>JAVLUX010000026.1:36110000-36460000 GCA_032164185.1 Moxostoma hubbsi | reverse complement strand
AAAGAAAAAAGTATAAGTCATTTCAGTGATCAAGGTCAAGAGAGAAGAGAGTGGTAGATCAAATGTGCAAACATCTACATGTTTTCATTGAGCGGGTTTACATGCACAATTTTAACGATTATGCTTACAAGACGTGTAAGGTCCCCTTAAACTAGGTCCCCTAAATCTATAGTAAGTACATGTTGTTAATTAGCAATTATCAATAATTACTTTTTTAATTACATTGTAACAAGGGCACATTAAAATAAAGTGTAACCTTTCCTTTTATCTGGTTCAGTAAGGTCATACGCTGTTTGTTACGACCAGATTTTTTGGAAAATAAATAAATAGCTAGTTATTAGCAAATTGGTGTCCATGGAAATGCACTCATCATCAGTAAGGATGCACAGATGTTTGCTGATAATGATAATCATAAATTAATGTAAATTTTATGTTTGATAACTCACTTAAACAGAAATAAAAGCACTGCACTCTAGTGTATCCTCAAGCTCATCAGAGTAGCTTAAAGAGGTTTATTAAAGGCTGGTGATACATTTAGGGACTTTATGTCTTTATGTCAGTGCAGATTTCTTGCGTTACATTATTTGTGTACATATTTGTAAAGGGGTTAAAGGGAAGCGAGTAGGCGAGAACCGGCTTGACAATATAAATAATATTTTAATATGAAACTCAACCAAAATGACAAACACACACACAGGTGTCGGACTCTGTCGAACTAGCTGTCCGTAAATCTCTCTCTCTGTCCCACTGCAGTCTCCAGTTGACTTTTATCCCTCTCGGAGGCTTGATTAGCCTGATTAGGGGCTGGGTGTTTGGAATCACGACCCCCCCCCCCCCTCCCCCCTGCCACAATATTATTTTAGTCATTAAATTGCAGTATATATATCAGCATTATATTGGTCATCTGGCACCCTGCTCTTTAGATATTGGTCTCGTATTGGCCGTTAAAAACCCATATTGGTGGACCATTCGTTAAAACATATGTACTGTAAGAAATGTACGTTTTGAATTGTATTTATTTATATGTGGTTTGATTAGTCATGAAAGTAAGCTATTTATATGTTACCAATTTATCATCGCAATATATACCCTTTTTCTTGTACATTCAGTCATGATTTCCTTGACTAATTTTGCACTCGTCTCTGCAGCGTCATGTTGAGGCCAGTGTGGAGGGTATCCTCAACCAACTCATACTAGAACATCTGCAGCTGGCTCCTCTACAGTGGGGTAAGACTAATATCCTGTCCTCATATTCTCTCCTATACTGTATATATATTCAAATATATTCAGTCTTAAAGGTTATTCCCATCCAGCAGCGGATGTAGAACTAGTCTCTGGTCATGTTTCTTATTTGCATTTGTAATGGTTGCTGAATCAAGTGCAGTGTTAGAGCTTGTTGGACACAGTGTGATGGAGTGTGTGTTGCCCGTTTTCCTCTGAAAAAGCACTTGTGCTTGAACGCTCCTAGAAAAGACCTGCAGTGACGCAACTGACTGTGTCAATACATAACCTTCCCACAACCAAACATGCCACATTGAAGTCTTTGTTTATGAACGCTTTTAACATACAAAGTCATTTAATTCAGCATGAGATTTGATATAACAGCCAGAAGTTACAAGTTCACACATGTAATATTTGTTAATAAAATTGCTGTGCAGTGTGGACGGCTTTCGTTTATTAATATTTGAGCTGTTTTAACAGTTTTCTGCCATCTAGTTTTGATTCACATTTTGAATCGTTGTTGTTTTGAAAAATGTTTTTGGCAAGGACATTTCCTACCCTTCGGTTAATGGTTCCTGGTATCTCTGGAGGTATCTCTCTCTGATAATGGCACTAGATATCAAAGCCCAAACCTGTGTCTATATTTATCTCTATCCACCCTCTCATGTGCTTCCTCTGCTTTTGGATCCAGAGTCGTGATTCTTCACTCCCTCCTCCTCATCCTCCTCTTCAGCTGGGGGGCGGACAGCACCATTGAAACCACATCAAACGTTCTTCATGTTTATTCAGTCGACCGGTGCTGCGTAACACTCTAATACATATTCATCAGCACTCAGAAATGTTTGTCGCACCAACACGTGTGATGTTGCCATGAAATATGTTCCATATCAAAGTGTGATCATTTGTCTCTGCGTTTATCAGTGTTAGATTTTCTGATGTCAGTGGCCCAGTGTCATGTGACTTTATTCATTTATTTGTATGTCGTAATGACCAGCGTGTAATGTTGTTCATTGGTGCACTTACAGCCGTGGCTAAAAGTATTGGCAGTGACATAAATTTGGCGTTTTGCAAATTTTCTGCTTCATTTGTTGTGGTGTTGATTCACATTGTTTCTAGATTATTGTGCAGTGATCAGATGCATTTTAAATAATTGCAAAAAGCTTAATTGGCAAAAAATAGTCCGGAGAAGAAAAGGTGAATGCTACCATGAGTCCTGTGTCGTGCCAACAGTGAAGCATCCTGAGACCATCCATGTGTAGGGTTGATTTTCATCCAAGGGAGTGGGCTCTCTCACAATTCTGCCCAAAAACACTGCCATGAATAAAGAATGGTATCAAAACATCCTACAAGAGCAACTTCTCCCAACGATCCAGGAGCAATCTGGTGATTATCCGTGCATTTTTAAGCATGATGGAGCGCCATGTCACAAGGCAAGAGTGATAATGAAGAGGCTAGGAGATCATTCCATTGAAATTTTGGGTCCGTGGCCAGGCAAATCCCCGGCTCTTAATCCCATAGAGAACCTGTGGTCAATCCTCAAAAGGTGAGTGGACAAACAGAAGCCCACAAACTGTGATCAAATCCGAGCACAATAAGGCAAGAATGGATTGCCATCAGTCAGGATTTGGTCCAGAAGCTGATATCCAGCATGCCAGAGTGGATTGCAGAAGTTATGAAGAACAAGGGGCTACACTGTAAATCAGGGCTAGACTGGAAAGAGAAATCGGCCCTGGATTTTTTATGGCAACTGGCCCAAATGTTGGGGGGTGGCATTTTTTGGCCCGTTCTGCATAATGCAGCGGCTCATTGTTGATTATCGCGGCCCATTCGGCATGTTTCATGGCCGAACCACCAGCCTGCTCGGTTCTCCCGATGGCCATTCCACCCCTGATTGGCCCAAAAGTGCATTGGCCCACAGGGAAAATGCCCAGTTTGCCAGATTACCAGTCCAGCCCTGCTGTAAATATTGACTCTTTGCATAAATTTAAAATAAAATACCATAGAAACATGTGAAAAAATAATCTACAAATACTGAACCAGCAAACTTTGCAAAACACAAAATTGATGTCACTGCCAATACTTTTGGCCACGGCTGTACACCAAATCCATATAGTCCAAAATTAACTTTTGGCACACTTGAATTGGCAAGATTTACTGGCCTTAAATTTATAAAATGGATTTCGAACAACTATTTAAAAAAAATTATGTATATAATGATATTATTTTTAATACTGTCCTATGCTTCTAATTATTTAGCAGCTTTTCTTTAATATATTTATGGAAAATCAAGTCATTGTTTTACTCGCAGACCCGTCATGATTTTGTACCTAAAATGACTACACTTTTTAGGTAATTTGACCTGATTACATTTGACTACTTTTTCATGTATTGATGAGAATCTAATGATAATGCTATAGCACGTCTTATACAGTGTAAGGGAAATTATGATTATATGGCACAATGGATTCTCTTCAGTACTTAGTGCACATAAATCTGCACTTTTGTAAAGTACAACTGAGTAAAGAAGAATGACTTGAATTTAAAAGGCGCAAAGTTCACCAGAGGTAACACTAATCGTGATGACTTCACTCAAATCACAACTATCAACCAGCTTCAGTAAAACAACAACAATAGTCATAAGGATTAAATCTATATACATTTTTAAATAACTATCATTATTATACATAAGTTCACCTGTTTTGACCAAACATACCAAATGTATTCAAGCACAAGTGCTTATGGGCTTTTCACACAGCCACAATTTTGTACTTGAAAATTTTGTGTAAGTACTACTTGAAGGCAAAGTTTGAAGTACATATATTTATATATATATGAGTTATGATTAAAAAATGTGACATTTCAAGTATTGTTTTATTAGGACCACTTAATGTTTTATTAATGACAGCTTTATGATTTAAAGAGTAATGGTTACTTAATTAGAACTAGTAAGAATAGTATAAACTTAAGCTTTTTCTTTGAGATATCTATTAGTATTTACAGTGCAATGATGATGTTATTGCTGCTGGCTGATAGGTAATATAATGATGTAATTAAAGCAGATACCAGCTACTAGACATTGTTCCATCATCGATGGCATTTATTTTGCTGTTAAATGTAGTTAGCACTCTTTAATGCTATAACGGACATATCGCAACTCTTTCTCTCTGTCTCAATCTCAAGCCTTTATCAGAGAGGTGAAAACTGTGCTATTAAAACCCCATCGAAGGGGATTGTCCTGGTGTGGAGAGGAGAGCCAGTTCACTTTCTGTACATTCGAGATCCACTTACATACATCGAGATCCGCTCAAAGAGTGGTCTCGTCATTATTATGCGTCTCCTCTAGAGTTTATAGAGGGATCTGTTCATTTGATGACTAAATTAAGCAGTGTGCTGAATACTGACACATCACTTGTCTTAAATTCACACTCATTTCAATGAGAACTGTTCTGGGTCATTGCAGTTTAGATGGTGGATTATTAAAAAGTAACGACACCAAGTTTAAACTTTAAAAGTGTGCCATTTCTAGAACTTAGTTATGGTTCATATGATTATGTCTCTCTCTCTCTCTCTCTCTCTCTCTCTCTCTCTCTCTCTAATCCTTTCATTTATTTAACTTCTCAAACCGCTGAACTCAGACTGATCAGAAAGTGAAATTTTATTGGAAAATTCACAACAGTATGACAGAGAGGGTAATAGATAAATGTAAATTAAACTCTTTGAGAGAGTCCTAATCAGTTCCCAATGGATAAAATCAAGTGCTTCTAAGAGATGCCCTTCATTACAACTTCTAACCATCTAAAATGTACACTGTGATATGAAAGAGAGGGTGATATTTGTAAAAGATAGATGCAGAGATCCCATTTTTATTCTCTCTCTCTCTCTCTCTCTCTCTCTCTCTCTCTCTCTCGCTCTCTCTGGTTGAATATCATGTTGCATTCGAAAATTTCACTTTTTTTTTAAGTGAAGTGGATTGTAAATGCTGTTTCATGTTAAGTTTAACATCATGCATTCCATTTACATTTATGCATTTGGCAGACGCTTTTATCCAAAGCTACTTACAGTGCATTTATTACAGGGACAATCTCCCCGGAGCAACCTGGAGTTAAGTGCCTTACTCAAGGACAAAATGGTGGTGGCTCTGGGGATCAAACCAGCAACCTTCGGATTACCAGTTATGTGCTTTAGCCCACTACGCCACCACCACTCCATTAGAACTCCATTAGCATTAGAACTCCAGTCTCATGGTTTTTAACTTCTAATGGAAACATACATTTTTCTAAAAACATTCCCTAATTATTAGTTAAATTAGTAATGGTTTATTATAGTGGTTTTGCGCAATGTGAAATCAGAGAGCATGCATGAATGCATTATGTTGCAAAGAGCCATTAAACAAAAACCCAAAACATTTTAATCAACATACTGATGTTTGCTGCTTTTAAGTGCTTGATGCTTTTAATGTGTAATACTCGAGAAATATTACATCACAACTTGAAATGAGACTGTTAATTTGTGTGCTTGTATGTTAGAGCCATAATCTATAAAACTAGTTTTTTAATCATTTCACTCTTGAATCTATTGGCTCTTGTAAGTAAAGGGCGAATACTATGCGGCATTCTGCGTTACCATGGAAACCAGTTTCTTCATTTGCACAAAGGGGCCACACAGCACCGTCAGTTTCAGCCACTGATGTATGCCTGTGTGCGTATATACCTGGGTGTTTAGGATGCTTGTTTATTATGCAGTTCCTGAGAAATCCAGCAGCTTGTTTAGTTTGTGCCATAGATACAGTCCAGAAGCTCATTGGCTACTCTGTGGTCTAGCCTGCGTTTCCTTGGCTGCTGTTCTCTGTTCTGCATTTCTTTTGCTGTTTTTCTCTATTGTTTTGATACTCATCACAGCAACATTTGATTGTATGTACTTTCCAAAATTTAGACACCCTTAGTAACTTATATTAATTATTGCATTTTTTTAATTGGCTGCTCACTCTGTCCTGTAGGTCACTGGTTGCTCTATCCTACGTTTAATTAGCAGTTGTTCTTAATTGTCTTTGTACTCTTCAGAGCAACTCTTGAAATCTTTTGCAAACAGCTTTTTTACAAACCAATCAGAATTTTTTGTAACCTTTTTTTCCACCTGAAACTAACCTTTTTGGTTGGATTTTAAGACTGAAGGCACTTAGATTGGTTGCATAGAGAGCTATAGGATGTTTCCTTGCTCCCTATTTAGTGAATGACTTAATCTCCTGTGTGCTGTCTGTGTTCACTTGGCTCAGAACAGTTTGAAATGCGCCATATTTTCATCCTAACTCCATATAAAGCCTCGGAAATCAAATTTTTCAGATTTTGCATGAACCCATTGATTCATAATGTGATTGCACAGTCAATAGAGGACTTCTAATATAAATCTTGTGCTACTCTACACAGTAGTGTACGTTGTGTTTAGCAGTGTGGAGTTTTGAAATAAATTGCTCAAATTAAAAAAATGGCATATATGATGAAACTAGAGACTGTAAACTTTTAACTCAAACAGGTTTCATTGTAAAAATGTAATAAGGTTTCTAACCAGATGTGGTTTTGTTGGCATTTCTCCCAAAAACAAATTCCACTGTGGTCAGCGTCATGTTGTTTGGTCATATGTCTCATGAGTCGCACGTCGAAAGTTGAACCCTTTACTGACATCCTCACTTCTGAAGTGAGATCAGTCTGTTTAAATTCATTGAAATTATGCGTTGTGTACAGCGAAGCCAACATGACCACACATTTGTTCATGGGGCCGCACAAAGTTTAAGTTGTAGCGCGCATTCATCTCTTCAAACTTGACTTGATGTTTGGTGAACAATAATACAGGTAAAAAAAAATCCCATAGACTCACATTGAATGAGTGACCCAAACCATATCTAGAGACCAGAATATAATTGAGATTTAGAGGTAGGCTCTTTTGACGGGCTTTTGAACAACCACCTAAAACACGAAAAGACCACCTATTGTAGCAACGCTCTGGCAACCACACCAATTATCATTGTTGTGGAGACTTTTGCGTCTTTGAGCACCACTCATTTTCTTCAGAAAATGCCAAAAAAAAATCTAGTTTTCATCTTTATCGTATTGGGTTCAAAACCTGCAAAGTCTGCAAAAAGCTATTTCTTCTGTTTGCTTTGGAAGTCAATACAAAAATATTTTTTTTTTTATTGCATTATGAGTGCTGTTTCATGTTGTCAGAAATCCTACTTGAAGTTCCAGCTAGTCATTCATCTCTTCAAACTTGATTCTATTTAAATAAGTCATGAACAAATATCTGTACACCCTCTTTGTAAGTGAAGCTCTGCGTCTCTCTGCAGTATGTAAATTGAAGCATTGATTATGGTGCGTGTGTTAACCTTTTGGGCGACGCAGAGTGGATCTTTGCCCTGTAAGGTATCATGGACTCAACTAATTCAAAACAGATTAAACACACACTGCTGCCACACAATAACACAGGTGTGAGAAATGTACTCTTAAAACTAAAATGTGAGTGGTGCTTGCCATGCAAATGTCGCCTCTACGATGCTAGGGTGTTGCGAGTGGTTGGTTACTAGCCAAATAAAATAATTATTAATTAATTCCCACCCCCCAAGTCTCTACAATATTATGGTCCCTAGAAATGGATCGGGTCCCTCCTTCAGTGTATAAATCTTCAGTCTATGGGTAATGTAAATCTGATCACCTAAAAAACGAGTAGCGCACCTTTCTCCCCTTACTAAAGTGTTATGCCTCCTACACACTACACGACTTTCAAAGATGTCGGATTGTGGGACCGTTCATATACCAGACCTGTCTGTCTTGTCATGGAAGTCGTAGCGTTTTCAAATTACATGAGGAATCGGCGATAGGGGTGAACACATTACAAAACGTTTCATTATTGACGAATCCCTGATGACTCTGCTAGGACTCTAAATTACATTTCACAACAGAGTACATTTACATTTACATATATGCATTTGGCAGATGCTTTTATCCAAAGCGACTTACAGTGCACTTATTACAAGGACAATCCCCCCGGAGCAACCTGGAGTTAAGTGCCTTGCTCAAGGACACAATGGTGGTGGCTGTGGGGATCGAACCAGCAACCTTCTGATTACAAGTTATGTGCTTTAGCCCTCTATGTCACCACCACTCCATAGAGTACATGCGAGAAGTGATACGAGATATGAAAACAAATGCATGATCGTATGTTATGCATTTCAGAATATGATGTGTGTGTTTTTAATCATATATTTTATTGGTTACAATATGAAAAAGATCCTCCTACTGAAAAATCGACCTGTTTGCTCACCGGACTGTCCAAGAGAATTGGCAATTTCTCTCCAACTCTTCTCTTTCTCCACCCGGTTGTGGGACAGTTCAGAGGAAACATCAAATATGCGCTGGTGGTCCTGCCAATGTTCCACTCATTTTTCCTCCATTTCTTCGGTCCAATGAGACTTTCTTGATACCGCAGCCATGCTATTTGATGTTCTGTTGCAGGTACATCTGGACCACTGAAACTTCCCGTGCCCCGTTTCTTGCTCTCTCATTGGCTGTAGGTCAACGCTGCAGTTGTATTCAGTCAAAACATATTTCACACTGCACGATTGTGAATATTTAACATCCTAGATATCTCGCTATCGATACATTGCGATCATCACTCTCAGTAGCGAGCTGCGATTTGCCTACGATTTCAGGCTTTTGTCGGCAATCTCCACAAAACTGTCGGCGAGCGAAAATCGTACTTAAAATCGTGTAGTGTAAACTCAGCATTAAGGATTACAACAAACTTCTAACCTTAACTCTGAGAAATAGTTAAAATGTATTCTTGCCTTAGCAAGCATCACTCATTAGCAGCCTTCTTCATGAAATACAACTGAATGCTTCTTTGTACTAATAGATATTCCTGCTTTTGCATAAAAAATAAGGAAAGAGAGAGAATTTTGTTGAACTGCTCATAATATTGCAGGAGAGAGATTTAGGGGCCGTGATAGATAGCGATAGAGAGAAACAGTGAATGAGAGGCTATAAAAGTCGGTGGGAAGAGGTTGGTAAGAGGGTTTTAAGTGGCTTGTCATACCACGTCCAATGCCCAGGTAGACAGATGGTATAGCGGTGTTCGCTTGCAGGCCTGGCTATGTATGCACACTGGTGGAAGCCAAACAGAAAAACTGTAGCTTCCCAAAACCACAAGCTATTCCTATTTTAAAGTAGCTCAATTAAAGTCAAGATACCCATTTCAAAATGTAGGTAGCTACACTACAAGTTACTTACAAAATATAGCTAACTATATTTAGGCTATTTAAGGGGGCAATAACGTTTTTAATGAAAATCAGATGATATAATTCACTTTTGGAATCAGAGGTGAAGGCCTGTTTAGCTGTCACAAAAACAGTGAGGATATATGATACTGTTGTGATTATTCATCTTCATGCGCAAAAGTGCCAAACTCTGCTTTATTTAATTGTAGAGACATATAGTAACGTATAGACATGAGGGAATAGCATACCTTGAATCCATTGTTTTTGTCTTCACATGAAAAGGCTTTGAATGTACAGACATCATTACAAATAAAACAATTTGTAAACGTATTGTTTTAGTTTGTTCTCAGTTTAACACGTTACATTTTTTTAATCGCGATTAACACAATTTCTGTTAATAAAGCATAAACCAGGGCGGAACCTTTGCGATGTGTCTGCCTGGAGTCATTACACTAACGCACATGCCACAAACACACACACACAACAGTTTTGTCATTGATCAAATGATGGGGAATGGAACTCTTAATGGTATGTTTTGTACAAAACAAGCTCAGATGGGTCTTGTGACTTTGCAGCCTCTTTAAGGCACAATTTAAACACCACAGAAGCACGTCAAGTCTTCAATATCACGGAAATGCAGAACGAGACTTTGTTTGGAATGTGGAGTTCAAAGTGGCGCTTGACGCTGGCGTTGTGGCCATGGCGCGAATCGTGAATGCGGCTACAGAACTGCTGCAGCCAAGCAGGTAGCCACAGTCTGCCAGCTGAATAATATTGAGAAGTATGAGAGTTTAATAGATTTAATGTGCATTGCAATGAATATGCAACCTATTTGGGACTAATTCTTTCTATTAGTCAAACTTCCACTTAGACTTTAATTGGTGCTATTTTAGCGCACTTCTGTCTTTGTACAGTGGAAGGTACAAAATAAAGCATTATATTGTGACTTATTGTTTTGTTTTCTTTCCTTAGAAGGATATTGTGCTTTTAAAAGAAGTATATATAGTATATTTAGAGTAAAATTTCAGCACTTTAAAAATCTGCGATTAATCGCGATTAACTATGACAAATTGTGCGATTAATCACAATTAAAAAAAATGTAGCAACTGACAACACAAATAGAAATAATATTTTTTTGTTCAACTGATCGTCTCGGTTACGTATGTAACCTCCGTTCCCTGATGGAGGGAACGAGACGTCGTGTCGAAGAAGCAACACTAGGGGTCTCTCTTGAGCGCCGAAAGATACCTCTGATCTATGAAAAAAGGCCAATGAGAGTTGGCGAACAGTATTTGCATACTCCGCCTCCGGATACGGATATAAAGGCGAGAGAAATACGCTCGTTCATTCAGGATTTTTCTGAGGAGCCGGGAGTGTTCCAGGCATCTCAGCGGCTCGGCTCAGCGACGTGGCCGGGAAGACACGACGTCTCGTTCCCTCCATCAGGGAACGGAGGTTACATACGTAACCGAGACGTTCCCCGTCTGTCGCTCACTTCGACGTCGTGTCGAAGAAGCGACACTAGGGGTCCACTTCAAAACTCGCCATGCGCTGAGCCGTGTACGTGTACTGCTGACACAGAAGCGGGCAGGTATTTTGCACGTGCGCAAGCGACCAACTGTGTTCAGGCTGCACGTACTCTTCCCCAATGCCCCGAAAAAGCGTCAGCATCCTTTTGGTTACCCTAGGGGGGAACAAGGTGACACTCCCAACTAGGGAACGGGCCAAGCCTGGCTGGGCCTCTTTTCTCTCTATGTTTTCTCGGCATAGAGCAAGAGCAGCCGGGGCCCTTACCGCATCGAGGGAAGGGGGTCTTATTCCAAATTCCTATTCTTAGGGGGAAAAGACCCTGCGGAGGCCACACCCGCCCAACAGGGGAGGTAAAGGTGGCAAAATACATCACATGGCCACTTAGGCATGTGGAAGGAAATGGCACGGTGGTAGATCCAACCTCAAGGAGGGGGGAGTTGCTACAACACGGTGACCGGAGGGCAGCGAAGGACTGCCTAAGGGAGACGCGGGTCAGCTCGTAAGGTGACCGTGCCGCGGAAATACACACAGGAGGAGTCCCGTAGGAGGCCTGATCTGTGGAGCACTTATTCCAGTAGGGGTAGCCGGAGGTACCCGTAGTGGACTGGACCAGCACGTTCCTCCGATGAACTGCTGCGGGTCCGAAGTGCTAGGGAGGAATCAACCAGGGACCTGGGTCCTCTGGGGCAAAAGCGCACTGTTTTGCCTCGGCAGAGGGAAACGGCGCTGGAACAAGCGGTTCACCCGGTCAGATCGTCGACGTGTACCGAGTTCTACGGGCTCGGACCTGAGAGAACACGGGACGAGACTGACTCAACCCTGAGATCATAAGGGTGTTAGGTGCTGCCCAGCCCGCAGCTCTGCGAATGTCTGCTAGGGAGGTGCCCCTCGCCAGTGCCCATGAGGATGTCACGCTCCTAGTGGAGTGGGTTCGAACCCGTAAGTGGGGGGCATGGCCTGGGTGTGATAGGCCAACTGAATGGCATCCATCACCCAGTGAGACACCTCTGTTTGGAGACAGCGTTCCCTTTCTGCTGGTCCTCCAAAGCAGACAAAGAGCTGCTGAGAGCACCTGACGCTCTGGGGGCGGTCCAGGTAGGCACACAAGGCACGTACCGGACACGACAGTGAGAGGGGCTGGGTCTGCCTCCTCCCGGGGCAGCGCTTGTAGGTTCACTACCTGATCTCCAGAGGGCATGGTAGGAACCATGGGCACATAGCCCAGTCGAGGTCTTAGGATCACATGAGTATCTGCCGGACCGAGCTCCAGGCAAGTGTCGTTAGTAGGGGACGCTTGCAGGTCCCCGACCCTCTTGATGGAAGTGAGCGCAATCAGCAGGGCCGTCTTTTCAGGAGAGGGCCCAGAGCCAACTGATTCTAGCGACTCGGGGGGGATCTCTGAAGACTGGCAAGGACCACCGAGAGATCCCCAGGAGGGGAACAGGTTTGGCCAGGTGGGGTTTTTAACCTCCGGGCACCTCTTGGGAACCTGACGATTAAGTCGTGCTTACCCAGAGAGTTGCTGTCTACTGGGTTGTGGTAAGCTGCAATAGTGGCAACATACACCTACGAGGTGGATGGGGACAGCCTCCCCCCCAACCTCTCCTGTAGGGACAGGAGCACAGACCTAACTGCGCACCTCTGTGGGTCTTCTGCCCGGGAAGAACACCAATTCACGAACAGACGCCATTTCAGGGCGTAGAGTTGCCTGGTAGAAGGGGCTCTGGCTTGGTTGAACGTGGCTACGACCGTGGGTGGTAGACCAGCTAGATCTTCCGCATCAGGGACCAGACGTGGAGGTTCCAGAGGTCTGGGTGCGGATGCCAGAGTGTGCCCCGTCCCTGAGAAAGAAGGTCCTTCCTCAGGGGAATTCGCCAGGGAGGGGCTGTCGCAAGGAGTATGAGGTCCGAGAACCAGGCCCGGGTGGGCCAGTAAGGAGCCACGAGAGTGACTTGCTCCTCGTCCTCCCTGACCTTGCACAGCACCTGTGCAAGAAGGCTCACTGGGGGGAATGCGTACTTGCGCAGCCCCACTGGCCAGCTGTGTGCCAGTGCATCTGCCCCGAGGGGAGCCTCTTAACGGGCGTACCAGAGCGGGCAGTGGGAGGTCTCTCGGGAGGCAGAGGGGTCTACCTGGGCCTTGCCGAACCGTTCCCAAATCAGCTGCACCGAGTGGGGGTGAAGCCTCCACTCACCGCCAGACAAGCATTGTCATGACAGCGCGTCCGCTATCACATTGGGGTTGCCGGGGATGTGAGTGGCACGCAGCGACTTGAGTCGGTGCTGGCTCCAAAGGAGGAGACGACGGGCGAGTTGTGACATGTGACGGGAGCATACGCCGCCTTGGCGATTTATGTACGCGACCGCAGTGGTGCTGTCCGACCTGACTAGGATATGTTCGTCCCGAATTAACGGGAGAAACTTCCGCAGGGCAAAAAGGGCGGTCAACAACTCGAGGCAGTTGATGTGCCAACGCAGCTGGGCCCCTTTCCAACGGCCTGAGGCTGCGTGCCCGTTGCAAACGGCGCCCCAACCCAATCTGGAGGCGTCGGTTGTGACCAAGACGCGTCTGGACACCTGCTGTAGGGGTACTCCAGCCCGTAAGAAACAGAGGTCTGTCCAGGGGTTGAATGTTTGTCGGCAGGCGGGGGTGATTGTTACCCGGTGCGTGCCGCGGCGCCATGCTCGTCTCGGGACTCGGGTCCGAAGCCAGTGTTGGAGCGGTCTCATATGCATCAAGCCCAGCGGCGCGACCGCCGCGGCGGATGCCATATGCCCCAGGAGCCTCTGGAAAAGTTTTAAGGGGACCGCTGTGCCCGGCCTGAGGGCGGCGAGGCAGTTCAACACTGACTGAGCACGCTCCTTTGTGAGACGTGCGGACATTGAGACCGAGTCTAACTCCATCCCGAGAAAAGAGATGCTCTGAACTGGAGTGAGCTTGGTCTTTTCCCAGTTGACCTGAAGCCCCAAACGGCTGAGGTGCCTGAGCACCTGGTCTCTGTGAGCGCATAGTAACTCTCGCGAGTGGGCTAGGATGAGCCAGTCGTCGAGGTAGTTGAGTATGCGGATGCCGGCTTCTCGGAGCGGGGCAAGAGCTGCCTCTACGACTTTCGTGAAGACGCGAGGGGACAGAGACAGGCCGAAGGGGAGGGCTTTGTACTGATACGCCTGGCCCTCGAACGCAAACCGTAGGTAGGGGCGGTGTCGGGGCAGGATAGAGACGTGGAAGTACGCGTCCTTCAGGTCTACCGCTGCGAACCAATCTAGATGCCGGACGCAGGTTAAAATATGCTTCTGCGTGAGCATTTTGAACGGGAGTTTGTGCAACGCTCGGTTGAGAACTCGCAGGTCCAAGATTGGTCGTAAGCCGCCGCTTTTCTTGGGTACGATGAAGTAGGGGCTGTAGAAACCCTTCTTCATCTCGGTTGGAGGGACAGGCTCTATCGCGTCTTTGGCCAGAAGAGTCGCGATTTCCGCGCGCAGGGAGTGGGCGTGTTCGCCGTGTACTGCGGAAAAGCGGACGCCCATGAAGGGGGACGGGGGCCTGGCAAACTGAATTGCGTAACCGAGTCGGATGGTCCGGGCCAGCCAGCGAGACGGGTTGGGAAGTGAAAGCCACGCGTCCAACCTCTGCGCTAGGGGCACCAAAGGGACGATTAATTTGACATACCCGGCGGGGCTTCGCAGCGGGGCGGAGCAGGTAGGGCAGCGTTGGGCGGCGACGGGGCGACCCGCAGCTGAGGTGCTGAGAAAAGACTCAAAGCACTTACCTTGCTCCGCACACCCGGCGGGGGGCGGGTTAGCGACTGAGGAGGAGGTCCTGGGTAGGCGTCCTCTAGACTCGTCGGAACCGGCCGGCCGGGGGACAGTCGTGGGGCTGAAGACGGGTGGTCCGTGTCCAGGAAGCCAGGACTGTTGTTATCTGGGGGCAAAGTGCCGTGAGAACGGCATTTGCGGGCCAGGTGACCCAGAGACAAAAGGAAATAGCTCATTACAGAGAATATGAGAATGTGAAAATTAATTCAACAAGAAAAGATTCTCCTCCCGGCCCTCCACCGGGGACGGAGCGGTCTTACCAGCCTCCGGAGCTAACATCTTGGTCCCTGGGTTGAACGTCTACGGACAGCCTGGGAGCCTTCCGGGTCCTCGAGGGGGTCCGTGAGACGGGGGCGTCCGTTCCCTGCAGCGTGCTCGACGCTGGGGCTGAGAGCTGGGCCCGGGTTGAGGCGGAGCAGGGTGTTTCATAGCCGCAGGAGGACGCCCTCGGCGAGCAGACGGGGCATGGCCCATGGCGGCAAGCTTGCGGCGGGGCAGGATGTGCAGTGGCCTCCGTCTGCCTCACCGCTGAGGACTGCTGGGCAGAGTCGTCAACGGTGGCGCCGAATGGACGGAGCTGGGAGACGGGGGTGTGAGAGAAGGTGTGCCTTGTCTGCCTCCCGCATTTCGACCAGGTCCAGTCCACAGGTGTGTTTCTGGACCACAAGGGGTGGCCATCGCCTGTTCGAGTGCCAGCGCTTCTGACCTCCGTGGCCCGGGGGCGCGGTTGGTCATCCAGCGCAGTTCCTGCAGCACATCAAGAACAGGACTACCCAAGGTGCAGGTTTTGAAGTGCCTTGGCCTGGCATTGGTTGCAGGAAGGGCCGTGGCGTGCAGAGTGGAAGCGGTCTGGGACCGTTCCACCGCGAGGGTAGTGAGAGCGGAGGAGCGAAAAAGCCTTGGCTTAGCTCAACTCGTCGTGCACGTCCGGGAAGAAGGGGGGGGCGTGGCTGTGAGCGGCGCACCTGCCCGCGGAACCGATCAAGTAGCCTGGGAAAGCATAGCGGATCTCCGTGCGTCAGGCTCAGGCTGGGCGGCAGACCCGAAGGTGGCGGCCCAGGCGAACGATCAGCATCCGATGCCGCTGTAACGCTCTCCGATGCAGCGGTGATGTCATCCAATTCTGAGGCAAGCAAGCGTGCCGGGGAGGCGGGCGGTTCGAGGGGGTTTACCCGGTGAACAGAGCCCGTCATATTCCCCAAATCGCCTTCATCGCCCGCAGCACCTGCGCCGATCCCGTAGGAAGAAGGCGGAGCGCGGGGGGCGGTTGAAGTGGCTTTCTCTCATTACAAAAGAAAGCTGTGCGACCGCAATGCTATAACGGCCATGTTCTCACACTGAGAAGATGAACCATTGGAGAGAATACTCATCCCGAGCTCAGACGGAAGCAAGCAAGCAAGCGTGCCGGGGAGGCGGGCGGTTCGAGGGGATTTACCCGGCGAACAGAGCCCGTCATTGTCCCCAAATCGTGTTTAATCGCCAGCGGCGCCTGCGTCAATCCCGTAGGAAGGAGGCGAGGCGCGGGGGGCGGCTGAAACGGCTTTTTCTCATTACAAAAGAAAGCCACACGACCGCAATGCTAGCAAACAAGCGTGCCGGGGAGGCGGGAAGTTCGAGGGGATTTACCCGGCGAACAGAGCCCGTCATTGTCCCCAAATCGTGTTCATCGCCCGCGGCGCCTGCGTCAATCCCGTAGGAAGGAGGCGAGGCGCGGGGGGCGGCTGAAACGGCTTTCTCTCACTACAAAAGAAAGCCACACGACCGCAATGTTGCCATGGCTACGTTCTCGCACTGAGAACATAAACCATTCATAAAACACTGCTTGCATGTGATCGCAGCCCAGGCATGCAAGATAGTGTTTTATGACCGAGAGAGGTGGGGAGAAAACACCGCATCCAGAAACTACACAGGGGCGGAAATTACATCTTTAAAAAGACGCGTCCTGAAAAGGACGTTCAACGCCGCTGTGTAATGCTCTTTCAGAGAAATAAACTTTTTTATGGAGAGAATCACTCTTTCAACTCTTTTAACTCTGCGCTGTCGAAGCGCCCAGGGGCAAACTGCACGCCGGCAGTGAAGAGAAAAGCCGCTGTAGTGCGCCGTAAATCCAACAGCAAAGCAGAGCGTCAGAGGATCAGAAGCAGGATCAGTTGTGTTACTCGCAGCTGACTGCATACACACGACCATCGGCTCCGAAGAAAATTACTGAATGAACGAGCGTATTTCTCTCGCCTTTATATCCGTATCCGGAGGTGGAGTATGCAAATACTGTTCGCCAACTCTCATTGGCCTTTTTTCATAGATCAGAGGTATCTTTCGGCGCTCAAGAGAGACCCCTAGTGTCGCTTCTTCGACACGACGTCGAAGTGAGCGACAGACGGGGAACTTATTCTCTAGTTTTTTTTTTCTTCTCACATACTCGTGGTGGTCTTTTTCCCCAAAAATATTAATATGAATAATATAGCTAAAAATATCAATTTGTGGCGTCACAAGAACAATACAAGTATTTTGAGGTAAAATATCACAATACTTTTGGGGCTTTTCCACTGCATGGTACAACTTGACTCAACTTGACTTTGCTTGCTTTTTTGGGGGTTTTCCACTGTGGATAGTACCTGGAACCTGATACTTTTTTTAGTACCACCAAGTGAGCCGAGTCGATACTAAATGTGACGTAAAAATCCTGCAGATCACTGATTGGTCAGGGAGAATCGTCACTACCAGAGTCACTGGATTTCCGACACGCGACATCAACCCGCTAGTTTTAAAGTTAGCAACAGCGATAGCAGTATCATTTGTTCACGTGACTTTCGATTGTGAAAAAATAAATGGCTGTGCGCAAAACCACGCCGTGGTCAATAAACGAAGTGCAGACGGTCCACTCGTTAGCGTTGAGTGAAACAATAAAGTCTCTCAGGAAGTGTCTCAGCTGTTGGCCACACACGGCTACCACCGGACCTACCAACAGTGTAGGGAACAACACTTACAACACTTTAAAGTGACTACAGAACCATCAAGGAAAAGTGGAAGTGGTTCGAGCAAATGGACGCTATCTAAACCGGCGAGCAATGGGAGGGAGAGTGCCCTGGACTGGCGTTGATCCATGATAGAGGATGGTACGTTTTGTTTCGTTAACTCTATACTCCGCTTGAAAGCTTCACTTTATTTAGTTGGCAAGCTACTGGAAGCTTCTAAAACAACCAGGCCAATTTAACTGTTACACTTGTGTAAAATCACCATACAACAACTACTTTATGCAGCACAATGAGCTTGTAGCTATCAGCTAGCGGTCGTGTTATTGTTTTGGTCAGTTTGTGTCGTATTTAATATGATGTCATGGCAGTAGAGGTGGCGCAACTATGACGATCAGCCTATAATCTCACCCATGCTGATGCGGCACTAAACTGCAGTGGAAATGCAAGCTCAGAAAAGTGAAGCGAGTAGAGTTGAAGCGAGTCAAACCGTAAGGTGCAGTGGAAAATTGCCATTTGATACTTTTAAATTTCCCCCAAACTTCTATCCCAAACACTAATATGCTGCCAACAGGACTTGGTATCCTTGACAGCAAATCTGGGGCCAGATTTATAAAATTCTTATTGATAAAAATCTTTCCTATGATAAATTATAATTAGTAAAAAATAAGAAGTAAAATATAAAAAATTTGAAGTAATATTTAGGAAGAATTTTATTCACAAGAGAGCCATGTCCCAGAATTCCCCCTTCTCTTGATGCAACACCAGCAATAACAAAGCTTTCCTTGATTTTCAGTGTTTGTTGCGACTCTAATTATGTCTGTAAGTATCATTGGATGAGCTTATAAAAAGCTTTGCGTTATAAAAAACATTTATCTGGCAGCAGTGTTTATTTCAGCCTTGTTGTGAGTGGGTTGATCATTAGCATGCCATGCTAAGGTGCTAAATATGTGTTTAGGATCTCTCCGTGATCGTGCCTGTTCCGTGCCCGTCGGCCACAACTGTGACAAATCAAGAGGGGGAGTCTGGAGTCGCCTATCACTTTGACGGATAGGTGCTATGGGTGGAGCCCAGATGGATTTATCTGCTTGTTTTTCAGCACTGTCACCCATGCGGTGTTCATCATAACAGAGGGAGGATGAGAAAGATAGCCAAGCCCACAGCTGGACGACTCTTTTTAGACTCTTTCTGTCTCCTCTGAGTCTGATTTAGAGATGAACCTGAGATACATTAAAGATAGAGGGCTGGATGTGATGAGTACTTCCTGATGGGGTGTTCTAACCTCTGAAAGATGTGGCAGTCCTGCCAGGCTCAACAGTAAGGATGTCCTGATGGCCTGGGGAAAGTGTTCGAGAGATCAAGGCCAGTTAATGGAGCTCTCACTTTTCCTATTTGGACAGTGCTGAGTTGTCACTTACACTTAATTTTATTGATAATGTCGGTATTTTTAAGCAAACAGAAACATTTGGATTTGTGTGATGTATTGAACATTATTGTTGTCAAGATTGACTTGGTGTTACTAGAGACTAGAAACTAGTGGTGGTCTGATTGACACTTTAAAACAACCAACCACAGTTTGTCTGCATACGTGATGTTTAGAGGTATGTAAATCTAGGAGAGGGGCTCTGGACGACACTGATATAAACCAGCATGTGACAAAGAGCTAAAGCAAATTAGGAAGAAATAAGACCACAAAATAAGACCACCATAAATTAGAGGCTCATTTAGTTGACCTCAGACAAAACTTTATTTATTAATTCCATGAACTTCGTAAACTTTTGCAAATCAGTGACTACGTGTTCTCTGGTGTGGGCCGTTTGACACAAGAGCTATGTGATTCCATGCTGCGAAGTTGTCAAGAGTAGTTACTGTATCTGTAATGGCACATTTATAGCTAATTCTATTAATGTCAGTGAGTGCTGCAGTATGCTGTGGCGTTGTGAATGCGAAAAAAAGTAAACCTTTTAAGAACTTTTTAAAACAACCAGTTTTGTTTTGCCTCGTATGCCATTCTTTTCCAGCACAAATGTCTTTACAAATATACAATATAAAAATACATAATTTTTTATTTAATATTAGCAAACTATAGTTTTGGCAAGTCGTTTACGACATCTACTTTATGCATGACATAAGTAATTTTTTGAATAGTGGTTTACAGACCGATTGCTTCACTTTTAATTGACTATATCACAATTCCAGTGGGTCAGAGGTTTACATACACTAAGTTATCTGTGCCTTTAAGCAGCTTGGAAAATTCCAGAAAAGGATATCAAGCCTTTAGACAGTTAGCTTCTGATAGGAGGTGTACTGAATTGGAGGTGTACCTGTGAATGTATTTTAAGGCCTATCTTAAAACTCAGTGCCTCTTTGCTTGACATCATGGGATAATCATAAGAAATCAGCAAAGACCTCAGAAAAAAATTGTTGACCTCCACAAGTCTGGTTCATCATTGGGAGCAATTTCCAAATGCCTGAAGGTACCACATTCATCAGTACAAACAATTGTACGCAAGTATAAACACCATGGGACCACGCAGCCATTATACTGCTCAGGATGGAGATGCAATCTGTCTCCTAGAGATGAACGTAGTTTGGTGCGAAAAGTGCAAATCAATTCCAGAACAACAGCAAAGGACCTTGTGAAGATGCTGGAGGAAACGGGTAGACAAGTATCTATATCCACAGTAAAACGAGTCCTATATCGACATAACCTGAAAGGCTGCTCAGCAAGGAAGAAGCCACTGCTCCAGAACGCCATAAAAAAGCCAGACTACAGTTGCAAGTGCACATGGGGCCAAAGATCTTAATTTTTGGAGAAATGTCCTCTAGTCTGAGGTGAAAAACTGAATATTTTGGAACTGAACGTTGGAAGGTGAATATTTGTTTTAATGATGAAATTTTGTGCAAAAGTTTTTCAGTTGAAATATTCTCAGCATAAATGTGCACAACAATATGAAAACACAAAAAATATAAGCACTGTTAATGCAATGTGCTTATTTTTCAAATAGTGCGATTCAATTAACTTTTTTGTTTCAAAGTCATTTTCCATTAAATACTTCCATAATATTTGGGAATTGACATAACATGCTACCTATCTTCTGGAACATCCATAAAATGATGACTAAAATGGTGTTTAGTTAGGTAGCTCACTAGGTCTTGGAACAGAGCTGTAGAGAGCAAATGTAATAATGTACACTACACATCTCATCACACATCACAGAAATACAGCATAAGCTGGAAAATGGCGGATGATGTCACAAAACAGGAAAATATTTAAAGACTGTTTAAACAAATCACAGACATTAGTCATTAATATTAGTCGTTACAGGCGGATTATACAGCTTTGATTGAAATACTCAGAAAGGCCATTTTTAAATATGAAAGTGATTTATTTTGTTTATCCAAGCATTAGATGAAAACAAAAGTGACAGAAGCCAGGAGCACATTCATCTCTACATATATTTGTCCAATCACAGATCAGATCTCAACAAACGAATGCAACATTTGGATCAAACCACTTTGTCATTCGTTTATTTGATCTGTGGCTCTTTAGATAGCTGATATAAGTGTGTTTTTCACAGTATCTTTCTTTCTCATTATCTGCCCAAACCTTGTATTAAAACGCTTTGTTTTTTCCCTGCGCATTCGAAATGAAACAGCCTTTCCATTGATTTCCTGAGAGGAAACAACAGTCTCCCCTGAGGCTGCCTTTCCGTCCTTAAAAGACAAATTACCTGACATTTCTAAACTTTACACTGCTGTGTGTGCGTGGTTACAGGCCCCTGGTATCATTATTATTTGTTTAAGTCTGAATGTGCTTTGCAAGTGTGTAATGTTCTAGTTTGTGTGTTTATAGCAAGTAAACTCTTAATAGTAGGTAAACTTTATATCCACATTTTTTATAAGCTTGTCTGTGATTTGTAAAATGTGATTGTACTTCTTTCTTTTAGACAGACTCAAATTCTGGAATTTTCATATTTGGGTGAACTGTCCCGTTAACGGTAAGATTGTGCTGTTATGGAAATGAAAAAGATGTTAGTGGTAACACACACACACACACACACACACACACACACAGGATGCGTATAAGGGCAAACAGGCAGGTGCCAAGTGTGCTTATGTGTATGTATTCACAGAGATGTCAGATAATCCGCACTTCACACTTGACTGGTGCTCATAGACTGTCTTCTGCCAGATGTTCCACCCTCTGGGGCAAGTACAAGGCATCTGATTGGTGCTGACAGCTGTCAGTCATTCAGAGTAAGCAGGGTTAATGGAGAAGAGGTTTGCACAGGAAGGAGGGTAAGTCAAGTGCTCCGTTCGGAGTCTGTTGCTATGTGACAGCAAGAGCTCAATTCAGCTTTACAGCAAGTGCCGAATTGTATTTTTAGAATGAAGACACGCACACATATCACACTGTGATTTTTCTCTGTCTCTCTGTCACAATTAAAAGGAGATGCATGATATAGCATGGTTTGTTGTTCATGCCCAAAAAGGATTTCAAGTGGGGGGGATCACCAAACTAGATTGCACAGTCTTAAAGCCCAGGGCACCCCCGGGCACTCAAGGGCCCCTGAGCACTGGCCCCATTGGCCCGGTCCCTGCCATCCATAAATACCCATTTTCAATTGAAAACCAAAAATCATGTGGTATGCAACTAGTTTTTTGTTTTTGTTTGTTTTAAGTATGAAAAATGTAGAAACTAGAAAAAAACTGTTTTTATTCATGTAAAAACAATATTCGAAATATAGCTACAGGTGTTGCTCTTCAGTTAGTGTAATACCTAGCATACAACTGGGCTTAAGGCCCTAATGGCTAAAAGGCTCCTTTGATTTTATTTTCTCTCAAAACTTTAAATAGATGCAAAAACTACTACAGCACTTTCCTAAACACCTGTTTGTCACTATGCACTGCACAATTTTCCAGATCCATGAGTTCTTTGCATGAAATGTCAAAAGGTAGATTTTGAGGCAATTTGAGGCAACATACCCCTCCCCACCCACCCCCACCATACCCAAAGTGGGCTCATATTGACTGATCCAATCACAGTGGGAATTAATTTGTTTATACAATAACTGAGATGCTATAAAATGCCAAATCCAAATCTTGAAATTAACAGGAACTTGTGCACCCTTTTCAGAAGTAGTTATTTTGAGTAAGCATTAGAAATGTCATAAAATATTGATATATCAATTATTGATAGGCACATTATTTTATCAATATATTTTTGAGGCATCGAAACATTAAAATTAGCTGGCATTTAAATTAGAAGCCCAATTTGCATGCTTTCCAATTCACTCAGTTGGCCTCTGTTTAAAAGTGTGGCGTAATAGCATTGGGAGACCACAAGAGGGTGATATAACATGTATCACACACACTCACAAGATGAACTGAAGCGGCGCATGAGATGGCAGTCAAAAGTTACGAAGGTTACTTCTTCGAGAATGAACCAAGTGACGTTGTTTTTCAGGTTAGTGTAGGAAACTGGTGAAATTATGCAAATGAATGATTAGAAATGCAGATGTTTATCCCGCAATCACTCTGTATGTAGCCATGAATAGGTCTTTCATTCAAGTTGTCAAACAACATAAATTCTTGCTTGTTACTGTACATACATTGTTGAGGCTCTATGAAAGATACTTATACACAATATATAATCCAGAAATGACTAGAGTAAATAGACCTTATCCTTTGATAATGATTTGGGTCAAATTGAATGGAAAATGGTGTAAGTTGCACTATAACAATTGCCCCTATATCTACACAATATCACTATATCTCCCCCTAGGAGCCTTTTACTCCAAGGGTGTGGAACTTTTACCCCAAGTGTGGGGTAAAAGGCTCTCTCACCACCTTTTTAAAAAAAATAACCTTCCGTTATTATCATCATTTATGTTTATCTTTCAACATTAAATACACTTCTATCGGGAAGACACGCAGGCTTGAGTGAGGTTTAAGATGCCGTTTATTTGATGAATGTAAAACAGAAAAGTAATGTCTCTCTTTGGCGTAGGCCCCGTCTGGCAGTCTGAGGGAGTTGTACTCGGAACCGTCATATCCTGCCAGAGATAGAAGACAGGAGCGAGAAGCCTACCCCCGTGCGGGACAGGGCTCAACTGGTGGTGGTGGGGTGGTGGAGGTTGCCGCGTTAGCGCACTGAAACAGCAATGTGATAGATTGTGAGCAGACTTATAAAGCAGCGGTTTACATGTGATTGGCTTTGAATTACCCAGCTAATGGTGTGATGATATACAGCTGCTAGTCTTCCCGCTAGAGCTACGCTGCGCTCACATTCATCGAAAACTAAATTTTAAGCTGGGGACCTTTGATTTAGTTTACATGGAATGACCCTAATCTTTGAAAGGTTGATCGCTTATTGCATTGAGCAACAATTTAGTAACGCCCTGGCAACCATCAGTGTGTCCCTGGTTTTCAGTTCACTACACTTTTCATAGCTCGTCTCAGCTGCTGTGAGTAAATTATATTTAGTCAATCAGTGATTGAATTGAGAGTAATTGCCCTCATTAGATAATACCTGTTAGCTCAGCAGGAGCCCATCTAAACACACACACACACTACGTCATGCCAGGTTGTTATAGGAACAGGTTGAGCTGTACTGTATTCAAAACGTTTCCTCCAGCTCAATATTATAGACGTAGACATTTGTGATCATTTTATTCATTTATTTGTGAATTGATTATTGAAATATTAACGAAACCACTGCTGTGAGCATGTAAGTCAACTAGAGTATAGCAGCTATTTAACGTTACCAAACAGACAAAACATGTGATCGCATGAGACAGCCGTTGATCACTCTGAGCGGCTGAAATATAGTCCTGCATTGATCATATACAATAATTAAATCCATCTCTCTGTGGCCGAGTGTCAATTATTGGCTCCATTCTCGCTCTCTCTTGTTGTAAATGGTTGGACGGCTTGATCGACCAATCACGCTGTTCTACACGCTGTGCATTCCTCCCTCCATCCTCCCTCCATCAACAGGTCTGAAAAGAAATGGCAAGCTCTGTTTTAAAAGTAGTGAGATTTCTTGCTCTATGCTGCCTAGCCTTCTAAGGCATCATGCTACAGATATAAGTGACTTATATGTAGGAAGTAACTCTATGCACCATTCAATAGTGCTGCTTATGTTGGAGACTCCATTCACATTTGATTTTTAAAGTTTGACGTTAGCATGTTACTAAGCTAATGATGTTATACTCTAATAAGCATACAAATACATATTAGGTAAAACCGTTTTAAAACCGTTTAATTGATTGAACCGTTTCCATTTTGAATTTCTCAAAATGCTGCCTAGGTAGGTAACTGACTTTACAGAGCCATAGTGTCCGCAGAGAGAGAAAGATTTTGATGACTCAGACTTCAAGAATTATAGTCCTGATGCTCCTAAATACATTCTAGCTGACATTATGATGGATTCTCTTCAGTCTCTTTTGCTTTAACCTACTTAGCCTTGAAGGCTTGCAGAGCCAGAGTTTTTGCTGTTGGCATTAAGTCTGGTCCACTTTGCAACTGGTTCTCGCCAAGATCTGCCCACTTATGCAGGTAGAGAGCATCTTAAAGACGTGTTAAATGACCAACAACAGTTCATTTTGTCATCAGCTCATCACGTGGCTTTCAGGGATGAGTAAATGTGAAATCGATGATACCACACAACGAACAATAATAAAGTGCTCAATTCCAATAATAGTGCTACAGTCATTCCAAAAATGGTGGAAAATGTGTGCAGAGATTGGTTAGAATCTGTACAAATGTCATTTTAAAAGAACCAGTTACTGTACATCATGTAACATAACCTTTGAAAACAACACAAATGTACAGTTCTGCTTGAGGATCTCTCAAAAGCTCTTAAAAAACGTTTGAAACGTTCACAAAACGTTGTTCATTCTTAGTGGTGCTAAATGCAGAAACCTGCAAACATTCATAATGGTTCAAGGGGCGGCTGTGGCTCAAGTAGTAGAGCGGGTTGGTCACTAATCGTAGGGTTGGTGGTTCAATTCCCAGCCCACACGACTCCACATGCCGAAGTGTCCTTGGGCAAGGCACTGAACCACAAGTTGCTCACAATGGCAGGCTAGCACCTTGCATGGCAGCTCTGCCATCATTGGTGTGTGAATGGGTGAATGAGATGCGGTGTAAAGCGCTTTGAATACTGCTAAGGTTAAAAAGGACCTATATACATGTAGACCATTTACCATTCATAAGCATACATTTGTTTCCCAGCAGACGATTAAAAAAGTTACATAAAGCCAGCAAATCAGATTGGAGCTTGCTGTTTTGAGAAAGCAAAGGCCTTTTTTATGTGCATTATTATCTGGCGGTCCATAAATGGTGTGTGGGCATGCTGTCTGAGGCTGAGACTATCAAAGATACAGTGTCCTCTAAGGCAGTGTCTTGTTGTATTAATTTGTCTTCAAAAACATTGTATCCATAGAGACACAGAGACCATTTCCACCTCAGGAGGTCTGTTTCCTGTTTTCCCAGGAAGTGGCAAACTCATCGGACCACAGAATCAAATTTTCCAATAAATCACGGAGTTCTCGATCCTGAGGGCTTTTTGAATATTGCAGTCACGTTGTGAATTAATGGCTTCAGGTTTATTGACTGCAAATGACAGTCTAATGCACTTATATTAATAGACGTCAGATGTATTTGTAGTTCAGATTCTATCTTATAAATCTTGTGTATTACAGATTTTTTAGCCGCTGTTCTGAGTGTGTGTATGTGTGTGAGAGAGAGTGTTTTTAATTGGATTCAGCAGGTGAGATAATTACTGTGTGCAGCCAAATCGATCAAACCAACACATACACACACACACACCCAGGGGGATTTTTGCTGCACTAAATAGCAGATTCCTTGCTCACAAAGGTTAACCTCTTAGTCATACACACCCAGAGTAGAGCTTGACTGACAAGAACACACGCTAACAAACACACACACACACACACACACACACACACTCAAATCCCAGGTACATGCTGACTGACAAACAAATACACACAGTTTTCCCTCAAAGAACAAGAACAACAAGCTAGAAGGAAAGATAACCTACATAATCAGGGAAGATTGTTTGTTTAGTTACGTATCATTAAGGTACACTTTTTACCAGAACAACAAGTGCAGGTGAGTTAAGAAAGTAAGCAAACTTTGCATTATTTGTTGTTTAAAAATATATTTGTCTTTGTGGGAATGGATTTATTTAGCAGTTTTTTTTCCTTGTTTAAACTGATGATCCAAAATATCATCTCATCTCCTAAGAAGGCCACATATCTACGTCTGGGTAGATTAGATGGTAAGTGAACAATGAGCAGGAGTAAAGACCTGAGTGACTTTCACAAGGGCCTAATTGTTATCCCCAAGAATCATCGATGTGTGAGGTCAACGAAGGCTATCCTGTCTGGTCCGATCTGACAGAAGGTCTACTGTGGCACAAGTCACAGAAAATGTTAATGATGGTTACTGGGAGAATGTTTCACCGCACACAGTGCATCGTACCCTGCTGCGTATGGGGCTACATAGCAGGAGACTGGTCAGAGTGCCCATGATGCTCCCTGTCCACTTTTGAAAGCGCCTACAATAGGTATGCATGTGTTGCAACTGGACCTTGGAGCAGTTAAAGAAAGTTGCCTGGTCCGATGAGTCCCGTTTTCTTTTACATCATGTTGACTGCCGTGTACATGTGCGTCGTTTACCTGGGGAAGTGATGACACTAGGATGTACTGTGGGAAGACGACAAGCCGGACATTCATGCCAGTTTGACACATGCCACCTACCTAAACATCGTTGCAGACCAGGTACACCCCTTCATAACAATGGTATTCCCTGATGGCAGTGGCATCTTTCAGCAGGATAATGCTCCCTGCCACCCTGCACACATTGTTCGGGGATGGTTTGAGGAACATGCTGAAGAGTTCAAGGTGTTGCCATGGCCTCCAAATTCCCCAGATCTCAATCCGATTGAGCATCTGTGGGATGTGCTGGACCTACAAGTACAATCCACGGTGGCTCCACCTCGCAATTTACAGGACTTGAAGGATCTGCTGCTAATGTCTTTGTGTCAGATAACATAGGACAACTTCAGAGGTCTTGTAGAGTCCATGCCTCAGTGGGTCGGTGCTGTTATAGAGGCACGCAGAGGTCCAACAGCATATAAGGCAGGTGGTCGTTATGTTTTGTCTCATCGGTGTATGTGTGACAAACAGCGAGTGTCATTGTGCCACTTTTGACATCATATACTAGATGAGCCACTTTCTCTCAAACTATTTAAGTACGTTTACACGTTTTAATCGACTAAAGTGTTTTCATGACTGTGGCAGGGCGGAGGGCGGGACCGGGTCATGATTCCGCACACCGGCCCCTAATCAGGCTAATTAGCCCTTGAGAAGGAAAAAGGCCGACCGAAGACGGCAGTGCAACAGAGAGAGAGATTTACGGACAGTTTTCCAACACCTGTGTGTGTGTCTCTTTTTGGTCCTCACCTCCTCCTTTCCATGAATCCTTTTACACTAGTGCCGAAACCCGGTAAGGAGGAGGGATGCGCTCTAGTGGAGTTCTCGTCGCTACCATGCACCCCAAAGGAGCAGCCGTGGCCATCTGCTGGAGGACGGAGGACACCGGCCACCTGGAAGCGGAGGAACATCCGCCGACCGTGAGAGGAGGAGGGGCTCCCAACCATTCGCCTGGAGCGGTTACCAATGGGGGATAATGTTTTGATTCTAACATTTTAAGAATTAGTTTAGCATACAGTGGTCTAAGAAAAGCCAAATATTTAATTTTGCAATCAACATGTCTTTATAATATCATGTTTACTATTTTTCTCAACCGGAGGTCCTTTCGCAAGGGGATCATGATATTCGAGTCAAAAAGTTTGAAAACCACTGCTTTAGCTCATGGCATACTTCTATGATGACATTGTTTAAAAGTCACAAAAAGCTAATTTCACGGGTGCCTGTTGTGTTAAATAAATAACGATCTAACCACGCTAATATCAACAGATGTCTTCCTATTTACTGACAAAGGGCCTCATTCATGAAACTTTAGTAAATATATAGTTACATTTGGAGTCATTTGCACATAGAATGCCATGTAAGGAAAGCTTCATACTTGCTAGTAAATGAGAATAGGAAGCTTTTAACATCTATGTGAAATGGTCAGTTCTGGTTCAGTTGAGTGCATCGCCAGCGTCATTGGCAAAACTTCTCGGTTAAATCATGTTGGTATCAGTGATATTTCCCTTGCAACAGAAAATTTTTTTAAAGAAATTGATGGAATGCTTGAGAATGTTTCTTTGACCAAAACACTGCAAGATATTACAGATTTGCAAGCTAAACGTCGCACCTGTGTACGCACCTGCCTGTGATGTGTATATTTATGGGTTTTACAGCATTATACCACTGACCATATGTTACCGATGCCGAGCTCATATCAATTATAATAAATAGCCAGTCACGTTAGATGGTATCAAAGAAAATAACCTGAACCTTTCATCCCATGTCAAGTAGCAGAGTTGGGAAAAAACTATAGCCTACTTTGAAAAAATAAATGCAAGCAGCAAGGAGACATTCCTAAATTAAAGTAATTTTTTAATTTTTTAATGTTATTTTTTAATATCAATAAATATCAATATATCAATAATAAGTTTAATATCACTGATATAATGATTAATATTTTTTTTCAGGGGCTCGACAATAAGGACTGCCCATTGGCCCGGGGCCAGAGTATGAGAGATTCGGGCCAGTTGCTAGAACTGTCACTTTCCCGATCGGCTCAGTGCTGCATTTCTAACATTAGTGCAAGCAAACAACGAACGAAGCCTTCTAACCGAACAGCGATCGCGAGTATATTTATCTTGCAAAGTCGTGCAAATGCATAATATACTGGCTGCGCCAAGGCACTGTTGCCTGCACGCACAAGATCGTTCAGACACCAAGTGCGCTCTCCTAGCACTGTCATCACTCTTTTCCAAGTGTCTTAGTGGTGGTGTAGTGGGCTAAAGCACTAAACTGTTAAGCAGAAGGTTGATGGTTCGATCCCCACAGCCATCACCATTGTGGCACTTAACTCCAGGTTGCTCCGGGGGGATTGTCCCTGTAATAAGGGCTCTGTAATTCGCTTTGGATAAAGGCGTCTGCCAAATGCATAAATGTAAATGTAAAATGTCTTAGCAGCAGCAGCTATTACCAATATGTAGAAAACAACAGGAGAAAAAAAACCATAAGGAATTTCATAGTGGGATTTAACGTCTTGTGCAACATTTTTTTGTATTCCCGCACATTCCGTGTTCATAGTGCACGAAATCCCCACATTTTTAATTTTTACATGTTGGTGAAAATTAGTAATCCACACATTGGAACACAAGAAATCTAGTTTCATTCTATAAGACTGAAAATCCACATCTCTCCATGCATATGTCTCATCATCTCCGTGCAGCGTAGACTGTTTAACATGCACGTGCTCTCGTAAAGTCACATAGCGCTAGTTTTAATCCCACTTTTAAAAAAACGAACATATTTTCTCTCATTCATTCGCCTTTAGAGATAAAGCGCCGTTTGTTAAACACCAATTATACACGTGTCTGGAAATGCTCAATTTCCAAAATGTAAGCATACATTTAATAAGGTAATGTTTCAAAACGTAAACATTAATTCGACATGATAATGCCGTTTGATATGAAAAGAAGCATGATCACTATGGCTATAAGGCTATTATTATCAGAGCTGTTCAGCTGCAGGGTGAAGATGAATGTTCAAAACAGTCTACTTCATATCATCCACATAAAACACCAGTTACATTTCTCATTTCTGGACCGTACAGGTGTTTTTGTTCTTTGTATATCAGTCAATGTTGGTCTTGTTTGCGTTGTCTGATTTCATGTTATACTGTATACACATTGTTAATTCACAGATCAGGCCTAATATCTACTTACTGTATATTACACATCACAACCGATTTAGTAGCAAGTCTGTTCTCTAAGCCAATAATCAAATCTTTAACTCAGTGACTAATCTTTGATCCTTCTTGTGAAAACACTACACAGTTGCATGACAGCATGACTAAATGGGTGACTGAAAACCCATCATCTCCTCCACAGAGTTCTTGTCTTAAAAGCACATGTGGAAATGGCAGGACGGAGGTTAGTATGATGTATTTATGAATTTATATCTGTAAAGCGCATATATGGGATTACATAAGGCATAAATCATATCTTGCAAATTATAAATGCGATTCAATTTTGGGGGACATTGTATTTTTTTTTTTCTCCCCAATTTGGAATGCCCAATTCCCAATGCGCTCCAAGTCCAACTAACCAACTAACATTTTGAAAATACGAAAACTTACGTCAGAGCAGCTTTTCGAACGATTTACACATAAATCCATTCTGCTCATGTTTTAAGAATGAGGCTCAAAGTCATAGAAATCAAACACTAGATGCACAACAACATGTGACCAGTTGAACACGTGAAATCTTGAACCAACCACACATTTTCCTTTTGTCTTACTGATGATTATTAAATGTTTTATAGAGTGCAATCTTTACTGTAGAAACTTTGCGTATTGATCTGTGCCTGTAGGGGATGTTGTTCTATGCATTTCTTTCATTCGTATTCCCATTTCTCCATTAATGTGTCAGCCACTGCATTCAATTCTAAATATTTGATGCCTAAACAAATGTTTGAGCTCCTCATCAAATGATGATGATAATTTCACAGCTTGAAATATTAATGTTGATCACTATCTTGCTACACATTTCATTGAAATCCATAAGGTTTAAAGATGTTCTCAATATTGGACATCTTTGAATAGTTGTTGGGCTGTTTTTTTATGTCATTTAGAGGCCTTTGAGTTTGTACCATTGAAATCGAATAAGTGTTGGAAGGTAGTTAGCATGACAAATGGGTGGTAATTAGCTTCCCAGACGTTGTCTCTTAACTGGTCAGGTACGCTAGATCTTGATAATAATTCTTCTATTTTAACATGTTACTGTGGATTTTGAATTCCCTTGCTATTAATGTTTCTCAGGGCCTATTTACACTTGATTGCTTCATGCATTTTTATCGATCGGGTTGCTATCCGATTGAATAAGCTCATTGCATTTACACCTCGCCCCATCAATGTGTCTCCGCCAAATGGACATAAATCCAATCTTTTCAATTCCTGCACAATATACAATATACAAATAAAGCAGAGTTTACTTCAGTGGTTATGCTAAATCTGGGCAGCGATTTTAAAAGATGTGATTTATTATTCAATTCCAAGTGACTTTGCCCATCAGCGCACATGTGTCTGTATGTTGGCGCGCATTGTATTTTTCCCCTCGGGGCTTGTCGTAGAAATGCACTCATGTCAGTGTTTAGTTTCAGTTTTATCACCGATCTGCATCAAATAAATGGGGAAAAAAGTTCTGTCTCCTACAATGTACATCCATTTCTTTCTTTGTTATTTTATACTGCATGATGCGAGCCCTCTGCAAATATTCAGTAACAGCTGTTGTGTTTCACATTTTTCCTATGCTCACGTAGAGAAGTTTGGGCAGAGCAAGGTTCAAATATGTGATTTAAACAGCCAGATGCATTAACACTTGGCCAGTTTTATCTGGAATGCATCTCAATCTGTCTCCTGAAGTGGTTTGAATGATCGGATTGCAATCCGTCTTTAATACGTTTTGGAGGGTATTTACTAGGGCTGCAACTAACGATTTTTTTAATAATCTACTAATCTAAGGATTATTAGAACGATTATTTGACTATTCGGGCGATTATTGCAATGATTAATCATTAGCTCTTAATAGGGATACAACTAATGGTTATTTTTATAATCGACTAATCTAAGGATTATTAGAACGATTATTCGACTATTCAGGGGATTAATACAACGATTAATCATTAGCTCTTAACCAACTATTTAGCTTGTGCCCCAACTTAAAAGGGTGTATTAAACGTGCTTACTAACAATAAAGAGGACAAAATCATCTTTTAAAAATATGTCTAAATGACAATCATTGAATTAAAGGGGGAACACTACTTGGATTTATATTGTTCAATTAAATAAAAATTTCACTGCATAAAATACTATTGTTATCAAGTGTTTTTGTCTTGTTTTCTATTTAACATCGGCTGTGTCTCGTTTGGAAGGCCGCGTCCTTTTTATGTATATGCACTTACATTTATACAATTGTTAACCTTTTTTGCATTACCCCAAAAAATATATAATTACTAGATAAAGAATATATTGCAACAAACATGAATCCAAGATAACCGACTAATCTAGAAAAATGCCAATTATAAATATATCGCATTCAATACTGAAAAAGTATCAACAAAACAAAGCTCTATCTAGTTAACTGCCTGATCTCATGAAAATAACGTGACTGCGGCGACATTTTTGCAATAAAATATTACGTTGCTGATGAAAGATTTTGTTGCAGTTCCAAGGTGAAATATCCACTGTGTGGAGCTCCCTACTCTAAACCTTAAACGTAAACCTAACCAATGCAATTGCTAAAGCAACCATGTCATTTGTTTTCTGACACTTTCAGCTCATTTGTCGACTTGAGTGCTCTTCAGGACTCGTACCCTCGTACACTTTACATCGCAAGTCCAATGCTATCAGTTGAGTTAACACGCAGTTTGATTGCACTTCAACGAGCTTGAAAATGCACTTAATTATAAATGTAAATGTATCACCATACATGCTCTACAGCAAAATTGATATTGACATAAGATAGCACTGAGTGAGGAATAGATCGAAAAGTAAATGTTTATGAACTAATAATCTGCTGGTCCGGCTGGACTGGAAAGACCGTGATTTTACATGGCAACTGACCTTTGGGAGGTGATCCAAAAGTTGTTGGGGTGGGGGTGGGGTGGGTTGTTGTTCGCTGTCCTTTTCTGCATAACGTGGCACCGTTTCATGGTCCATTCTGCATAATGCGGTGGCTCATTTATGATTATCGAGGCCCATTCGGCACGTTTCGCGACCGACCCACTGGCCGGCTCAGTTATCTTGCTGGCAAGTCCACCCCTGATCGGCCCCAAAGCGCATCGACCCACTGGGAAAATGCCCGGTATTGCAATCCAGCCCTGGTTAAAGTCATTGTTGTTGTAGTGTCTCTATTGTTTATTACACCAGGAAACTGCATACAATGGATTTATTTATTTATTTATTTTTTGCAAAAGTGAAGGAATAGTAATGTGATGCTATGAGACCAGGTTGCCTCTATTTTTATGCTAATTGGAGTATCACATTTTAAGCTTAGCTAAATTTGCTATTGTCAAACAGTATTGAAATCAATTGCAAGTGTAGTCGAGTATCTTATGTGCTTAACATGAGGCTATTTATAGCATGCATGAGTGACCATTAAGTGAGTTCCTTTTGAGGTTCAAGTTCAGTTAGGATGCTGCCTTAGGATGCCTAGTCAGTTGCTGATGTACAAAGTAGACATGGAGGCAGCTCACCAGGTTTTGTAACAGATACGCTGTGTTAAACAGAAGGCCTGTATCATTCTGGTTTCAGAGAAATTGGCTGCAAGGTCAAAGTTCCTCCTGCCTCCCTGAGTAATACTGAAATCCACTCCATATGATTTGGCCTCTCAGGACAGTCCACTCTCTCGCTCCGTGTGTCAGGCAGTGTGAAATGGCTCTTGTTCAAACTGTAAAAGGTTTGCTGATGGCTCCATAGATGCCTGGTCTCATATCTGGCCTGTGATTGCCCAATCATAGATCCCCTTGCGTGCGACTGGCCGTTCAGTGGTCAGAGGAAAAGGTGGCATAGCAGAATGTTGCGTGTCCCTTTGAACACGGCCATCTGTGACTCACACGCCAACTGCATGTGAGCAGTGTCTGAAATTAATACATTTACTATTTAGGGATGGTCTGTTCGCCCTAGATTTGATTTTCAAAGGCATTTTTTATTTATTTATTTTTGGGCATTTTGAGGGTATATTTAATTAATTAAACATTTACAGTATGCTATCCTTTTTGTATTTTTTTAAAAAAAAATTCTTTAATGAGAACTTTGCATTGTTTTCTGGTTAACAAATATATAAACATCCTTAAAACAAGATATATTTACTTTATAAAATCAATATACATTTTAGCAATGCAATATTGGCTCCCTAGATTTAATATGCAAGAGACATTTTTGTCATTTTTGATGCCTCAATCTGAATAATTAGTTCTCATATTTTATATATAATTTACATATAGCCTATATATATATATATATATATATATATATATATATATATATATAGGACTAGAATATAATTTGTCTTGTTTTTCAGTAAAAAAAAAAATCTAAAACAATATATTTAAAAAAATGCATAATATAGTAAGCTTTGTTTTTTTTAGAGAATATACAGTATCTTAAAGTTTAAGATAAATTACAAAAATATTTAAGATTAGGATATTTGGTAATATATAAACAATTACAGTTAAGTTGCATGAGCATTTTTTGCTCCAACATATAGAATTTCGGGGGGGTCCCTGTTATTTTTAAGGGGATTGTATCATGATTGAAGCGAGAGACTGATAGTTTCTCACAGCAGGTTTTTGAATGTTCTGAATCAGGGGCGGAGCCAGGAGTTTTTCAAAGGGGTGGACAGGCAGGGGCAAGTGATCAGTCTGTGGTAGCACAGAAATTTTCGGGCAGCATTTTTATATCGTCGGACTGTGGGGGCAGGGTTTTTGAGTAGATACAATGACACCCGGGACAGAGAGTTTTAATGACCTTGGTGCATGCACATATTAAATTTGTAGTCAAGTCAGTCAAGTGGTTTTTAATGTCGTTTCAACCATATACAGTTAGTACAGTACACAGTGAAACAAGTCAACGTTCCTCCAGGGCCATGGTGCTACATAAAACAACATAGGACAAACACAGAACCACATGAGACTACACAGACTAAATAACATACCTATATAAAGTGCACGTGCAAACGTGTGCAAAAAGTACGGGACAGTACAATAAATTACTGACAATGAACAGGACAATAGGCACAGTGAGAGACAGTGCAGCGCCGACCAGTACACAGTAGTGCAAAGAGATGACAGTTTCTAAAAATGCCAACTGTAAACATAACATACTATGAGATGGTGTTCTGTCATTGAGGTAGCAGACAGGTATACAGTGACGATAATTAAAGTGCAACTCAGGACACATGTGTGTGCGCGTATAAGTCCAGTCTCTGAGTATTGAGGAGTCTGATGGTTTGGGGGAAGAAGCTGTTACACAGTCTGTCCGTGAGGGCCCGAATGCTTCGGTACCTCTTGCCAGACAGCAGGAGGGTGAAGAGTTTGTGTGAGGGGTGTGTGGGGTCGTTCACAATGCTGATGGCTTTGCAGATGCAGTGTTTTTTGTAAATGTCTTTGATGGAGGGAAGAGAGACCCCGATGATCTTCTCACCTGTCCTCACTATCCTCTGCAGGGCTTTCCGGTCCGAAACGGTGCAAGTCCCAAACCAGGCAGTGATGCAGCTGCTCAGGATGCTCACAATAGTCCCTCTATAGAATGTAGTGAGGTGGGAGATGTGCTGTCCACTGCCTTCGCAGAAAGTAGAGATACTGCTGGGCTTTCTTGGTGATAGAGCTGGTGTTGAGGGACCAGGTGAGGTTCTCTGCCAGGTGAACACCAAGGAATTTGGTGCTCTTGACGATCTCCACATAGGAGCCGTCGATGTTCAGTGGAGAGTGTTCGCCTTGTGCTCTCCTAAAGTCAACAACCATCTCTTTTGTTTTGTCCACATTCAGAGACAGGTTGTTGGCTCTACACCAGTCCGTTAGCCGCTGCACCTCCTCTCTGTATGCTGACTCCTCGTTCTTGCTGATGAGACCCACCACGGTCATATCATCGGCGAACTTGATGATGTGATTCAAGCTGTGCATTGCTGCACAGTCGTGAGTCAGCAGAGTGAACAGCAGTGGACTGAGCGCACAGCCCTGGGGGGCCCCAGTGCTCAGTGTGGTGGTGGTGTTGGAGATGCTGTTCCCGATCCGGACTGACTGAGGTCTCCCAGTAAGGAAGTCCAGGATCCAGTTGCAGAGGGAGGTGTCCAGGCCCAGCAGGTACAGCTTTCCAATCAGGTGCTGAGGAATTATTGTGTTGAAGTCTATGAACAGCATTCGAACCTATGAGTCCTTTTTATCTAGGTGGTTGAGGGCCAGAGGGAGGGTGGTGGCGATGGCGTCGTCTGTTGAATGGTTTGGACAATACGCAAACTGCAGTGGGTCTAGTGAGGGGGGCAGCTGGGTCTTAATGTGCCTCATGATGAGCCTCTCGAAGCACTTCAGGATGATGTGTGTGAGTGTGACGGGACAGGACGGTAGTCATTGAGGCAGGACACTGAAGACGACTTTGGCATGGGGACGATGGTGGTGGCCTTGAAGCACATTGGACCGACGGCGCTGCTCAGAGAGATGTTGAAGATTTCGGTAAGAACATCTGTCAGCTGGTCTGCACATCCTCTGAGCACTCTGCCAGGAATGTTGTCTGGTCCAGCAGCCTTCTGTGGGTTAACTCTACGTAGAGTTTTCCTCACATCAGCCGTGGTAAGACAGAGCACCTGGTAGTTGGGAGGAGGGGTGGTCTTCCTCGCCACCACATCATTCTGTGCTTCAAACCTAGCATAGAAGTCGTTCAGCGCAACTTGTACATTTGTACAGAGATGATTTCACCTCTAAAGAGCAAAAAATTACCAAAACAATGACTAAAACAGCAATTGCGAGTGGGGTGGCCAATGGGGTGGCCAGGCTTCAGTCCATGGTGGCCACCCACTAGCTCCACCACTGTTCTGAATGCTCAGAGCTAAAGAGAACTAGACAGGAAACCTTTACATTTAGAGTCCAGTGAAACGAGGCAGAGTGATTGATTTAAGGTCACTCTCTCAATCCTGGACTCAAATGTGTCTGCGCAGGCTATCCTGTGAACATCTGCCAGAACATGTGTGTGTGTGTGTGCGTGTGTGTTCTTATGTAGTTAGTTTTTAAGGCAAACATCACTCTTACTAGTGAACAAACCCCAAGTATTAAACTTTTGGCATGCAACTCATCCTGCTACTGACATATACATTCATTGAGCACTTTATTAGGTACACCTGTACACCTAATTAATAATGTGATTATCTAATCAGCCAATCGTGTGGCAGCAGTGCAATGCATAAAATAATTCAGATACAGGTCAGGAGCTTCAGGTTATCTTCACATCAACCAACAGAATGGGGAAAAGTCAGTGATTTTGACCATGCCAGATGGGCTGGTTTGAGTATTTCTGGGATTTCCATGCACAGTGGTCTCTAGAGTTTCCTCAGAATGGTACCAAAAACAAAAACATCCAGTGAGCGGCAGTTCTGTGGATGGAAATGCCTTGTTGATGAGAGAGATCAACGGAGAATTGAAAAGCAGTTTTTAGTTTTTAAAATCTGTTTGGTGGTGCAGAAATTACACACAATCAGCCGAAATATGGTTTGCTTTAAATCTGATATCACACATTCTTACCTTTGAAGGTTAGCTTAAGGAGTAGGGTTGCAGTATAGAAAACAGTAGTACCTCCATATAAACAGCATTGTCCTCAAACATATTTTGAAGCAAACTATATACTGTCTCTAATTGTAAGCTCTATATGTTTTCTTCCTGGTTGCAATACTAATTTTCTCTTCAGGCAGTGAATTGTTTGCCTGATCTCTGACTTATGAAAGATCCCCTGAGTTAGTGGTGTTAATATGTTGATGGAGATTATAATAGACCTGTTTATGTGAATTAAATGCTGTTTTTAAAAACCTTAGTCCCAGTGGAATCCCCTTTAGATCACAAATATTTATTAGAAACAACACATTTACATAAGTATAATATTATTTCTGTGACTCACACTCACACAGACTGTACTGAAGCTTCTGTCTTTTTTTTATTTATATTTTTTTTATGTTATGTGCTCTATGTTTGGAGAATTTAAATTGCCAGCCTTGTTACAAAGACCATTTTGTACCCTCTCGTGATTGGCTGTTATGTAACATGCTCACAGCCACCAGCCAATCAGAGACGAGCAGGCACAACTCCTCAACACAAGTGGTTCATTTTGGCTGCACTGCCAACAAAGCTGTGCACGGACACATGCAAACACATTTTGAAATACACATTTATCTGTCTGTCTGTCTGTCTGTCTGTCTGTCTGTCTGTCTGTCTGTCTGTCTGTCTGTCTATCTATCTATCTATCTATCTATCTATCTATCTATCTATCTATCTATCTATCTATCTATCTATCTATCTATCTATCTATCTATCTATCTATCTATCTATCTATCTATCTATCTGTCTGTCTGTCTGTCTCTCGGTCGGTCTGTCTGTCTCTTGGTCGGTCTGTCTGTCTGTCTACAGTTGAAGTCAGAAATGTACATACACTTAGGTTAAAGTTAATAAAACATTTTTTTAACCACATCACAAATTTCATATTAGCAAACTATAGTTTTGTCAAGTTATTTAGGACATCTACTTTGTGTATGACACAAGGAATTTTTCCAACAATTGTTTACGGACCGATTGTTTCACTTTTAATTGACAATTCCAGTGGGTCAGAAGTTTACATACACTAAGATAACTGTGCCTGTAGGCAGCTTGGAAAATTCCTGAAAATGTTGTAAAGCCTTTAGCCAGTTAGCATCTGATAGGCGTGATACTGAATTGGAGGTGTACCCGTGAATGTATTTTAAGGCCTATCTTCAAACTCAGTGCCATCATGGGGTTATCAAAAGAAATCAGCCAAGACCTCAGAAAACAAATTGTGGACCTCCACAAGTCTGGTTCATCCTTGGGAGCAATTTCCAAATGCCTGAAGGTACCACGTTCATCTGTACAAACAATAGTACACAAGTATAAACACCATGGGACCACGCAGCCATCATACCGCTCAGGAAGGAGACACATTCTGTCTCCTAGAGATGAACATAGTTTGGTGTGAAAAGTGCAAATCAATCCTAGAACAACAGCAAAGGACCTTTTGAAGTTGCTGGAGGAAACGGGTAGACAAGTATCTATATCCACAGTAAACCTCAATCTGATTTAAAATTTGTGGCCAGAACTGAAAAAGCATGTGCAAGCAAGGAGGCCTACAAACCTGTCTCATTTACACCAGTTCTATCTGGAGGAATGGGCCAAAATTCCAGCAACTTATTGTGAGAAGCTTGTGGAAGGCTACCCAAAACATTTGACCCAAGTTAAACAATTTAAAGGCAATGCCACCAAATACTAACAGTGTAAATAAACTTCTGACCGATTTGGAATGTGATGAAACTGAAATAAATAATTCTCTCTACTATTATTCTGACATTTCACATTCTTAAAATAAAGTAGTGATCCTAACTGACCCAAGACAGGGAATGTTTTCTACAATTAAATGTCAGAAATTGTGAAACACTGAGTTTAAATGTGTTTGGTTAAGGTGTATGTAAACTTCTGACTTCAACTGTATCTGTAGTTCTGTCTGTGTCTGTCTGTCTGTCTGTCTGTCTGTCTGTTTGTTTGTCTATCTATCTGTCTGTTTGTCTGTCTATTAATATGTCTTTCTGTCTGTCTTTATGTATGTATGTCCGACCCCCCCCAGTCTTGGTTAATGAAGCTCTCCGAAATCTGCTTCAAAGATTCATACAGGTGTGCACATAATGAACGCTACACTTCCATTCCAAAATAAATCTAACATGATGAATCAATTATGATTTTAATGAGAGATGAAATTTATTTAGCTATCATCATGTATGCAGTACTTTTGGAAAGCAAGTGGGCCCCTCTTTCTCACTGATCTGCTTGATCAAGCACAGGTGTGACTAGTCTAAATGAGGTCTGAATGAAGACATACCATAGACTTCTATTGTTTTTATATACAGCTAATTACAATTACTAGAGACTGACCCTAACCCTACACCTAAAACCTTTTCTTACAAACATTGTTTTCCCACTTGTGGAGTATGATGTTCCAAGATTTAGGTCCCTTTTGGGTACATTATTCCCAAATTATAGCTTTTTTTATCTACTCTATTTACATATGTGAGACTAATATAGTTTTACAAAGGTGCCCAGATACCATTGCATGTGGATTTTTGAAATGTGCATCTTTGCATGAAATTTTCGACTGATAATGCACAATGGTAATAGAGGTTTTCTTTTACCTTTACAAAAAATTGCAATGCTAAATATGCCAGCTAAAGAAAAGAAGTCCTGCCTTTCAGTTAAAATAGCTATCAACTTCCTTTGATAGAGAATCACCTTTCAGTTTTCATGGAAAAATAAGTGTTTGTTTTTCGAGTGATCTGAGTTAAAGAAGCGTTGTTGTCAGTTTTTACTACCGAAAATATCGTCCCACACACATTACAAACATGGCATCCGCGTGACCTGAGTTCCCTAAAGGGACTAGGTGCTAAAAGGTTAGCATGGTAGTTCTTAATGCAGACTGATCACTCGTTTGTAAAGAATTACTATCTCTCTCTCTCTCTCTCTCTCTCTCTCTCTCTCTCTTTCTCTCAGCTGTTAGCTCTGTAATCTCAGTCCTGCAACCTGTAATTAATGCAGTTGTTCAGGCACGTAGAATCAAATATGTGAGCGTGATTTTCATCTTAGAAGTGTACTATATGCCTTAGCAGGTTGTAAATAGCATCTAAAGCATATGCAGCCATATTTTAAATAGTACTTCAAATAATGACTCTCATGTGTATAAAGGGAGATTTGACCTATGCCAACAAGGTTAAACAGAAACAAGGGTACGTGACTTTGCATAGTCGGCAATCTATTTGGAAAATGGAGGCATTAGACGGTTTTAGTTTGGGGGCTTTAGGCAGATTTAGATTGTTTAGATTATATATATAAATATATAGGGCTGTTGATTTAACACATTAATTCAGTATACAATTAAAATTAACACAATACATTCATGCCTAAATGATTGTAATAAGGAATGTTCACCTCCGTGATTTTTAAACAATTTTAGCCAGCAGGGGGCAGTTAGCGCAACTCCAGCAGTGCAGGCAATGCACAACTGTACAGACAAACCACACTTGACACAAACCACAGCAGACCGTACAAGATGAGGACATGTTCAAACGGCTAGATGGAGGACAACACCGAATGAAGGGGTCTAAATATGCATTTATCAACTTTTAAAAATACGTTTATCTGGACACATTGTCCTTAAAACACCTGTTCATGATGTGATGCAACTAAAGTGAGACGCTTCAAAAGTCTGATGCATGTGTACATAGATGTGTCCTTAGAAAAGCCCTTATGTTGGCTTATTAAATTCTTTTGTAATTTTACTGTTTTATGCATCTGCCAAAATAATGTAAAGTATTTTTATTATGTGTATTATTATAGTTTTTACGTATTATTCATATATATGTAATTATTTAATGAAATATTGCATAATTTTTCATTAAAGTTTTTAACAGCCCTAATACATGTATATGATTTATTCACAGGGTCCAAAATTAACACCCGGTAAGCACCAAATGCGGGTACATTTTCTATTTGCCTGGTGAATTTTGCGGTGTCATATGACACCACTCTGGCAGTCTCTTTATTCTTTCTATCAGTTTGTCTCAGGTTGTAAAATAATGTAAAATGTTCCAGTTTTGTCGTCAACCGGGATCTGTAGATATTCAGTCAGTAAGGTTGCAGGTGTTTGCATGAAACGGCTCTCATTAGCTAGACAAAAATGCCGATACAATCTGACGTATGAATGTCATTCTGTTAACATTCAGCGCACCAATTAAAATCACGTTACAGTGAGGGAAAAAAGTATTTGATCCCCTGCTGATTTTGTATGTTTGCCCACTAACAAAGAAATGATCTATAATTTTAATGGCAGGTTAATTTGAACAGTGAGAGACAGAATAACAACAAAAAAAATCCAGAAAAACGCATGTCAAAAATTTTATAAATTGAATGCATTTTAATGAGGGAAATAAGTATACGACCCCCTCTCAATCAGAGATTTCTCTTCAAGGGAGCGCTCCTAATCTCTGCTCGTTACATGTATAAAAGACACCTGTTCACAGAAGCAACTACCACTACTACAAATAATATCTCAGTATTGTTATGCCCTGTTATACAACCCCAATGTTGTATTTTGGATTGTTCTGTGAGGTTAATTTGATAAAAAATAATACAATATTATGATGAAAATAATTTTAATTTGATTAAAGTTTTATTTAATTAATTAATTAATTTAGACACCATTCTTATGATAAAATGTAAATAAAATGAGAAGGATTTCAGAAAAAAACGGTATTAGTATCAGCGACTACTGAAAGGAAGTATCGGTACTTGTTTAAAAAAATAAAAAAATAAATAAATATCGGACATCTCTAGTTAAATCTATGAGCCGGCTCGTTTTAGTGAAGAAAAGAAAGACTGAATCAGAGCTGATTGAATTAATTGACTTCATCCAAAAAACTGTGTTATGTGTACTTATGAGACTGTTTGGTCATATGACAACATGTATTTTAAAATAAAAATTCAGTTTTGTTGTAATAAGTGAATAATCTGAAAAATAATTCTAAATGGACTATTTGGCAATTAAATATTTCATGAATAATAAAATTATACAGTTCTTTAAAAAAGCAGTTCACTTTTAAATATACTTACAGTATTGTTGTACATCCTTGTAAAAAGAAAAAAAAAAGAAAAGAAAATGGCTGGTAAGTAATCCAACAGGCTGGTAAAGTTTTTCATCTACCAGCTTGTCTGGTGGGCTAAAAAGTTAATCTCGGACCCTGTATATACAGTATATACAATGCATATGCAGCCTTAATCCACTAGTGAACCTGCTTCTGTTTTCCACTTTTTATATATAATTTAATAATAATTGTTTTACTTTTTTTTTTTAATATTAATTAAACAACTTTTAACAGCTTTTGTAGTTCATGCCAGCTTGAATGCATGCTGTCCCTAAAGCAAAAGGGGGACATACATTACTAATGTAAACCATGTTAATTTCTCAAACTGATAATATCACTTGAAATTAAAAATCTGTATTGAATTACGTTCAAAATAGAAGCATTTTCGCTAGAAGACTTTGCTGTACGCAATTTGATCGTACGTAAAAAATCTAAATAAATGATCTTGGAAAATGTACAACTTCACAGTATCAAACAAGAAGAGCACATCTACAGAAAAGTCATACTTTCTGTCTCACTGTGGCAACGATATCGTGCCATCTCAAAATGGTTAGAATACATGTTGCCGTGGTGACTGATTCGTTTAGTCATTGACCTGCGTCTGTCTGAGTGAGAGATAACATTGAGGCGCGGAGTGCACGTGAAGCAGTTGACATCTGTCTGCCTGATAGCACTCGACATCATCTTGACATCAAACAGATTGCACTCTGGTGTGTGTGTGTGTGTTTCTTTGTGGTAAAAAAAAAGAGGATACGACTTTTGCTTCAGGCGTGAGTTGTAAATAAAACAGACAAAGGATGCATTCAAAATATTCTGTTGTAAACTAAATGATCAAATCGTGTTGCTTTGCATTTAGTCGCCTTTGTGTGATGTACATTCAGGTATATTAAGGGAATAGTTCACACAACTTTGATGTCTTTGTTATCAACAATATCACTGTGGAATATCACAAAAGTCTTCTGAAGTCATACATGAGCTTTTTGTGAAGAAATGTGAGCGCAGCGTAGTTCTAGCGGGAAGACTAGCAGCTGTACATCATCACACCATTAGCTGGGTAATTCCTAGCCAATCGCAGGCAAGCCATTGCTTTATAAGTCTGCTCACAATCTATCACATTGCTGTTTCAGTGTGCTAACACGGCAACCTCCACCACCCCACCACCACCTGTTGAGCCCCGTCCCACATGGGGGTAGGCTCCTCGCCCCTGCCTCCTATCTCCTGCAAGATATGACGGTTCCGAGTACAACTCCCTCGGACCGCTGGACGGGGCCTACGCCAAAGAGAGACATTACTTTTCTGTTCTACATTCATCAAATAAATGTCATCTTAAACCTCACTCAAGCCTGCGTGTCTTCCCGATAGAACAGGCCTTAATTTACTTGCGTCCAGATTTTAAAAATGTCGAGTCATTGAATTCTCTTCATATTTGGAGCTTGTCAGACATGGTCACCATAAACAGTCTTTCATTGTATGGAAAGTGCTGCTTGAAGATGAAAATAACAATATACAGGTTTAAAACAAGCATAAGTAAATGACATTTTGAGTGGACTTTTCCTTTATAAATCGAGTGGTGCAGAGTGGTGTCTCATCTACTCTATAATTTTTCAAAAGTAAGATCTGAATTGCATTTGTGTAAGCACTTTAAGATATGTTAGCGAGTCATAAAGTCAAGAATCAGTTGACAAGATTGAAGGATTTGAATCGATTGCTCTTCAGCTGTGGCTCAGGAAATTAACCTGAAAGTGTAGAAACGTGTTGCAACCCGTAGATGGATTATTGTCATAGCAAAATGTGATCCACTTTGTGCTAGTTAAAAGTTGGGTTGTTTTTTTCTTTTGCCATTTGGAGAACTTCAGATGTTAAAATGGCAGGGCTGGACTGGTAATCTGACATACTGGGCATTTTCCCGGTGGGCCGATGCACTTTTGGGCCGTTCAGGGGCTGACTGGCCATCGGGAGAACCAAGCAGGCCGGTTGGTCGGCCGCGAAACATGCCGAATCGGACGCGATAAGCTAATATGAACCGCCGTGTTATGCAGAATGGACCAAAAAAATGGCACTGCAATATGCAGAAAAGGACCCCCCCCCCCCCCCCCCCCCCCACTCAACAACTTCTGGCTCACCTGGTCTGGCTCAACAAGTTTTTGGGCCAGTTGCCATGTAAAATCCCGGGCTGATTTCACTTCCGAGACCGGCCCTGTAAAATGGCATATCAAGTCAAAAACAGTTCAACATTTAAAAATGAGTCTTAAGACACATGTTTTTGTTCCATCCTAGCTTGTTTAAAACACAATAACATGTCCTACGAAGAGTCCGTCATACTTCTCTTTCCATCAATTGATTTGGCGATGTTTGGTTCTATTGTTATTTTCCCAAGATAGATGATTCGTATAGCCTGCAGAAAGAGAAAAGAGATGAGCTAGCATTTATTTTTGGTCTGGTCGCCCCAGATGCTTCTAAAGGTGTCTGAAACCAACTACAGAGTGAAAATTCAAAGACTCGTCTTGATCAGCCTAAATTAAAGTAGCCAATTAGATTTACAGGTGAACCGTTCCTTTAAAGGACTGTCTGTAAACACCAATCAGATCTTATTATCGTGTCCCACAGTTTCGCGAGGTCAATCAGTTCTGTCACGTCGCACAACTTTTCCTCTAATGTCTAACTGTGTAATCACGATAATGATGATTGCATCCACTGCCTGCAGTTATTGCTGTTTTTATTCCAGCATAATATTTCAGCAGGAATGCGCCAATCTAACAGTTTCAATTGTTGGTTCTCTCTCTCTCTATGTCTTTCTCTCAGTTCATTAGCATGTTCATTTTTTTCAGTTGTATGGCTGTAATCTGATTTGCAGTGTTGAGGAACTAATTTGAAACAGTACTGTAAGGGACTGTTCACACCAAGCACATTTTTGCATCTGTCTGCGCTGTTTTTCTGTTATATTTTCTATGTAAAACTGTGTTAAATGGATGTGATTGACCACTGCCTCTTTCTGGTTTTAAGCGTTGTGAGCAGAAGTGTCAAGTTTTTTTAAGGGCTGGGCGATGGGACGAATTAATCGGATATTGATGATATCTGACAAATAGCCCAATGGCGATTGCTACACTCATTGTCAAACGATGTTCGACAATATTGGGAAATGATAAAACCATGGAGCTGGGAAGTCACCAAATATATTAAAAAGTAGCCCATGGTTTGAAATGTGGAGTGATGGTGGCATAGTGGGCTAAAGCACATAACTAGTAATCAGAAGGTTGCTGGTTCAATCCCCAGAGCCACCACCATTGTGTCCTTGAGCAAGGCACTTAACTCCGGGTTGCTCTGGGGGGGGATTGTCCCTGTAATAAGTGCACTGTAAGTCGCTTTGGATAAAAGCGTCTGCCAAATGCATAAATGTAAATGAAATTAGCACCCTCCAAATGGTAATTTTGCTCATCTACCCTCCACTGTGGCGTGATGTCTCGGAATGACACATGACAAGAAATTCTGTTAAACACAAAGACACGCAATTGAAGAAACACCTTTTATTACATTGTGAAGAACAGATGAAAGAAAAGCCATTGATGCACATCTCTGATGCAATGTTTGTTCAGAAGCATGCAGCAGGAGCGGGTCTCATGGAACATATGCATTTAAAGAGTTCTCACTCTTTCTTTTATGTCTCAGTCGTCTGAAAACTGTTTGCAAGAATAGCATCATCTTTGAGTATGCTGGAAATGACCTAAGACCATCTCAGCAGGTGCTCTAATTTTAGTTCGCTTTATTTCTATCGGGAAGACACGCAGGCTTGAATGAGGTTTAAGATGGCATTATTTGATGAATGTAAAACAGAAAAGTAATGTCTCTCTTTGGCGTAGGCCCCGTCTGGCAGTCCGAGGGAGTTGTACTCGGAACCATCATATCCTGCCGGAGAAGGGAGGCAGGGGCGATGAGCCTACCCCCGTGCGGGACAGGGCTCAACAGGTGGTGGTGGGGTGGTGGAGGTTTCCGTGTTAGTGCACTGAAACAGCAATGTGATTGTGAGCAGACTTATAAAGCAATGGCTTGCCTGCGATTGGCTAGGAATTATCCAGCTAACAGTGTGATGATGTACAGCTGCTAGTCTTCCCGCTAGAACTACGCTGCGCTCACATTTCCGTGGTGCAGTTTGCGCTTAACATGCTTTTTGAATGCAACTCTGCAGGTTCACTTTAAAGCCAATACATGTTGTACAACCTAAACAAGTTCACCTTGAACCAAAAAGGTATTTATATATCTATTATTGTTATCATTATTATGTTTACATTTATAATTGTCTTTAGATCTTGATTTGTATTAGTAATTTTCCACCTGTTGACGTTGACGGAAGGGCTTGCGTGACAGCAAATAGATGGGGGTAGAGTTGACCACTTTGTTATTTTAATAGCTTTTTTGTTTCGTTTGATGTGCAATTTCAATTTAGAAATATATTTGGTTTGAGTTTTTCGTGTTTTAATTCATGAATTTCATTTTTAAAGTAAAATCAATAAAGCAAAAATATTCACCAATTCCTCGGATGGGGGGTTGAAGATGTAATTGGATATCGCAATTTAAAAAAAAAATTAAAAAATATTGTGAAGATATTTCTTGCATATAGCCCAGCCCTTTTAGACATGCATAAAGTTACAAATACGTATATTTAAAATCACGTCTCGAGATACCTGGATCTGTTCTATTAGTTGCCCTGCGTCTAGCTTTTTATAGCGTAATAACAGGTTCGGCCTGATCCAGATGACAAATAAAGTTCTTCTGAACCCAAACGATACTTATATACTGATGTATAGGTTCAGCGCGATAAGCCAGAGCTTCAGTCGCTCATGATCATGTATAGGCAATCGATGAAAAGTTTTCCTGGCGTGCATTTTCTTTGGGGTTTCTGAAGGTTGAAGCATCCAGGATACAAACGCCAAATGAACATTTTTAACAATACACTTATACAAATCTACAGCAAAGACAATTAAACATTTGTTCAGCGCTCCTCTTGTAAAAAATAACGCACTTCCTGCCACCTGCTCCAGGCGTGACCTTACCAGGTCGTGAAAGAGAGGTATACGTAAGTGAACATTTGTAGTTAAAAAAATATATAATTATTGTTTGTTTCTAAAAATAATCAATGTTTTGGGTTCAGAAGGACTTTATTTGTCGACTGGAGTCGTGTGGATTATTGTGATGCACCCTAAATATGCATTTTGGACCGTCAAAAGAATTCAGACAAGTACACTCACTGGCATTTTTTTAGAGGAGGAGGCCTGAAATCAAATCCTACAAATCTTAAATTCTGTTTTGATGAAGAAAGAAACTCCTATGAAACTCCTATTCCTATGAGCTACAGTCAAGCTGTTTTGAAAAAGTATATAGCTACACTGCAAGCCACTAATAAAAAGTAGCTAATTGCATTGAAGTTCTGTGTAGAACTAGAAAAAACCCCTCATTTTTATAACTGAGTCAAAAAACATAGCGATGAACATCAGCATTACTATAATAAATATATTACATATTTTAAATATATTATATTTTTATATCGCTCAAATGAATCAGTGAATTGTTTTTTTGAACCGGTTCATTTACATAATTACAGGGTAATATTTCAGCCTTTGGCGGTGTTCACTAAGTGTAGAAGAGATGTCTGATAATCAAACACAATTGAATGTTTTGTGTCGATTGTTATTTTTAAACTCTTTACAGGATGACATTTCAATAAGACATGATAAGAGGTTTCAGTGGAAATAGTGGAGGTCATGGAAGACCTCTAATACACAAAGATCCAGCGAGATACGGGTTACATGTGTGTCAGGACTTCAGTCAACTGTGTCTCAGGGTCAGATTTTGACCCCCCAAATTTGATATATATATATATATATATATATATATATATATAAGATCCCATTCTTAGGTTGTGAATTTTGCCTATGCATTGTTTGTGAGCATCTGTTGATATACCAAAAGGTAAAATAGCTGATGTCTTTTTTTTTGTTGTTATCACATTTTCCCGCTCTGTCATCTCTCTTTTGAGCAGTGATGGGGGAAGATATTGATTTTTCTTTTTCTTTCAGGCTAATATGCTTTGCTGTTTGGATGAAGGACCTGAATGCAGATATAGTTTCACTTCTTAACTGTATTTGAATGGATTGAATTCAATGACACAATGTGATGAACCCAGTTAACTGATCTCAGGGTGACACTTGTAATAATTTGCATGTATGTAAAAATTGATGGATGGATGAATAGATGGAAATAAAGATAAATGAGAAACAAGTGACTAAAACGTTGTTAAATATACAAGTTTTTATTCATAAAAACATTAAGAATCACAATATTATCATATTGAGACCCATATATTATACTATATCATTTTAAGATTCAACTTTATTGTCATTGTGCAGAGTACAGATCCAATGAAATGCATTTTTTCCCGCATATCCCAACTAAGCTGGGGTCAGAGCGCAGGGTCAGTCATGAAACAGCACCCCTGGAGCAGATAGGGTCAAGGGCCTTGCTCAAGGGCCCAACAGTGGTATCTTGACGGTGCTGGGGCTTGAACCCCCAACCTTTCGGTCAGTAACACAGAGCATTAACCACTGAGCTACCACTGGCCCCACATATTGCCACTAACTTGCTGATTTCCACACCTATTCAAGTCTAAGATGACGCATACAGTATTGAGAATATAAGGACCCAAGAATGAACACTTTGACACTTTGATTGGCGTTGCTAAGTGACTCGTTGAGTTTGTTGAAGATGGAAAAGACTCTTCACTGGCTGATGTTTAGATGTTAAAGGGAAAGTTCACCAATTCATTAACATCATTAACTTATCCTCTAGTTGTTCCAAATTTGTAGGACTTTTTTCTTTCGTGATACACAAAAGTAGATTTTTAGCTGGATGTTTCTCACTCACTTCAACTTGATCTGCTGTCTTCAGTGTTCATAGACATTTTCAACACCTCACTGGAGATATGTCACGTACCAGCCTGCTTCAAGTCCTCAACTATCATCCCTGTTCCCAAGAAGTCAAGGACCACAGGACTTTACGACTTCAGACCCGTCGCCCTGACCTCTGTGGTTATGAAGTCCTTTGAGCGCCTTGAGCTTTCACACCTTAAAGACATCACCGACCCCCTCCTGGACCCCCTGCAGTTTGCATACAGAGCCAACAGGTCTGTAGACGATGCAGTCAACTTGGCCCTCCACTACATCCTCCAGCACCTGGATCCGCAGGAACCTACGCCAAGATCCTGTTTGTGGATTTCAGCTCTGCCTTTAACACCATCATCCCGGCACTGCTCCAGGAGAAGCTCTCCCAGCTAAGTGTGCCTGACTCCACCTGCAGGTGGATCACTGACTTCCTGCCTGACAGGAAGCAGCATGTGAAGCTGGGGAAACACGTCTCCGACTCACAGACCATTACACTGGATCTCCCTGTACACTAACAGCTGCACCTCCAGTCACCAGTCCGTCAAGCTTCTGAAGTTCACGGACGACACCTCCCTCATCGGACTCATCTCTGATGGTGACGAGTCCGCCTACAGGTGGGAGGTTGACCACCTGGTGACCTGGTGCAATCAAAACAAACTTGAGCTCAATGCTCTAAAGACAGTGGAGATGGTTGTGGACTTCAGGAAGAACTCAGCCTCACCTGCACCTGTCCCATCACCCTTGCGATCTCAAGTGGGATCTGAACATCAGCTCCCTCATCAACAAAGCACAACAGAGAATGTACTTCCTGCGGCAGCTGAAGAAATTCAACCTGCCAAAGACAATGATGGTGCACTTCTACACAGCCATCATCGAGTCCATCCTCACATCCTCCATCACTCTCTGGTACGCTGCTACTACTGCCAAGGACCAGGGCAGACTGCAGCGTGTCATCCGGTCTGCAGAGAAGGTGATTGGCTGCAATCTGCCGCCGCTCCAGGACCCGTACGCCTCCAGGACCCTGAAGCGAACTGGAAAGATTGTGGCTGATCTCTCCCACCCCGGCCACAAACTCTTTGAGACACTCCCCTCTGGCAGAAGGCTCTTTGAGCCACAAGAACAGTTTCTTCCCATCCGCCACTTGCCTTATCAACAAGGCCCGGTACCCACCCTGACACTCTCCACACTCCACCTCTGGCTCTACATGCCACTGTACTTACTCTGCTGTACTGCTCTCTTTTATTTTATTCTTACTTTTAATATATACTGTGTGGACATGCTTATATTTATATTGCTTATATTTTAATACTTGTTTCTTATATTTTTTGGCCTACAACACCAAAACAAATTCCTTGTATGCGTTAAAAACGTACTTGGCAATAAAGCTTTTTCTGATTTCTGATTTCTGACTCTCAGTCACCGTTTAACTCCAATGAAAGCGAATGTTGACTGAAACTAATATTCTGCCTAAATCTCCTTTTGTGTTTCACAGAAGAAAGAAAGTCATATGTACTTAGAACAAAGTGTGGGTGGGTAAATGAGGACTCCTTACATTTTTGAGTGAATAATTTTTTTAACTTCTTGTTTCAAGATAAATCTAACAAAATTAATTGAGGTTTATGCTTAAAATAAATAGAAAATGGTCGGCACTTATATAGCACCCTTACAGGTTATCAAAGCGCTTTACACTGTGTCCCATTCACAGGCACACATACACTAATGGCAGCAAAGCTGCCATGCAAGGCGCTAGCCTGCCATTGGGAGCAACTTGGGGTTCAGTGTCTTGACCAAGGACTCTTCAGCATGTGGAGTCATGTGGGCCAGGAATGGAACCACCAACCCTGCTATTAGCAGCCGATCCGCTCTACCAACTGAGCCACATGGTTTTACATGGTCTGGTTTTCTTACCCCATTGATAAAGAATATTTATTTAAAAATGTTGTATGCCGTTTATAAAGAATAGTGAACCTTTGCCAGATATGATTACAAATTTTGATTTAGTTTATCAAGAGACTTAGTTTGTGCAAACAAAATTCTAACTAAAATCACTTGAACGCACATTGCGAAGGATGGATGGATTTAACAACTTCCAAACTCCAATTAGGCATCTTAACTAACCCCTTCTATTTCCCTGATCCGCAGGTAGAATCAAGACAACGCATACATTATTTGTAATTAAACAGGAATTGCTGTGCCAAATGCCCTGGTGTGCACATATATTCAAAAATAGCATTGAAGGTCCTTTACAGGATCTAATCAACAAAACAGTTCACTAAAAACAATATCCACAACGACAAACACGTCAAAAGGGCTCTCACATGCCCCAAGACCTTTCCAGAGGGTCTAATTACGCAAGTATTATCTTCACACGCACACTCCAGCTATGAAGCCTTCCTATGGAGTTATGCCTCGGTGTGCAAGAACCTCCAATTAAGGACGTGTCTTAATGCTAAAAATTCCCTGCTTACGCTGATAACAGTGTCATTATGTTGAGCGAGGTCTCGGGGCTGTGCAGAAATAATCACAAGGCCTGTCATGATCATGAAACTACAATAAGCAAAACAACCGTAACCCCCTCGCACAAAGCCTTTCTAATTAAAAATGTACATCTAAGGCCATGGTGGGAATTTATTTGTGCGAAAGCTCGGTTGGAAATTAAGTCATGTCCTGCAAATCTGTCAGAGCTAATGCTAAGCAAATGTGATTGTTTTTTTTTTTTTGCTTTACTATATATTATTTTATGTCTAATTCCTACACACTTTGTTTGAGCCCAGAGTGTCTGCGTGTACAGTGTAGTCCAATAGTTTCAGCCCTCGGTGAAAATCCAGTATTCAAAATCTAATTTAAACCATGACATAAGCCATATGTTGACGATAATGTGGAAAATGGCAAAACATGTATCAAACTGTAACAGACCAAAATTAATAAAAAATCCACAATTTTAAAAAATAATTATAAAGCTAAATGACACTGCCTGGCCAAAAAAAAGGTCACCGTTTTTCGTCAGATTTAAATAAGCAGAGACTTAAGAGCCTATGATTGGATCATTATTGCAGTGATTAATATGTTTCAGCTGGCAACAATTCTTTTACCCTAAACTGATGCAGAGTGTAGCTTCTCAGTTCTTAATCAATCATGTTGGAAGACGTATATCCCGTGATCGTGCAAAAGAAGTTACCGTGTTTCAGAAGGGGCAAATTATTGGCCTGTATCAAGCAAAGTAAACAACTTTGCTGGAATCACTGGAATTGGGTTAAGAACTGTCCAACGCATTATTAAAACCTGGTAGGATAGTAGTGAACCGTCAGCTTCACAGATGTACAGCAAGTTGTAATATTATATTTATGCTGTGGATCTACTGTACCTGATTAATGTAACATATATGGACTATGATTGAATGAGTTCATTAACCAGTTAGTAAAGCTCATTGTACAACTTGTTGTTTCATCTTCGTTATTATTGACAAAATAAAGATAAAAACCTTGGGAAAGTAACATTTTCATAAGTCATTCCGTTGGTGAGTTTAACAGTGCTAGTGATACCAGACTACTGGATCCCACTGTACAGTATATTGGCTAGTGAACAGCATGGCCCCTGCGTCACAAGACTTGGCATGTTTAAACATCATATTATATCAAAGATCTACTGAAAAGCACCATGACGTCTTTATACAGCAGTGGCAGAGTCTCTGTGCAGCCTTCTGCCTTTAAAACTTAAAGAACACGCACAGGAGACGATAGCAGGCTGCTTTTTGCCACCTGTTTATTTTCAGAGTGATCTGACTTTGAGAGGACATCTTTACAGCCCCATAATCTCGCTGCTGTTGTTGTTTTGGCTAATTAAAAACCCTTTACAGAAGCAGTGCAATTAGCAGTAATGAGAGACAAACGGTGTGTGTGTGTGTGTGTGTGTGTATGTTTATTCATGGTGGGCACAGTACACACAGTGTGCTAGTCTTTTGCCAGTCGTAAAAAGACGTTTACCTGCTGTATTCACTCAATAGAGGGGCACGTAATTAATTGTGGCCTAAATTAAATCTTAGACCTACAAAAGAGACAAATAAAAAAGCCTGTGCATTGTGGGAATAACTATAAGCATGGTGTAGCCATGTTTTTATGAATCATGTTAGCTTATATGGATAAGTTTATATGGATAATGCTCTGAAATTTCAAATGTCAAATCCTGCTTTTTCCCAACTAAGATTGTTGGCAAAGATGATGACCTTCCTGTCTTTAAAGAACTTTGATAGGACTATCCATGCTTTTATCACGTCTAGGCTCGATTATTGTAATTCACTTTACATAGGTATTAGTCAACTTTCCCTTTCTAGGCTCCAAATGGTGCAAAATGCAGCAGCAAGACTCCTAACTGGAGTTAAGAAGTATGAACATATCACACCAATGTTGATATCACTACACTGGCTTGTCGGTACGCTATAGAATTTCATTTAAAATTCTATTAATGGTCTTCAAATCTCTCAGTGGTCTGGCACCATCCTATCTCACAGACCTCTTGTCAGAACATTGCTCAGGGAGATCTTTGAGATCCTCAGATCAGAGACTTTTAGTAGTGCCAACTACCAGATTAAAATTTATAGGGGACTGAGCATTTTCAGTAGCAGCCCCAAAACTCTGGAACAGTCTTCCTGTGAGTATCATAACCGCATTGACCTTATCCCGTTTTAAATCACAACTTAAAACATATTTGTTTGTGAAAGCTTTTAATCAGTGTGGTGTTTGTTCTTTTTTGCCATTTTTTTCTATGCCCTAGAGGTGTATTGCTGTGGATTGTTTATTTTATTTATGTATTTTTTGTGAGTTATAACTTTTATTTTATTATGTACAGCATACTGGTCAACAGCTGTTGTCTGCTGTGATTTTGTTGTCCTAAAACCACAGTTTGAACAAAGACAAACATCTCATGTCTGCTTCTGTAAAACTCAATTAGCCACAAACTCCATATCAGCTCTTACCTTAGGCTGATTTCTTCAAAATGAGCAATTTTGTACTTGTCTGTGAGCTTGCTTAGTTAAATAATTTTATATTTTTAACTCCGATGTCCAGAAATACATTTGCAGTCCAGCAGAAAAATCATGGTGAATATTGACTGTAAATAATATGGTGTGGTGCAACAATATTGCTAGCAAATTCCATTTTTAGTGCACTGACCCTCAATCCTGAAACATTCCACCCAAAAACATTGAACCCAGAAACATTTAACCCTATAACATTCGGCTTTGAAATATTACAACCCGTAATATTCAACCCACGAAACATTCAACCATAACATAACACTCATAACATTCAACCCCGTAATATTTAACTCCGAAACATTAAAACCAGAAACATTCAACCATGTAACATTCAACCCAAAAACAATCAACCCTGTGACATTCAGCCCTGTAAAATGAAACCCTGTAACATTCAACCCCATAACATTCAGCCAGAAACATTAAACCCTGTAACATAACACTCGTAACTTAACACACCGTAATATTTAACTCCGATATATTAAAACCAGAAACATTCAACCGTGAAACATTAAACCCCAAAAAATATATCTAGAAACATTCAACCCTGAAACATTCAACCCTGTGACATTAAGCCCTGTAAAAATAAACCCAATAACATTCAGCCCTGAAACATGAAACCCTGTGACATTAAACCATGAAACATGAAACCCCCAAAAAATAATCTAGAAACATTCAACCCCAAAACATTCTACCCTGAAACATGAAACCCCCAAAAATGTATCTAGAAACATTCAACCCCGAAACATTCAACCCTGTGACATTCAGCCCTGGTACATTAAACCATGTAACATTCAACCCTGTGACATTAAACCCTGTGACATTCAGCCCTGTAAAATTAAACCCTGTAACATTCAACCCTTAAACATTCAACCCTGTGACATTAAACCCTGTGACATTCAAGCCTGAAACATGAAACCCCCAAAAATTAATCTAGAAACATTCAACCCCAAAACATTCCACCCTGAAACATGAAACCCCCCAAAATTAATCTAGAAATATTCAACCCCGAAACATTCAACCCTGTGACATTCAGCCCTGCAAAATGAAACCCTGTAACATTCAACCCTTAAACATTCAACCCTGTGACATTAAACCCTGTGACATTCAACCCTGAAACATGAAACCCCCAAAAATGTATCTAGAAACATTCAACCCTGAAAAATTCAACCCTGTGACATTCAGCCCTGTAAAATTAAACCCTGTAGCATTCAACCCTGAAACATGAAACCCCCAAAAATTTATCTAGAAACATTCAACCCTGTGACATTCAGCCCTGTAAAATGAAACCCTATAACATTCAACCCCCAAAAAATAATCTAGAAACATTCAACCCCGAAACATTCAACCCTGTAACATTCAACCCTGAAACATCCATCCATCCATCCATCCATCGTCAACCGCTTATCCTGTGTACAGGGTCGCGGGGGGCTGGAGCCTATCCCAGCTAACATTGGGTGAAAGGCGGGGAACACCCTGGACAGGTCGACCCTGAAACATTCAACCCCCAAAAAATAATCTAGAAACGTTAAACCCCATGACATTCAACCCTGTCAAATTCAGCCCTGATACATTAAACCATGTAACATTCAAACCTGTAACATTTAACCCTGAAACATTCAACCCCATAGCATGAATCTAGAAACATCCAACCATGTAGCTTTTTGAGAGTTTACACAAAACATGCCCAGCTGTGGTTTCTGTGATGGAGTTTGTGTTTTTTGCTACAGTACATTTAGTTTTGATGATGGTTTTGTATGATAAATAATGTTTGAGAGTTATGTGTTATGTTGTTTGTGTTTGCTGTGATAGGTAGTTTCTGTGATGGAGGTTGATCAACGTGTGTTTGAAGTTCACTTCTCTTTGCTCCAGTTTGTGGTTTATGGGACAGTTAGTTTTGTGTTCTTTTCGAGGCTGTGTGAGAAGACTATGATTAATTTTTCTCTCTTCCCCTCCTGCTCTAGATGATGAGAGCTGCTTGGGGTGTATCATGGGGCCACGGAGATGTGCGCTCCGGCTTCATACTTTATTATGGTTGCAAGCACAGTTCGTTTAATTTAGCATTGCTAACAGTTGCATTTATGAGAGTTACTGTAGATTTTCTGTCGGTTAATTTCTGTTGAAATTGAGTCAGTATTACACATTTAGTACATTTAAAGTCAACTTGAAATAAAATAGACCCTATTGACTTTCTGGACAGTTGAGCCTGATTGCATGAGAATTACATGACTGTGGCAAATTTTTTTTAAAAGTGAGTTAAATGTTCTCCCAAACAGATGAGGTTTTAAGGTTAATGTTCAATCAAGTTTTAAATCAACAACACATACCTCCCTACCCTAATCCTTAAACCTAAACCTAAACCTAACCGATAGTTTTATAAAAATGAAATGTGAGATGAAAAATGCAATTGCTGAAGCAACCACATAATTGTATGGTGTTTCTATGACAGTTTTGGCTCATGTGTCGACGACTCGCATGCTCGTCAGGACTCATACCCCAGTCCTTTGCATTACAAGTGCAATGCTTTTACAGTTGAGCTACTGCTCCATTTGATTGCATTTGAACAAACTTTTATATGTAGTTGGTTATGTAATGCAAGCATAAAATGTTATCGCCTTGCAAGTTTTCGCTTTAGTTAAAGTGTTTAAATGTCATAAGATAGCATTGTGTGTGAAACAGGACAATATGCAAGTGTTTATAAACTAAAAATCTGCCATTTTCCTTCTGATTGCTGTGAAAGGGAATAAAAGTCATTGTGTTAGCGCCTCTAGGGTTCATTTCACCAGGAAAGTGCCGCGATACATACAGTACAACAAGCCACGTAAAAACCACTTTGGAAAAATCTAGGTATAGTAACGTATTTCTGTAAGACCTGGTTCCCATTTATATCTCTATTCTGGTGTGTAGCACCCACTTTTCACAATCCAATCAATTCCTGATTGATCTGCAAATGTTGTTTTATGTCGACTTCAATATCATGAATGAATATGTCTGCATGCTTTCAAATTGCATCCTGCTACTAAGGGTTTAGTGATGCCGATTTTGTATCTTAAAATGTTCATAAAAATATACAAATCTCTGTTTATTTATTGTTTTGGTCAACAGACCTGTGCTTATCTGTCATGTTTGCCTATGCAGTGCTGATGTTTACAACAGCTTTATTTTAAGCCCCAGCTGCCTTTGCATTACTCTGGTTCTTTCTTTTTTTAAGTCTCTTTATCTCTCTAAATAAATAAATGTCCCTGGAGAAGCCCTTGTCTGGACCACTTAAAGGGCTGTGCAATTCTTCCACTTTGACCTAAAAGCATCCCATAATTCCCTGTCCCCTGCTCATATCTGCCGCACGCTTTGGATAATGATCACTGGTGGACTAAATATGGAAACTCTGTTCCCTTTTATAGCAGCCTGAGCTATTTTTGGAGTGCTCACGCTCTCACATACAGCATTCGAGACCTGAATTATTCATGACTGGAGAGGTGCATGGGCAATGTGAGGTGAAGAAACTGCTTGTTCTGTATGAATCCAGAACTTTACCATGCAAATGTGAGAATCACAGTCTAGTACTTTGATTTTAATTATGTATTTTCTATCTTCACTCTCTCTTTTTAATGGGTCTGTCTTATCCCAGATGCCCTTGTTCCAAAATAATCTGTTAATCTCCATCGAAAGGCATAATTTGTACCATTACGGAGCAGCTGTTAAGACTATCATCAGTCTAATCGATTCATCTAAAGGTCACGACTGCTGTTTTGGTGTGGTTTTTATGAAGGACTGAATAAAAACCCTGTATGGCAGAATGAAACATTGCTAAAGCAGAGCTGAAGTGATGTGAACCCATCAAACTAAAACACATCACTCTGATCATAATCGCACTGCTGCATCAGAGGAATCGCTGACATTTTTATCTCTTCACTCAGCGCTACATGATTATAATTCATGAAATGATGAAGTGGATTGTTGATGAGAATTGATGTACCCACAGTCAATTATCCACTCTAACACACACTCCACAGACAGACAGACAGACAGACAGACAGACAGAAAGAAAGAAAGAAATAATTATTTAATTGGGTCAAATGTTTTGGGTAGCCTTCCACAAGTTTCTCACAATAAGTTGCTGGAATTTTGGCCCATTCCTCCAGACAGGACTGGTGTTACTGGTTTGTAGGCCTCCTTGCTCGCACATGCTTTTTCAGTTCTGTCCACAAATTTTCAATCATATTGAGGTCAGGGCTTTGTGATGGCCACTCCAATACCTTGACTTTGTTGTCCTTAAGCCATTTTGCCACAACTTTGGAGGTATGCTTGGGGTCACTGTCCATTTGGAACACCCGTTTGCGATGAGCTTTAACTTCCTGGCTGATACCTTGAGAAGTTGCTGCAATATATCCACGGAATTTTCCTTCCTCATGATGCCATCTATTTTGTGAAGTGCACCAGTCCCTCCTGCAGCAAAGCACCCCACAACATGATGCTGCCACCCCCATGCTTCACAGCTGGGATGGTGTTCTACGGCTTGCAAGCTTCACCCTTTTTCCTCCAAACATAACGATGGTCATTATGGACAAAAAGTTACATTTTTGTATCATCTTTGTCCCCATGTGCACTTGCAAACTGGAGTTTTTTATGGCAGTTTTTGAGCAGTGGCTTCTTCCTTGCTGACCAGCCCTTCAGGTTGTCGATATAAGACTCATTTACTGTGGATATAGATACTTGTCTACCCGTTTCCTCCAGCATCTTCACAAGGTCCTTTGCTGTTGTTCTAGGATTGATTTGCACTTTTCGCATCAAACTACGTTCATCTCTAGGAGATAGAGTGAGTCTCCTTCCTGAGCGGTATGATGGCTGCATGGTCCCATGGTGTTTATACTTGCATACTATTGTTTGTACTGATGAACGTGGTACCTTCAGTAATTTGGAAATTGCTCCCAAGGATGAACCAGACTTGTGGAGGTCCATAATTTTTTTCTGAGGTCTTGGCTGATTTATTTTTATTTTCCCATGATGTCAAGCAAAATACATCCACGGGTACACCTCAAATTTAGTACACCTCCTATCAGAAGCTAATTGTCTAAATCTTGACATTTTCTAAGATGCTTAAATGCACAGTTAACTTAGTGTATGTAACTTCTGACCCACTGGAATTGTGATACAGTCAATTAAAAGTGAATCAATCTGTCTGTAAACAACTGTTACTCATGTCATGCTCAAAGTAGATGTCCTAAATGACTTGCCAAAATTATTGGTTGCTAATATGATATCTGTGGAGTGGTTAAAAAATGAGTTTTAATGACTTCAACCTAAGTGTATGTACATTTCTGACTTCAACTGTAGATAGATAGATAGATAGATAGATAGATAGATAGATAGATAGATAGATAGATAGATAGATAGATAGATAGATAGATAGATAGATAGATAGATAGATAGATAGATAGATTTGTTTTGTCACTGCATTTATTTGGTAAATCAGGTGTTATGTATGGTCAGTTCTTCTGCAAATGAGTTTATGGGAGTTGGATGGGAAGTCTAGAGGTTTTTTTGTGGCAGATGGGATTTGCTCAGAGATATGACTCAGGATTAAGTGACTCTTCTCATACTGTAGACACCTCTGGGAGACTGAACTCACAGCGCTCTGTAGTTAAATCTATTTCCTGAGCTCTGTACTGCTGAGTATTCAAATCAGTTGTCTGCTGTGCACCTCTCACTTTTCTAGCAGTTCAAACACACTTAAGGCATTTTTACATTGTTTGTTGTAAAAGTCACGTCAAGGCATCACATTACCAGGCCAGTTGAAATTATTTTTTATGGTCAGCAGCATAATGCCACAAATGCTGTCAATGGAGCTTTACTTGTATTGAACCCAGAATAGAATATTGCTTTAAGAAAATGAATACGGTCAATTTCAGTTTAATGTTGACTTTAGCTGCTCCATAAGACTTGCAAGAATGAGATCAGGCTAATAGTGGATGAATCAGCCAAGAACATGATTCATGCTTAACATTCATAATTTATAGCAGCACACTGTGCATGCATTCTGTTTCAAAAGTGCATCAATGAAATCCTACATACACCTAACCCATAGCCGATCTAGCTTGATCAAACAAGCTGTATTACTGTGGGTGGTGAGAGTTGTGCATTGTTCTTGTTCGCATTGATTCTGCACATCAGTATTCTGTATTTCTACCTTCTTTTTGTGTAAACAGATGGTGTTTAACGTGCTAATGTTCACTTCATCTGTCAGTCTGCGAAACGCCTTCAAACGTGCTCTTTGACTCCTCGGCTTTGATGTTTGGTTTTTATGTTCCTAATCACCGCCGACATCATCATCAGTATTCTCTCTCTGCCTCTCCTGTCGCTGATCAATTTGAGCAAGAGACCTTTAATGTTGTGATGTAATTCACTTAATCAAAACTGATTAACCCTTGTGCGTCAACAAAAAAAATTTACTTGGAGGTCCTTCGAGGACAAAAATGTCCACGTCAAAAAACTGCCATAATAATATTATATATATTAAGATTATTTACACTTTCAATGATGACATTTTTTTTAACCAACATCAGTCCTGATCATAACTACCAAATATTCATTCATTTTCAGGATTTTAACTCCTTAAATGCTAGTTTGCTTATATAATGCCACTGTTGTTTTTTACACACACACACACACACACACACATGCACACACATATAAAACATACACTGACGTCAATACCAACACACCCACACAATTTTAGCTGCATCATTTATTCATTTGGCCTGCATTGCTCTACAATACAGCAAACATAGAATAGGGGAAAAGCTTGTATTTGCTCCATAGGATAAACATGAGAAAAAATGACACCATCTGGTGGAAAATATTTTCCATCACTCCAATGAAATTTTGAAGCCAGAATGGCTCTGGAATGAAAGCATAATATCATAGAATTCACGATTTTATGCTTTAATGGTGCTCGGATCAAATGTTGCTGTTTTAATGGGTTTCAGTGGGGATATTTTTGTTGTGAAGTTCCTGACTGTAACTATTTTGTGTACACAGTGTATTATAGATGTATTATAGGAACTGAGGTTGAAATATCAAAATTTCCCCACAGTTACACACATTTGGCAAAATTTATGCCGTTGGCCAAAATGATAAAAAAAAACAAAAATGTCCTGAAGGTCACACAAGGGTTAAGGTCAAACAGCAAAGCTTAAACTGTGAAAGGACTCCGTGTACTCTTCTCTCATCCCTCCACTTCCACTGTCTTGTCGTCTCATCTCTTCCTCTATGTAAGTGCATTTCCACAGATATAAAGTTCACTCACTGTCAGCCTTTCAACAGGAGCTAAATGTATGGCGCATATTACATTTCTTTTTTAAATCTACACAAAAAAGATGTCTATTTTCTTCAGAAAACTATGTCAGCATTTGCTACAATTCCGATAGCATTAAATATCTCATATTTTAATAGGTGCCCATTGATTGTCGCTTCTCATTAGCTGTTTGACGTGATGCGCTTGTGATTTCCTGCATAAAGCTACAGGGGACTGTTAAAGCTTTTCTTTTCAGTCTTGCTAAATTATTATTAGACAAACACTATCTGTGAGCCCATCATAAACAAATGCAGTGAGTCCCGTGACATCCTTATAAATGAACTGAACGTGTTAACTAGCGATCTAACTGAGCAAACAAACCTGTCAACACAGACACTTGTCTAAACCCTTAACCAATTGATATACATTTGTTCAGTCTGCCTTATTCAGTGTGTGTTCAAGAGGTGTGCATTTGTGTGATTTTACCACAGTTAAAAGAAATTGTTAAAATCCCTTTAAACCGAACATGAAATTAAATTAATATTTTCTTAATACACGTTTCTGGTCTTACTGCGAACAATTAATCTGTGCAAGTTATTACATTATTATCTTATATTTATATATATATATATTAATATATATATAATTTTTTTTTTATAAAAATATGAATAATTCTGCCTAGCTGAAAAAGACATAATTATGTTACTGATTACATAAATTTTAAGTATTGAAAATTCATATTTTAAGTTTTAAAAAAGTATAGTCACGCATTACATGTTTCTAAACTATTCTTTTCGGCCAAAAATACAAAACAAACCACACTTTTAATGGTAGTGTATGCTTATCCAGTAAAATAATGTTTGCCATAGTATAAATTTACTGGTGAATTTATGCATTACATTTGGCATTATCAGGACTATCAAATATTAGGACCTTTTGCATTATTATACATCATATTAAGCATAAAGTTTATATAGTGCAATCATCAGATTCACTCTCGCACTGAAATATCTCATCCTAGACTTTTTTGTCTAGACATCTTAAGCTCATTGTATTGCATGCGCTTACATGATAAGAAGAAACTAAAAACACTTCAAAAGCAAGTGCACTTGGACCACTAAGACATTGTGACATCCATGAAAGTGGCATGATTGATTACATTGAAACTGATAGCACGGTATGATACTGCACTTGTGTAATCAAAATGATTGCGCTCCCTTTCTGCATTGCAATCGGCTTGATTGACGTGGATGCGCACGCTCACATGCTCGGCAAAGTTTAACGGAGACTTGCTTGTTGTAAAGATAGACAGTTTTGTGAATGGGGTGCTTTTTAGCACCACACAAAATACACGTACTGCTTTTTAGCAGTCACGTCAAACACATTGACACACACACAGACAGCTTTGTGCATCTCTCTCTCTCTCGAACTGCGGCTGTGGCTCCTCTTTATCTCTCTCCCAGCTAATTGTGATAATTCTCCCCCTGCCGTCCATCCTTACAACTCGGCCATGCCCTGCTCACCACAGTGTAATTTTACCGATAAAGTACATGCTTTTACAGCTACTTTTACTTCTAAAAAATACTTAAACATTTTGAGTTTGCTATTCACAAGAAGCATCTGCTGACGTAAATCATGCCTTGCAAAAAAGATATATCAGAAGACCTACGATTAAGAATTGTTGCTTTGCATGAAGCTAAAATGTTGCAAAGTTATCTCGCTTAGACCTTACATATTCATCTGTCCATGATGATTTAGTACTGTGGCTATTCTCCCTAGAAGTGGCCGTCCAGCCAAGATGACTCAAAGGGCACACCGCAGTACGTAAAACATTAAACAAGCATGGTATCTATTGCAGGAAACTACGAAGGAAGCCGCTGTTTTCCAACAAAAACTTTTTCTATTTTTGGAACTGATGAAACCAAGGTTGAATTTTTTGGGAATAACATGCAGCTCTACTTATGTCGTTAAAAAAGAGCACCACACACCAACATGAAAACTTCATCCCAACAGTGAAGTATGGTGGAGGGAGCATTCATAATTTGGGGCTGCTTCGAGGCCTGGACGCTTACCATCATCGAGCGGAAAATTAATTCCCAAGTTTATCAAGATATCCTACAGGATAATGTCAGGGTAGCTGTGCACCAGCTGAAGCTCAGTAGAAGATGGATGATGCAGCAGGACAATGATCCCAAACATTGAAGTAAAACCACTACAGAATGACTTAAAAAAAATAAATCCACCTTTTTGAGTGGCCCAGTCAGATCCCAGACCTTAACCCAATAGAGATGTAGTGGAATGACCCCAAGAGAACCATTCACCCAAGACATCCTTAGAATATAGCTGAGCTAAAGCAGTTCTGCAAGGAAGAATAGTCCAAATTTCCTTCTGAACGTTGTGCAGGTCTTATCTGCAGATATCGAAAAATGCTTGGTTGTGGTTATTGCTGCCAATGAAGGATCGACCAGTTATTTAATTCAAGGGTTCACTTACTTTTTCAATTGGATGTGTTCAATAAAGACTTGCGAGATTATAATTGTTTGTGTGTTGTTAGCACATTGTGTTTGTCTATACTTGTGACATTGATGAAGATGCGATCATTTTATTAACAATCGATGCAGAATACCAACTAATTCTTGCCACTGTGTGTATGTATATACTGTATATATGCCTGTATATACACTGATCAGCCACAACATTAAAACCACTGTCAGGTGAAATTAATAACATTTATTATCTCGTTACAATGGCACCTGTCAAGTTTGTGGGATATATTAGGCAGCAAGTGAGCAGTTATTTCTTCAATTTCATGGGCAAGTGTAAGGATCTGAGCCACTCTGACAAGGGCCAAATTGTGATGGCTAGACAACTGGGTCAGAGCATCTCCAAAACGGTAGGTCTTGTGGGGTGTTCCTGGTATGCAGTGGTTAGTACCTACCAAAAGTGGTCCAAGAAGGAAAACCAGAGAACCGTCAACAGGGTCATGTGCACCCAAGCCTCATTGATGCGCGTGAGGAGCAAAGGTTAGCCCGTCTGATCCGATCTCACAGAAGAGCCACTGTAGCACAGGATCGGTACATCCTAATATCACACCTGCGGGACAGGTACAGGATGGCAACAGCGACTGCACGAGTTACACCAGGAATGCACAATGCCTCAATCAGTGCTCAAACTGTCCGCAATATACTGAGAGAGGCTGGACTGAGGGCCTGTAGGCCTGTTGTAAGGCAGGTCCTTACCAGACATTACCAGCAACAACTTCGCCTATGGGGACAAACCCACCATCGCTGGACCAGACAGGACTGGCAAAAGTGCCCTTTACTGATGCGTCACGGTTTTGTGTCACCTGGGGTGATGGTCGGACTCACGTTTATCATAGAAGGGAATGAGCGTTACACCGAGGCCTGTACTCTGGAGCAGGATCAATTTGGAGGTGGTGGATTAGACATCCTCCTCCTTCTTATGGTACCCTTCCTGCAGGCTCAATTACATTTTACATTTACATTTAGCAGACGCTTTTATCCAAAGCAACTTACAGAGCCCTTATTACAGGGACAATCCCCCCAGAGCAACCTGGAGTTAAGTGCCTTGCTCAAGGGCACAATGGTGGCCTTGGGGTTCCGTGGGGGTTCAAACCAGTGACCTTCTGATTAGCAGCCCTGTGCTCTAGCCACTACGCCACCACCACCTTCCTGACTCATCCTGACATGGCATGGCACGACAATGCCACCAGCCATACTGCTCGTTCTGTGCGTGGTTTCCTGCAAGACAGGAATGTCAGTGTTCTGCCATGTCCAGTGAAGAGCCCGGATCTCAATCCCGTTGAGCACATCTGGGACCTGTTGGATCGGAGGGTGAGGTCTAGGGCCATTCCCCCCAGAAATGTCCGGTAACTTGCAAGTGCCTTGGTGGAAGTGTGGAACTGGCAACTGGCAAATCTGGTTCAGTCCATGAGGAGGAGATGCACTGCAGAACTTAATGCAGCTGGTGGCCACACCAGATTCTGACTGTTACTTTTGATTTTGACCCCCAACCCTTTGTTCAGGGACACATTATTCCATTTCTGTAAGTCACATATCTGTGAAACTTGTTCAGTTTATGTCTTAGCTGTTGAACCTTTTTATGTTCATACAAATATGTACACATGTTATGTTTGCTGAAAATAAAAGCAGTTGAAAGTGAGAGGACATTTCTTTTTTTGCTGAGTTTAGATACCTCTGAAGACCTCTGAAGGTGTCCTGCGGTATCTGGAAATTTCGAGAAAATTATGATTGATTTAGTTATTTTTTTGAGTTGCTTTGTGCCGTGGAAGTGTTTTAATGTGTTGTCTTTTCAGCTCTGGTCTTGTTTGTTGAAGCCAATTGGCTCTATAAGCTGTTAGCCCTCTGAGCAGAAGATATTGATTCTGAACTGGAGTTCTTCTGCATACCTTGGCAAAATGTGTTATCTGTAAGCCAGCACTCTTTTGGAAGCCGAGTTTTGTTCTGAAGGAAGTGTCCTGGTGGGAGCAAACTTGATTTTGGGCCGTTTTGTGTGACGCAGAGCTTTGTAGTAACGCAAGTTAAACTTGGAGATAGCCACATATGATTGATAACATTGTTATTGCCTTGACTTTTAGCGGCCAAGGACAGCAAAACCATTTAGGGACCTTATATTTTTAACTTCTCATCAGAACGATAGCATAATTCTATGATTTGTCATTCTCTAGTGCTTGTAAACTGATGTGATGGTTTATTTTAGTCGTACACGTTTTTATTTTTCATTTATTTACTTGCTTTATATTAAATGTCATAATGATGAGATGAATTCAGCTGTCCTTGCACTGGGCTTTGACTTTGAACTTTGTTTAAATTTCTTCTTTTTGGGTCCTTAAAGAGCCATATTGTTTTGTTTGTTTGTTTGTTTTTTGACAGATTGTCCACACTTTAAGTTTAATTATAGTTTCATGCACTAACTAAACAGGCTAATCCTTTAAGACTTCTATTTATAAATTGTCTTTTTTATGATTGGCTAACCTCTTCGTACCAGCAAATTTCACACTGTCTTTGCTAAATGTCATTCATCAGGGTTGCTGAATTCTGAATAGTTGTTGAAATGTAATTATGGTAGGTCAAATGTCATAGACATGATAGTTTCTGAACGAGCCATATTTGACTACTTAGTTTTAAACAATTAACTAGATGGACTGGAGAGGTACAGTATCAGATCTGCACTGTAAATTTTAAGGGTTGTTCATGAAGACAAAGTATCAAAAGCGACCAAAAGTCATTAATTTTCACAAAAATGAAAGTTCTGTTATCATTTACTCATTATTATGTTCTTCCGATCCCATATGACTGTTTTTTCCGTGGAACACAAAAGGAGATGTAAAGCAGAATAATACCCTCAGTCACCATTCGTTTTTATTGCATATTTCACAATCCAATCAATACAATAATTTTGGTGACTAAGGCTATCTGTCCCTTAAATTCTTCCTAACATCTCCAGTAAAATAGGTTTGAAATAACACGATGAACACTGTTGGAAGTCTTATTTTAGAAGAGCAAGACAGTTCAAATATGTTTGCATCCCCACAATATCTATTCCGTCAATGGCCTTTTATAAGCTTGTTTGGTTTAGTTGCTTGTCATAATTCCATTTAAGGCCCCTCTTCCTGCATGTCCAGGTTTTCCAAAGCCAATCATTTCTGATATTGTCACCTTGTTCTTGTGGAAGAAGAGGAGGGTTGTATAAGTCATCTTCTGTTTTTCTCACCCCTGGGCTGTGATGTCAGACTCTTTTTTTTAGGTTGGAAATGTTGATTTATTTTTTTATCTGAGTGACACTTACATAATTTGCAGAGGTGGGGATTCCTCTGGCAGTCATATGTATCTCTCGCACACTCACACACACACACACACACACACACACACACACACACACACAAGTGTGTGCGTGTGTGTGTGTGCTAATTTTATTCTATTTTATTCTATGTGCAAAAGGAATGTTTGAAATGTTAAAAATGATACTTCATATTGACACACTAAAGCAGAAGGTATAAATAACCATCTTAAAAGAATATTCCAGATTCAGTAAAAGTTAAGCTCAATCGACAGTCTTTGTGGCATAACGTTTTTTTTTAACCTTCCAGTGATTCACTTCCATTGTTAGTGCATCATTGTAACCCAGATTATTACTTTTTTTTTTTTTTACGAAAAGGAAGGGCAAAATTCAAATCATTTTCATTTTTCTTTTTTTGTAGTAATCAACAATATACTAAAAATGCTATTGATTGATCTTAGCTTGTATTGAACCCAGAACATCCCTTAAGACAACGTTTTGTGAAAAGCTCATGTGCCTAAGACATGCATAGTACTGTTTTATATATATATATATATATTAGTGCTGTCAGTCGATTGAAAATTTGAAAGTGCTGAAATTTGACATTATATAAATATATTTTTTGGTCAAAATGCATTTATTTCCATCTTCGGAAAGAAAACAAAACAATATGTTGCAATATAATGCTTAATAAACATTTTCCAAATGAAGCCTTTCACAAGAAATGCACTAAAACAGAACCAATAAACAATAAATCAGCACCAAAGTAACATTAAACGTTTCCCAAAGTGTAAGTGGGCGGTTGACTAATTGAAAGAACTAGTTTCCCCATAGGTTGCATATTCATTGCAATGGGCAACAAATCTCTTAAACTCTCATCCTCCGCAATATTAATCTGCCGATAGACTGAGCTTTGATCTCTCCATGAAAAGCACTTCCAAACAAAAATGTCTGTTTCTGCATTTTAAGTAGTTAAGACTTGACATGCTTCTGTGATAACTAAAATGTGCCTTACAAGTCCCATATGGGCATGTTTTGTACATTAAATAGCGATAAGACTCTTTCTCCATTATTTTATCACTGACAGGGAAGCGCTGTTAGAGATTCTTTTATTTACTGAGATAACTCTATCATAGGAGAGTATTACGACAGTACCGCCCACATAATGTCAATGGGATTGCCGCGTTATGCTATTTAATGCTAAACTTGTAGGCTCATATTGGTAGAAGGGCTCTGGTGTGTGTGTGTGTGTGTGTGTGTGTGTGTGTGTGTGTTAAGTGTGCTTCAGTGTAATTACTCGGGTGGACATATTACAAAGGTTCAGCCCTTCACACAAGTGTTTATGCTGTATTTACTGTAAATTAAGAAGAAAATATGTGTTTAACTTTATTAATTAATCGCATGCGTTACTGTGTTTATTCTGACAACTCTAATATACAGCTCTGGAAACAATTAAGAGACCACGGCAAAATGATCAGTTTCTCTGGATTTAATTTTTAGAGGTATGTTTTTGAGTAAAATGACAAAAACAAGTTCATATTCATTTTTAATCAACACAATGCTAATGTTTGAACTTAGAGTTCAGAAATCAATATTTGCTGGAATAACACTGATTTTCAATCACAGCTTTCATGAGTCTTGGCGTGTTCTCCACCAGTCTTTCGCATTGCTGTTGGGTGAATTTATGCCACTCCTGGCGCAAAAATCCAAGAAGCTCGGCTTTGTTTGATGGCTTGTGGCCATCCATCTTCCTCTTGATCACATTCCAGAGGTTTTCAATGGGATCAGGTCTGGAGATTGGGCTGGCCATGACATAGTCTTGATCCGGTGGTCCTCCATCCACACCTTGATTGACCTGTCTGTGTGGCATGGAGCATTGACCTGCTGGAAAAACCAATCCTTAGAGTTCCCTCATGATCTGGGGGGTGCTTCAGCAAGGCTGGAATCAGGCAGATTCGTCTTTGTGATGGACGCATGAATCAAGCCATGTAAAGGTTATCCTTGAAGAAAGCTTGCTTCTGCTCTGGCAATGTTCCCCAACTCTGCAACAAGCATTGCGAAAGCCATTTAACATTGTCTTCATATGAAGTGTACGTCCTAGAAGCTTGACACAAACTCACTCTTTGTCTTTCCTAAATAGATACGTAGGTGGTAGAAATACTCTCCGAATGACAAGAACAAGTTCTCATACTCTGTCCTTTTCTGACAGCTTCACTCAAAAGAACTTCTCCTCCACATTCGTCTTTATCAGAAAGCCCAAAAGTCTCATAGTTTCAGAGATAAAAAAAAAATAAAAAATGGCCAGGGAAAATGAAGGTGGGCATGGAAATTGGCCGAAATTGGCCAAAAATGATAGAAATGACATTTTTTCGGGTGTTGGATATTTTTAATATTAATATCCACATATGTCGTCTTCACTGCTCTCTAATGTATTTTTATGCAGATTGTACTGGAGTGGTGGTGGCGTAGTGGGCTAAAGCACATAACTGGTCAGCAGAAGGTTGTTGGTTTGATCCCCACAGCCACCACCATTGTGTCCTTGAGCATTGTGTCTGTGCTATGTGTAGCTTTTGTCCCGCACATTAAGTGTTAAGTATGGCACATAGAGTGTCTCTTTGCATAATTAGGCTACAACTACATAAGATGGAAAACGCTAGCGGAAGAGATATGAAATGCATCTGCAAAATGTGTGTTTTTAAGAGCATGTTTTTCTGTTTGTCTGTATGTGCACGCACTCAACTATGCGATTTTCTTGCCCCATTTCATGTACTTTAGGTAGTTTTTGACTTGATTGTTTTTACCATTTAAAACGAAGCACCACTGTTTGCTTCCGCCACCTCTCACATCAACGTAAAAGTGTCGTCCCTGCTACCCCTCTTGTGTGTGCTCTGCATTCCAATTTGCTAATTACATGTGTTTGCGCATATGCGTGTGTGCACATTAAACAGCTCTTTCAAGTATAGACTAAGCGTGTTGCCACAGTTTAATAAGTTTGTTCAGATCAGTTCCTGTAAGACCTCTATTTTTTTCCCCACTTCCTCATGTTTCCCCTGCAGATGCTATCTGCGGCTGTTTGACTGATAAGAGCCACTGTTGTGTGTCCGTGTGTTTGTCTTTCCATTCACGCAACTCGTGTCGTTAGAGAAACGGCCGCGCTCTGGCTTATCGCAATACTTTAGGCCAATTAGCGGCCGTCTTTCCTGAACTAACAAATATTTACAGGACAGCTTTGTTTGTCTCGAAGCTTGAATGATATGAAGCCTTCAGGATAATGTGTTTTATGACAGCTGTGAAAGGCTTTTGTCTTGTTCAGTTAGAAATATAGACTATTTTCACACGTGACTGTGTGGAAAACTTGGTGGTTGAAAAATAAAACGCTTAATACAGTGCACATATATATGCACGGCTTTCTTTGGGGGTTGGGAATCTAACAATTTACATTAACATTGTTAAAGCTGGACTGTAAACTTTAGCAGAGACAGAATTCCTGCTAAATCTTTGTACTAGCTTTTATTCCTCTAGCCAATTTTGGAACTTTATATGACAGCAATTTTTATGTAATTTTTTTTCTGTGCAAATCAGTGCAAAAACTACCGCAAACCCTTCCTCTATGTTGTGTTTGACATGTCGTCAAGAAACAACCTGCATTTATTTTTTTGGGGGTTGTAAAGCAACTTGAGCATGTTACATAAATACAAATAATTACTACTATTATGTGTAATGTGTAATTTCATCTCACGTGTTGCTTGCGAGCTCTTCAGGACTCAAGAGTCCTGCTGATGTGATATTACAATCATGAACATTTTCAAGAGTCGTTTTATTTATTTTTTTGCTTCTTAACGAGAAATCAGCATGATTCGGAAAGACAGACTGCATTACTGATGATTTCGTTGGTCTGTGTTTGGACATGTGGGGCAGTTTTAAAGGTTTCCCCCAGCTGCTGTTTGGCTCTGGTCTGATCCTAGGTTGTGTATAACCTGCCGTGAATTGAAACTCCTAATTATTTTCCAGTTCACAATTCACAGTTCATAGTTAATAGCCGGCTAGCGCAGCCCTCTGAAATTTTTTTATGCCAAACCATGTGGTGAAACTAGCATTTTTACCCCTTTACGCCTCTAGTCCTCAGATTACATCCTCATGTAGCTGCTGCCCTTTGATCCTGATAAATAAAATAGTGATTATTTTTCTTAGTGCTTGTTGAAGGTATATTCGTTCCACAACCCCAATGCCAAATAAAAGTTGAGAAAGTATGAAAAATGCTAATTGTAATTATATTCACCCTTTGCTATATTGAAAGCACTACAACTACACATTATATGATGTTTTTCCTTGTGAATTGAATTGTTTTTTGGAAATGTACCGTCATTTAAAATCAGATGATTGTAACACGCTCCAAAAATGCTTGGACGTTTTAATGTTCAACACAGTGAAATATTTTTATTTATTCTAATAATACATTTATTCTAATAACATATAAGTATTTGGGAACTGAAGACACAAGTTTGTTAAGTTTAGAAAGTGGAATTTCCCCCCAATCATCCATTATGTAGGTCTTCAGCTGCACAATTGTGTGGGGTCTTCATTGCCATATGGTGTGCTTTATAATGTGCCACACATTCTCAATTGGAGACAGGTCGGGACAGCAGGCAGGCCAGTCTAGCACCCGCACTCTCTGCGTACACAGCCATGCAATTGAAATCTGGGCAGTATGTGGTTTGCAGTTATTCTGCTGGATGGCAGTATACTTTTCTCAAACATTTTTACATATCTGTCTGCATTCATGGTGTCCTCACAGATGTGTGTGTTACCCATGACATGGGCACTGACACACCCCTGGCCCATACAGACACTGGCTTTTGGACCTGACACTGATAACAGCTTGGATGGTCCTTTATCTCTTTGGCCCGGATAACACGACAGCATTGTTTTTAAAAAACTTTTTGTAGTGTGGGCTCATCTTACCAAAAAACACAGTTCCACTGCTCTACTTTCCATTTTAGATGAGACCGAGCCTGGAGAATTTGGCAGCGCTTCTGGACAGTCATGATATAGGAATTCTGCTTTGCATAGTAAAGTCTTAACTTCATCTGCAGCGGATGCAGCGGCGAGTGGTGTTGACTTGTAAAGGTTTACTAAAGTTATCCCAAGCCCATGTTCATGATATCCACTGCAGATGAATGATGTTTTTTAAGACAGTGACGTCTGAGGGTTCAGAGATCACGTGCATTCAGAAATGGTTTTTCGTCTTGCCCTTTATGGACTGAGATTTGACCAGATTCCTTGAATCTTTAAACTATATTGTGCACTGTAGAGGGTGAAATGCCCCAAATCCTTCCAATTTCTTTTGGGAACATTGTTCTCAAAGTGCAGGATTATTTGCTAAAGCATTTGTTGGCAAATTGACAAGTCTCAAATTGTCCTTTGTCTTGAAAGACTAGGCTGTTTTTTGGAGGCTCCTTATATACTATTGCACAATTGCTTCACCTGTTTAACATCTCCTGTTTCACATCGCCATGTTATTTCATCACGTCAAATTGCTATTAGTCTTAAATTGCCCCTGTCTCAACGTTTTTTTGGAGCATGTTTCAATCATCTGATTTGAAATTACTGTACATTTTCAAAAAACAATAACATTCACAAGTAAAAAGTCATATAATGTGTAGTTGTAGTGCTTTCAATATAGCAAAAGGTGAATATAATTTACAAATAACACCTATTTGTTTTTATTAGCATTTTTTATACAGTCCCAACTTTTTCAGACTTGGGGTTGTATTATTTCGTTTCTGTGTTACCTCAGTTTGAGATGGATTCGACCAAGATATAAAAGCTTGTTGACCGTTTGCTAGATTCTGTTTATATTACTTCCTTCACAATAGAATTGACAATTTTTGTCATTTCTGTGCCACAATTCAACAAAGAGATTGACTATTCCACCCCATACTCAAACGATTGGTTGAGATAATTCATGCCATTGGTTAAACAATTCCACCCCAAAACTCACACAATTGATTGAGATAATTCCATCCCAAACTCATCCCATTGGTTGAGATAATTCAGCCACAACTCACACCATTGGCTAAAATAATTCCACACCAAATTGATGACATTGATTGAGATAATTTTGTCCCAAACTGAAGCCTTTGGTTGAGATAATTCCGCCTCAAATTTACGCCATTGATTGAGATAATTTTGCCCCAAACTCAAGCCGTTGGTTGAGATAATTCCCCCCCAAATGTTTGCAAATCTTTTAGATAATTCTGCCTCAAACTCATGCCATTTGTTGAGACAGTTCCACCACAAACTAATGCCATTGGTTGAGACCGTTCCACCACAAACTCACGCCACCGATTGAGATAATTCTGCCCAAACTAGCGCCATTGGTTAAGATATTTCCACCACAATTCATGCAATTAGTTGGGATAATTACACCCCAAACTTCGGTTGAGATAAAAGCACCACAAATTTAAGCCACTGGTTGAGACAATTCCACCCCAAAATCACGCCATTGGTTGAGATAATCCCGCCCCAAATTCACACCATTGTTCAAGATAATTTAGCCACAACCTCACACCATTAGTTCCACCTCAAACTCACCCAAACGTGAGTCAACATTGGTTGACTCAGTTTTGCTATGTTGGACTAGTTAGGATGCCTAAAAAAAAAGCAATGTTTTTGATACCATCAAAGAGCCAGTGTTTACACTTTTTGGGAATTTAATGTACAAATAGCTTATTAATAGTTGTGGAGCCACATTGAGCTAGGACAAAGTATTTTAACATAAAAAAATAATTACAAATATCACCTTGAAGTTGAATTCATCTAAAACAATTCAGCTTTTACCCACCTCTCTCAGATGTAATGTGGATATTGGTATTCCTCGCGTGTTGCAGTTCTGCGTTGTCACGCATACATTAAATGCCGAAGGTGTTGACATAATTTAGCAGGATTTGGAGGCATGTTAGCAGTCGATGGTGTTGACATACCTGCATCCTCCAACATCAAATGCCTAATCAATTCCCCACCAGCAAACTGGATTATGAGGACAAGCTTTTATGTGGAAGAGTTCCCAGTGGAGACCCAATCCCTGCCGCTTCGCCACCTATATCCGATTGAGCTCCATTCAAATAACAAATCATTGATTAGACTGGTGATCTAAAGGCTGGTTTGTGTCCTGTTCTGTTAAATACTTTTGTCCTTGTGGCAGATACTTTAAGACTACGAATGAATGGGAGAAGTTGGTTATCTTGGAAGTCTTATTCTGTAGTGCCTGTTGATGTCTGAGTTTTATTTGACTGGATTTTTTTCTTTTTTTTAATGTTTATAGGTCAACATTAAATATGTAATATAATATATGCTTATAATATAAGTTGGAACCATTTTTCTACTTTAATGCAATGATGCTCCTTGAAAGTCCTTGAAAGTACTTGAATATTTGACAAAGACTCAAGGACTGGAAAGTCTTTGAAAATGTACTCAGGTCCATGAAATTGCTTGAATTAGGACTGAAACTAGGGCTGAACAATAAATCGATATATAAAATCGGAACTGTGATATGATCTAGTGTGATTATCAAAATATAATGGGATTTACCTGTTATCTAATTAATTAGTCTGGGTATTGTGCACAAATGTAATCATTTCTGCCAGTTACACGTTCATAAAGCAGGGAAATATCCGCACAGTTGTTGAGAATTTTTTAACTAAATCACAAAATTAAATAAATGATTTAGTCTTTTTTTTTAGTACTGTATTACATAATTTACAACTAAAAATACATCTGGATTTTAGAGCCACTCTGAGGACATTTCATCTGGAAACTTGAGCTCACACGTGCCCATGTGTTCAAAAAAACTGCCAGTTTTGACCACTGGGGGCAGTGGTTCAATTTTCGGTAAACAGATTGAATTCAGCTGCAAAACTTTTGACCTACTATTGCCAAATTCACAGTGTATGGATGCATTATGAAATCAATTATTTTATTGTTTTTTTAAACAAGACATTTAGACATGATTCGATTGAATTATTTTGGTATGATTAATTTCACTGGACCCCTTTTTTCTTTTTGTGCTGCCATTAAATGCTTTGAACCCCTCTGTACATGTCAGATTTTATTCAACCACACAACAGAGACTGATCAAGAGAGTTTCAGAAAGACTGCGGCCTTGACAACTCAGATTCACACTGTGACCTCAAAGTCTGTAATTAAATCTCAGTTCTTTGGTTCCACCCTCTGTGTATTCACGCTAGAACACAAACTGAGTACTACTGCAGTCTTCCCCGCTGATAGCTCAAATGACACCTTACTCATGCATATAATAACAATCATTTGTACAAACAGTTACCTAAAGCTTAAGACCTAAGAAGACATTGTTCTGTTCTTTGAAATCAGTAAAACTTACTGTTAGGTACTTTTTTCATAATATACAACAAAAAAAGTCTAGATAATGGCCAAGATTTGATAGAAATCACCCAGAAAGTTTCCCCAGAGATTAAAATTATGTCATTTACTCGCCCTCATGTTGTACAACCTGTATGATCATTCTGCTCTTTTTGTGTTATTCAAAAGAAAGAAAGTCTTAAGGGTTTGGGTTGACATGTGGGTGAGTAAATGCTCATAGACTTTTCTATTTTAGGTGAAAGGAGGACAAGTGACAAATAGTTTATCACTGTGAATCAAGTAAAGATTAATAATTTCTCCGGCCAGAAGAAACTTCCAACAGATACAGGCCTCCCGCAAAAATCGTTTCTCATCCAATTCAAACATCCTTTCTCTTTTAATCTCCTATTTTGATCATATGACAGCTCTGTAGAGCAGTTTAATGCTGCAGCCGTGCCAAGCACCATTTTCCCTCCATCATTGATCAGCTCTGTGGGTTGTGTTCGTAAAAGTGCCATATTTTCAATGCTGAACTGACACTGTAACCTGTGTTTGCGATTTGTTGATTATTGATCACCGTCTGTCAGGTTATCTGAGCACAGAACGTGACTTACAATGAGCGCCGTGTTCCCAAGTCTCTGCAGTACTTTTCCGATCATCTCCACTGATTTTCACAGTGTCACAGTGCGAGATGAGGTAATAGAAACTTCAAGGGTCAGTCTCGCGAAACCTATTCACAATAGATATCTTAGATATGTGCATTCAGATTCATTTTAAATGTTACCTTTTCAACATTTCTACGAAAAATCTAGTTTTCATGTGGAAAAAGCTTAAAGAAAGGGTTCGAGATTGGACAATTCCTACATATGCTTGTCCAGAGGATTTGCTAGAATATTCCACTGTTGTAGTTCAAGGCAATATGTTTGTTTTGATTCTTCATATTGTTCTGTTCAGTGAAACTTTGAATTAATTGTTTGCGAAAGCATCAGCCCGAAAGCTTCTTAATCTTCCATAGATATTTCTGTGTCTATGAATTTGTTTGTCCCCTTTTTGATTGTGAATACTCAGCCAGACCATATGAGACACAGAAATAACATTTCGTCCCTGAGGAGGAACGTGGCAGAGCTGATTTTGGACTTCAATTGATCAAGGGATTCCACCATTGAGGTGTATAATTAGGCCTGGAAATGAATTGGAGTGATTTGGAATTGAGAAGAATCCAGTTTCACCCAAAAAATAGGAAGTTTATATATGGTCTAATTTTCTCTAGAATGAGGCAATACCAGTCTCATGTGCATTTGAGACTGCCATTATCACACTGAAACAAATGTCTTTCATGGTCATGTGCTGATTGGTTGATTAGATATAAGACTATAGATGTTTGTGGCAGAGTTGGTGCAGTATGGCAAAGGATATCATGTGGCATGTTTCCAAAAAGGAGGCAGAGTAAAAGAAAGAAAAATATGTGAACCCTTTGGAAATTGCTGGTTTTCTGCATTAATTGGTCATAAAATGTGATCTCATCTTCATCAAAGTCACCAGTACAGACAAACACAATGTGCTTAAGTTAACAACACAAACAATTATAATCTTTCATGTCTTTATTGAACACATCCCATTAAACATTCACAGTGTTGTGGAAAAAGTAAGTGAACCCTAGGACTTAATAACTGGTCGATCCTACTTTGGCGGCAATAACCTCGACCAAGTGTTTCTAGAGGAGTTTTGGACCATTCTTCCTCACAGAACTGTTTCAGCTCAGCCCATATTCTTACGATGTCTATTGTGAACAGCTCTCTTGAGATCATTCCGCACAGCATCTCTGTTGGGTTCAGGTCTTGGTTCTGACTTTTCCACTCTAAAAGTTTTTCTCTTTTTGAACCCATTCAGTAGTGGATTTACGTTGATGTTTTGGTTCATTGTTCTGCTGCATCACCCAACTTCTACTGAACTTCAGCTGGTGCACAGCCACCCTGATATTCTGTAGGATACCTTGATAAACTTGGGAATACATTTTTCCCTTGATGATGGCAAGCAATCCAGGCCCAGAAGCAGCCCCAAATCATGATGCTCCTTCCACCGTACAGTCCGCTGGGGTGATGTTTTCATGTTGGCATGCAATGCCCTTTTTATGCCAACAATTCAACCTTATTATAATCAGTCCACAAAACATTTTCCCAGTAGCGTTGTGGAGTGTCAAGGTGGGCATTGGCAAACTTCAGGTGCACAGCAATGTTTTTGTTGGAAAGCTGCAGGTTCCTTTGTGGTGTCCTGCCATGGACATCATGGCTGTTTGAACTTTCTGTAAAATAGACTCATGAAGAGAGATGTTATCAAGTTCCAATGATTCCTTCAAGTCTTTAGCTGTCGCTGGTCTTTTTTACCTCATTGAGTATTCTGTGGTGTGCCCTTTGAGTCATCTTGGCTGGACGGCCACTTCTAGGGAGAGTAGACATAGTACTAATTTGTCTCCATTTATAGCCAGTTTGTCTAACAATGAAAAGATGAATATCTAAGCTCTTTGAGATAACTTTGTTACCCTTTTCAGCTTTATGCAAAGCAACAATTCTTTATCTTAGGTATTCTGAGATTCTTTTCGCTCAGCTTATTCTTTTTTGCGAGGCAAGTCCCACGTCAGCAGATGCTTCTTGTGAAAAGCAATCTAAAAATACTTGAGTGCTTTTATAAGTCAAAGTAGATCTAACACACACCCCAAACTCATTTCAATAATTGGAAGCCAGGTTTGCAAACTCCTGACGATAATTCGCTTTTGTTGATGTCATTAGCCTTGGGGTTCACAGACATTTTCCAACCTATACTGTGAATGTTTGAATGATGTTTTCAATATATATAAAATAACATTATTTGTTTGTTATTAGATAAAACTTAGATGAAGTTCAAATCAGATTTTAAGACAAATGTATACATACAGTAAATGCTGGTAATTCAAAAGGGTTCACAAACTTTTTCTTGCCACTATATATATATATATATATATATATATACATACATATATTAGTTAAGTCAAAACAGTTAGATGAAGTGGTAGATGGATGGATTGATGGATACATACATTGTAAATACTAAACATTTTATTGGTTTAAAATATAATTAAGTATAAGTATTAGTTCTATTAGTTTACATTTGAATGCTAAATTTCATAAAGTATAACATTTAGCACTGCAAGCACTGTAATAAATGTATCTTTTGAAACCACTCAGACTTTGTGAAAACACACATATTTAACCACTCAATAATTCAGCCATGACAGTGTAAGAGATTCCTCTTGTACTCTTTAACCACTGATTTATAGTGGAGTGTCAAGTGAGTTGATCTCTATTTGAAGGATGATGCTCTGTTCTTTAGCTTTACGTCTTAACAATGAACAGACATTGAAAAGAAAATTTTGTGCCTGTCAAACCAGAATCCCACTTGTATTTCTTTCAACGTTAAGTAGAAACACCTTTAACTAAAGTGATAGAGTTTACCCAGCAATGAAAATTCTGTTGTCATTTACTCACCATCAGTGTAGGCTAGTATTTTGGTTAACTATCCCTTAACGTTCACCAACATCTGCCATTTTCTGACTTTAGACAGAAGAGTTTTGGCGCTTATTTGGGGGAAATGAGATGAGCTCACCCTGTGCTGATTCTGTACTTTTATGTGATTCTGAATTTTTTTATTTTTTTATGTCAAATATATGCTGTTACATGATGGAGGTCCTAAGTATAACTTAGTTTAATAATTCATAAAAATTATTAAGAACGTGGTTAAACATTAACATGAGGGCTGTCATCGCATCGCTTACATTAATGTTCAGAGGGATCTAGAATCTCAGAAGGCTTAAGATTGAGCTTTTGGTATAAATGCTTGTGGTTTTGTTTAGAAATCAAAGCTTTTTATGAAATGTTGTATAGAAGTACACATGATTTTTTAAATGGAGTGTTGTGGTATGCTGTTGTGTTGTCCCAGTGTGCAAATTATACAATGATCTCCAAATTATAGATTCTTTAGGAATTTTTATTGGTAATTTTTAGGTGGAAATAGTTCGTCTAGTGCAATAAAATGACACACCACTAGTACAGTTAGCCAAAGGGCATTACTTGCAACTTTTCGTGTGGCAGTAGTGCGATGCTTAATATCATGCAGATACGGGTCAAGAGCTTCAGTTAATGTTCACATCAACCATCAAAATGGGTAAACAAAATGTATCTCAGTGATTTCGACGATGGCATGTTGATGCAAGACGGGCTAGTTTGAGTATTTCTGTAATCGCTGATTTCCTGGGATTTTCAAGCACACCAGTCTTTAGAGTTTACTAATAATGGTGCCAAAAACAAAAAAAAACTTCCAGTGAGCAGCAGTCCTGTGGACGGAAACATATTTTTGATGAGAGAGGTGATCAGAATAGCATCTCAGAATGCACAACACGTCGAACCTTGGGGCGGATGGGCTACAACCACGTTGGGTTTCACATCTGTCAGCCACGAACAGAAAACTGAGGCTACAGTGGGCACAGGCTCACCAAGACAGTTGAAGACTGGAAAAACGTAGCCTGGTCTGATGAGTCTCGATTTCTGCTGAGGCCCAAAGGTGGTAGGGTCAGAATTTGGAGCCAACAGCACAAATCATGCTTTGTGTCAACAGTCCAGGCTGGTGGTGTAATGGTGTGGGGAATGTTTTCAAATCTGCAAAAGTTGCATTATCCAATTATTTCAACATGGACCGGAAACTCAAAGGAATGTTTCAACATCTTGTGGAATCCATGCCATGAAACATTTAGGCTGTTTTGAGAGCAAAGGGAGGCCCTATCCAGTATTAGTATAGTGTTCCTAATAAAGTGCTCAGTGAGTGTATAATTCGCAAACTGTGCAACTATCTTAAACTTTTGGAATTAAATACTGATTTTTGTGATATATTGTGATATGTAACTCTGTAATAAAATGATAATGACAGTAGGCCTACTTATTTTTTGCCAATGTACATTCCAACACCAATCCTAACAGAAATGGTTTGGTCTAGCAAACACTGCTATGGCAAACATGAATTATGTTTGCACAACTTGTGTTCACAAATTCTTTCTATGGCCACATCCATACTAATGCGTTTCCACTGAAAACGTCTTGGTTATGTATGTAACCTTGGTTCCCTTAGATGAAGGGAACCGAGCGTCACTAAGTTTACTCTATGGGGAGTGTCCTTTTACAAGACCTATTTGAAACCCTTCTACAATGATGGCAGGATTGGGCAATTGGGCAATTCACATCCTGTGACTCGTGAGCCAAGACGATCACATCAATGATCCAGTGAGAAAGTCTTTGCTTTGAGATGGACGTTCCTTTCATGCATCCTTCATAACACACAAAGAGCTGGTCAGACAGTCTGAATTGGTGGGTGCACTCAATGTATGTGTGTAGTGTTCTCATAGGGCATAACAAATGCAAGGACTGTTCTTCATATCGAATTAAATGGAATACACCTGTGCTCTCAAGGGCGTGGTAAGAACCGTAGGCATATAGCATTTCCTGGAGTTGACAGTGGGTTTTGAAAGACCCAGACCAAACTCCAGACATGTATTGTCAACTGACAGTGCTTGCAAGTCGCTAACCCATTTTACTGATGCCAAAGCCAGCAGTAATGTAGTCTTAAGAGAAAGCACACGCAATTCAACATAGTCCAAAGGCTCGAATGGAGGCCCAACAAGCGCTTTTAGGACCAAGATAGGTCTCAAGTCGGGACTGTAGCTGGGTGAGGGGGGATTAGCCACCTTGCTTCCATAAGGAACTTTGATTAAATCATGTTTGCATATAGAGGTGCAGGCTTCAGGAACGTGACACGCAGATATTGTCATCTCATAAACTTTAAGCATTGACAGAGTGAGCCCTGTTTCCAATCGCTATTGTATGAATGTACCAATTACAGGTGTGGGACAGTTTGCTGGGTCTTTGCCATCTGAAAAGCACCAATTAGCATCTTGTTGAAGGTGCTCTAGCCTGTAAAATGGTGTTCATAACTGATGTAGTGATTTATGATGTCGGAATGAAAAGCTATCAAAGCTAGAAAGACAGCCAGTAGTAGCTCTACGTGGTTTACATGCCATGCCCGTTTTGCACCTGTCCAGGTGCCATAAGTTGGGCATCCATCACAGACCTGTTTTGGATTCATCTGTGGTCAGCACTTTTCTTCTGATAAATTGACCCAGCATAACACCCAGTTGGTAGAAGGCAGGCGCTGTCCATGGTGCTAGGGAAGCCAGACAGCGGCGAGTCACTATGATGCACATGCGCCCGAGGTTCCAGGCACAATGTTGAATATTGCATGAGCCAGCACTGGAGAGGTCTCATGTGTAACAGACCTAATGGTAGGACAGCGGATGCTGCCACCATAAAACCCAGCATTCTCTGAAATTACTTCAGTGGTAATATTTTCCCGGTTTGAACTGAGATAGACACCTAAGAATGGTTTATATGCACTCGTGTGCGTGCGAGTCTAGACAAGCTCCTACAAAGGAGATTTACTGGCTGGGGAAAAGTGATCGTATGATCATGTTCAATAGTTCATGTTCAATGATCATGTTCAATGTTCAAGTAACATTTGAACAACAAAAACATGCGATTTTTTTGCGGCGCTGAGGCAGCATGCATTATTAGCCGGGCAATGGCCTGAGACAGAGTGGAAGTGAACCGTTTATGATGAAGTAATGCTTCGTTTTGGCATAAAATGTCTCAAAGCCTGTGAGTGTTGCTGAGCTGTGATGTAGCGCTCAGCAAATATATCCAAAGAGCTGCCAAAAAGGCTGGCTGGAGACACCGGAGCATCAAATAGTGCGGCTTTTTCCACATCACGCATTTCCCTGAGAGTCAGCAAGATGGGACCATCCAAAACGTCTCTGGATCGTAGCCTTGATTGTCCATTTGCTTGAGGAGTTTAGCTTGGAAAACATTGGAGCACCGCCATCACGTGGAGTGCTGAACCAGCTTGGCCTGCCGCTAAGTGTGCCAGTGTGGATGTCAGTCGACACTGCTTGGAAGCATGAATGTGCAGTGACTTCCAAGCCCTGTTACTCAACAGTCAGAGATGTGCCACTAGCGTCTCTTCCACAGGGGGTAGTTGGGCATAACTTTCCTTGTCTTCCTCGTGTCCACTTTAGTGAGGAGAGTGGAATCGCTGTGCGAGCGTATGAACTTCCAGGAAGAACCAGGCATATCTGCAGGATGTGGTCGCTTGACGATGTCCGGACTGCAGGAACCATTCATCAAGGCAATATTTTTCAGGTTCCTCTGGAGGAGACCACTCGAAACAGAGCTCTTCGAACGCCCTTGAAAGGACGCAAAGGACCTCCTTGTCAGTGAAGTGTATATGCTCCTCTTGCTCGCTGGGAGAAGGGGCTGCAACGTCCTTCATTAACCACTTGCCAGATGCAGTGAGAGACAAAACATAAACACATCCCCAGCCTTAGATCCGCTGAACATGATGAGGTCATGTGCTCCTGCAGATATCCGAAGCTTGTCACTCATATACTGTATCAGCATAGACGCATTACATGAGATTGAGGGGATCGCGTACATGTGCCGGCATGAAGTCCACCTCAAATTCATCCTGCTCAACCTCACGGCCCTGCCTTGCCTCCTTGTGATCCCACGGGAGTCATAGTAGAGGCAGGTGGGAGGGTGCGGGAGACTGAATCATCCCTCAGATTGAGGGTGATTCACTAACGAATAGTCTTGAGACTCATGCCCTCACAGTGAGGGCAGTTTGTCTGCCCAGTCAGTGAACGCAGCTCTCATGCTCTGCTGGCGGGATGTTTCTTCATTTTCGGAACACCGTTACAGTGCGGATGAAAAAGTCAATATGCTTCAAACTTAAAACATATTAGTGTGCACGTGGCCTAACATGCAATCCACATTTTTTTGTCACTGAAATGGTTGAAAACATTACTGAAACCTTTTTCTAATAGTGTAATTAAACTGTTCAGTATTACTATAATAGTATACATCTAATTACAATAGTGTTAGTATGTGTATTACTTGGAATTTGCAACCTGCATGATGCGTCCTTCATTCACTGCGGATTTTTATGCTTGAGGAATCAGTTTAACCAGGTTGCTTCGCTGAGTCGGTTTCTGCTGCCTGGCACTTTACCACAACTGCTCGATGCAGTGGACAAGCCTAGTTACCATGGCGACCTGCTCCTTTTTTTGTGTGCTGTGACATCATGGTCACCCAAAACAAGCCTTCCAGAGCAACAGTCACTACAGCAATGCTGACATGGTTAACCTGACAGATATACAGTAGCTCAACTGTAAATGATGCTTTAAAAGTATTGCTTTATTTAATAGCAAGAGCTTTAGTGCACATAGACAAATTGTTAAGCACCATATGTGGATAGTAGCATGCTAAATTTACTTGAGTAACATTTGGGGAAAATATATACTTTTAGAGTAGGTTTAAAAGTGGTTAATTTTTACTCTCACTCAAGTAAATTCCTGCCATTACATTACTGGGTTAAATTTTGGTAATTTGAGAGATTATTGAATGGGACTTTTATGACAGCGGAAGTTCACACAGCTGCGTGTGCTGTCATGTACTGTCACTCAAGTCGAATCCAACCTGTAGCATCATGTTCTTCAGAGTGAAACACTTTCTTTGCTCTGCACAGTAAAAAAAAGAATAGTTTCAAGTTGCAGTGCCTTTATTTAACACCAAGACAAGCTGATATTTCAAGCTCCTATTTAAGGCAGCACTTCAAGTTAAGTTTTTGGGCTTTTCTGTATAAATGTGATGGTCATTTTCAGGGTGATTCTGTAACTGGGCTCTTATGACATCCATTTTTATGTGTACATTTTTAAATCTGCAGCAATATATCAGTGCGCTTTGTCCCACATCCCGCATGTCATGAGCAGTATTTACACATTTTCTCCACGCAACTATTTTGGGCTGATTAACTGTATAATTCCATGTAAATATCCACGTTCAGTGTTAATGCCTTTTGCTGTACAAAATGTGTGACTGAGAACTGAAGATAAAATAGACAGCATTTTTGCTGAGAGATCGTGAGAGCTGTGTGACAGCATCGGCACTCGGACGCTTCACAGTGTGTGTATCACTCTGCATTCATGCTGTTCTAAACTAAAGTGTATCTGTTAGGAGTTACTGGCTTTATTGTTTAAATTACATATGTTAGCCAGCAGGTGGTGGCAAATGTAATTTTTGTGTGTACTATGAGCCATTTGGTGATGTAAATTGAATCCGTTAGTCATTGTTTACATAGAACAGCGCTCTGTGATTGCTGTATTATTAATACATTACCAAAGCTAGGAAATAGCTTTAAACAGCTTTAAACGGACAACTTCCGGATTAAGGCTCATCACAGCTGAGAGACACAACAGACTGATTTATTACAGAACTCAAGTGCTTACCTTTTATCAGAGTTCCTCATTGGGTACATACTGTTTAAAATGCCGGAGGACAACACTGTTTCTATAGTGAAAGACACTTGCGCACCGGCTACCGTGAAATAAGGAGTAATACCACACTTGGATGTCTATTTTCCACTGATTAAACTGACAGAATCTCTGATTGGGTGTGGCAACAGGTGATTGATCTCTCTCTTTCTCTCTCTCTCTCTCTCTCTCTCTCTCACACACACACACACACACACACACACACACACATCCAGCCGTCTCTCCTTGTTTATCCAATAACTTATTAGAAACAGCACAAGGCATTATACTATTTCTAAAGTGACATTTTTTAATTACTAACGGAGGTTTGGACGCATCATTTGTTTCGTTCATTTTTTTAAAAATGTACTTGTTCATTGAACTGTTGTATATAAGCAATACAACACTCGCAATCGTGCTATATGGCCCTACATCAGCACTGCTGTGATTACCTACGGCACTCGGCCTGCGGCCTCACATCACAGCAGTGCTGATGTAGGGCCATATCGCACGATTTCTTGTGTGATATTTCTTTAATATATTAATACAATAAATCTTCATTCTGTTTGTCATTATGTTATTATAAAGACTAAACACATTTTATAAGTTGTACATTATTGTATAAAGCTGGGTAGCATTTCTCATCCGACCAAAGTTATCATAACCTACATTAATAACCACATATTTAAATAATCCACAGAATTACCATTTCCACTGTGTGCAGTCTCCTGAGTTAAAATAATATCACCTCAGTGAATTATTTAGTAAATAAAGAATTCTTCATCTTAATGGCAAAATGTATATAAAAATATATATTTTAAAACATATCTGTATGTTTTGTCTCTCTATGTGTTATTATGTTATTTTAACCCAGTAATGACTTGTCAAAAAGTTATTTCATACATTCAGCATGAAATAAAATATTGCAGGAGTGAATGAATCAGTAAACTACCAGTTTGTATGTCTTCCCCATGGTGGCTTATGGGCAATTAACTGTTGTTGAGTTTATATCAAATGTACACTCAAAATTAGAGTGCATTGTGGGTAAGAATGAGTGAACAAAAGTAGTTAATAAGTGGCTCACTCAGAATTCAGACACTCCTACAAATTAGCAAACACCTGAATTAGTGCACTACAGTATATAGTGGATAGGGGGCTGTTTCAGACACAGCGAGTGTTCCGTGACCGGGGTTGGTGCCCTATGCAGGCTTCGTATTCTGCATTTAGAGAGAGGCGGTACTGCTGTACAGAACTGATGATCTAAATTCTTTCGACTCTGAAAATTGTAACTTCACTGAAATAAGAATCCACACAGAACTTCAGAAGCTATGAAATAGTGAAAGTAGGCATTAATAAAACACAATCTTGCTTTGGTTTATATTTCAGCATTATATATAATGTCCCTGTGGGACATTTTCACTGTAATAATTACTAGAATTGTTTTCAAACCTCTCTTCTTATTGACAAGTTTATCCAGATCTGACAAGAGGCCTACAAGTGATAGTTCATCCAAAAATGAAAATGATCTAATTTACTCACCCTCATGCCATCCCGGATGTAAATTACTTTCTTTCTTCTGCTGAACACAAATTAAGATTTTTATTGGAATATTTCAGCTCTGTAGGTCCATAAAATGTAAATGAAATTACAAAAATCTTAAAGCTAAAAACAAATAAAATAAGTCTGCATAAAAGTAATCAATCAGACTCCAGCTAAATCAATATCTAAATCAATATCTTCAGAAGCGATGTGATATGAGAATGTGTGGATGAGAAACAGTGAAACAGATCACGTCACATTCTTCTTGTGTTTTTGGTGATTCACATTCTTCCCTGCATATCACCCCCTGCTGGGCAGGGAGAAGAATGTCTAGCATAAAATGACAAATATTGATTTGTTTCTTTCTCACACTTATCATATCACTTCTGAAGACATGGATTTAACTACTGAAGTCTTTTTGGATTACTTTTATGCTGACTTTATTTCCTTTTTGGAGCATAATATTTGCACCCATTCAATTGCATTGTACTGACCTACAGAGCTGAAATATTCTTCTAAAAATTATAAATTGTGTTCTGCAGATAAAGGAAGTCATACATATCTGCGATGGCAAGATGTGTATGACTTCCCTTAAGACGTCTACAGTATGTGTAAAGTGACTGTTTATATTGGACTGTCTGATCAATTTATTTATTTTTTTAAATAATAAAATGTTAAAATATATATTTTTTGTGTTTAACCTTTTTTTTGCTTGTTTGATTACATCTCTCTCTCTCTCTCTCTCTCTCTCTCTCTCTCGTTCGGTTCATCATAGCGATATAAAGCTCCATCCATATGCAGTTGATTTACCTATAATTTTCACATCTTCTAGCTAAAGTTAAATAAAATATAATAAATAAATATAGCCACTTATTAAGGTGTCACATCAGCTGTGTGTGGTGCAGTTGTGAGATACAAAATATTGTTACTATGCACTGTTTGTGCAAAAGTATGTGCATTTAATAATGAACATTTGTGTGCCTTGACTCTCAAATATTTCACTCCTAAATATATAAAAAAAAGAAAAATTTGAATTTTCCTGCGAGTTGCTATTTAAGACTTAAACTATCATTTCAATGTAATTGTATCACTGGCTTGCAGACTGAAAAACTTTATTTTACTAAGTCTGATATCAGTGAGATGGGACTATGAATATTGGCGATAGAGAGCAAACCATTTGGGTTCCACTTAGAGCACAGCTTGACAATTGGCTTTACGGCTGTGATAGTCACCGTTCAAATGTTATTACTCAAACAGATGTCTATACCTGGCAGTTTCTCTGCATTTAAACCAAGCCCGTAGAGAGCAATGCTGCTATTTCTGAAATAGACAGCTGTCCTGTCAATGTGAGATAATTTATCCAAGTGTGTAGTGCTCGGATGGGAGCAAGCTGTAGTCCTCCAGGGTAGACTGTCTTGTCTGTGTGTCATTGACAGACGCCCGCCGGGACTGCATCTCCCAGCATGCCACTCTCCGGGGACAGGGCTTATGTGACAGCTCTGCCTAGGGCACTCAGAGACTCGGAAAACTCCTCATAGCGACTCTTCGTGATAGATACCGACAACTGGGTGCATGTGAGAGAAAGAGACAACAAGAACTTTCCTCACATTTACAATCACTTTACGGCATAATCGTAATCAGTTTCCATGATGATAATGAACATTGGAGGCACAACAACGAGCTTTATTCACTTTCACACAAATCACGATTAAAACCGCAGTTATTAATTTGTCAGTTAGTTGCTTGTCAGTACATTAACACTTACTTTACACCTCGTACACTGATGTGTTCAACACATGCACACTATAACTGCTTTACAATGGTTTTTTAGAACAGTCAACAGAAAGATGTGGACTGTCTAGAAAACCATGTGCAAGACGGCACACTGAAAAGTGAAGTATACTTTGCCCTTAAGACGTCTACATTATGTGTAAAGCAACACCTGTGTTATGATTGGTTAGCCCCAGTGTAACGATATTCACACGATCGTTCGGGGCAGGTCTGATGTTTAACATTGGTGTCCATATGTTAATAAGCCCATGATTGTGATGTCATCACTAACGATTTCAGACGACTCTAAATGTTTCTGAGAGGACTTAGTATTTTGGCTTTGTCTTCCATGATTCAACCCCTTTATGTTCTTTTGGGAATCTGAAAATCCTCTGTTTCTCTCTCTCCAGATGTTGTGGTTAATGGTAAGCCATGTGATCGTGACGTAGTCGCTGACTGCATTGTCGGAGATGCTGTGCCATTAGAGGTGAAACTGACCAATCGCAGCAAGAGTGCTGTCGGCCCGTTCTCTCTGACTGTCATCCCATTCCAAGACTACCAGAACGGAGTCCAAAACTACGACCTTCAGGATGCAGTCAATTTCATCGGCTCCAACACTTTCTACATCAGCTCGGTGAGTGAATGACGCACACTGAAATCCGCTTAACAGCAGGATACGAGCTGAGCTGGGTCACTTCCTCAAAGTCTGAGAAATGTTTTTTTTTAAAATCTCGTTTCACTTTTTGGTCCACTTAAAGCAGTCTGAGTTGGGTCCTTTCAGAAACTGGCTGTTTTTGCTACTATACCTTTAAGACTTCTATACGTCAATGTTGCCTGCAGGAAATATCTGTATATGTATATACATATATGAATATATGTATCTATAGTCTGTAGGACGGAAAGGACTTGAAGTTTTGAAAATGCAACCGCTGTTTGCTCTGCTGTATATGTAATGTGATGAAGTCAGCAGGTGTGTTCGTTTCATCTCCAGGTGAACCCTGCAGAGAACTCTGTCTGTATGGGAGCGCTGCTCTTCTTAAACACTGGAGATTTCTACCTGAACGTCAAGTTTCAAGACAACAGCACGGGCAGCGACTTGCCGCCTGCCTGGTTCTGTTTACCCAGCGTCAACATCAAAGCACAGGAGCAAATCGAAGCGGCCGCCTGAGCGACCTGGCAACAACTAACCTTTGACCTGAATGACTTAGTAGGCTTAAAAAGGGCTTTTTGTCTCTTAAGGGATATGCTGTTATCAAGATGACTACTGAGCTGCTCTAGATATTGTCTACATTCTAGAACAAGTCAAATCTTATTTATAAAGCTTTTAGAGTATGGAGACATTTAACTTAATGCCAGATATGATGCTTTAAGGTCAGTTTGATGGTTATGAACCTATTATGCTCATAGTGTCACTGTGTTAGGTCTCTTTAGATAGAGCCACAGAATTTTATACAAAAATATTAACCGTTCAGTGGCATTCTTACAATTTAGTCTTGAAATTTTGCAAATTTTCCCCATAAATTATCATTACTGTAACTTTCATTTTGTAATTCCCAATATTCTAAATCCTAGATTCTCATTACTTTAATACTGTAATATTTTGACAGATTTTTACTCAAAAAAATGAGTAAAAATGAGTTTATTTAAATCAGTATAAATTATAGGCAGCACAAGAAATACTACCATGATGCATAAATACTTGACAAATTAAATGTTTATATATATATATATCTATATATATATATATATATATATATATATATATATATATATATATATATATATATATATATATATCTATATATCTATATATATCTATATATATCTATCTATATATCTATATATATCTATCTATATGTATCTATATGTATATCTATGTATATCTATGTATCTATATATATATGTATATATATATATTTATTTATTTATTTATTTTTTTCACATTACAGTAATCAGAATTTGAGGGGAAAATTTTTTGAATTTTTTTTTATGGGTTTCATGAGATTCCCCCTAATAGTGCATGTAAATATGAGTTAGGTCTGTTAAAATATTTAAATGTGTCAACATGTATTCAAGGTGGTTAGCACATTTGTATCCATTTTGGGTTGATGCATGATAGATTTTGGGATTATCGTTGAAACCCGAGGCATTGATTGATGTTAAATTGTGTAATTGATTCAGCACAACTAATAATTCTGGACTTTCCATGAATCTAAACAAAAAATTTTGTATGTTCACATCAATCAGTTATAGTGATTCTTATTAACAAAACATTATTAAACGTTAATATTTCCATACAAAAAAAAAAAAAAAAAATACAAAATATGGATATCTCTCAAAATCCATATTAAGAGTTTATCAGAACTTTACATTTCTCAAACTTATAACCAAAACAGGTTATGAATACAGTATGTGCATCTGCTTATGCTGGTTTTATACTCAACCAAAAGCACATCTCCCCTCATGTTGTTCCAGGTTAATGCGGTTGTTGCTGTGTGCTCTATTGGTGAGTATACAAGCGGTGGTTTAGAAGGACTGAATAAATGTTCTTCAATAGTAAGAGATTGCAATGGCTGTAATTAAATTAGCATTAAATGTCCACACAGGGTTTCCACTGCTGAATCACCCCATAGTTTCAATATTACATTCGACAACATCATGTCTCCTGGGACAATTTGTTATTTGTCAGAATAACATGGTTGTTAACTGCAAAGGTAATTTTCTTTTTAATAATGGTTTATTTAAAGGTACAGATGGTACAACCAGAATGAAGTACAAACAAAATAGTCATAATCTGATTTTGTTTTTCCAGACCAAGTTAGATGTTCAGTTGAATTCACTTTCATTTCATAAACGAAATAAATAAAAAAATAAAGATTGTTTTCGTCCACAGAACTGCCGCTCTCTGGATGTTTTGTTTTTCAACAATCATGCCACTGTTTAAATCACTGAGATCACATTTTTTCCCCATTCTGATGGTTGATGTGAACATTAACTGAAGCTCCTGACCCATATCTGCCACACGATTGGCTGATTAGAGAATCGCATAAATAAGTCGATGTACAGGTGTACCTAATAAAGTGGCCGGTGAGTACATTTTGTTCCTTTCTTTGACGACTTTTCAGACTGTTGTGATTATTTAAAACTTTGAAATGATGATGCAGATAAAATGAAATGTTCAAGACAGATGTACTGTCAGTATGTCTAGCTGCAAGACAAACATCATTGATCAAATAGAAATTAATTATATTAGTGACATTTTAACTTTTCATATTCATCTCAATTAGTGTGAGTTAATGAGCCGAAATACTTAAACAGAAGATCTGAATAATGAAGCTGCAAACAAACCCAAAACATTCACTTTTTTTCAATCTTTATGTGACAGAGTTTAATTATGAGTTCTTGATGTCCATGTGCGTGCGTTTCGTCATGAATGAGATTATCTCAGCACAGGTTCCCTGACGTTTACTTTGATGTGCTCTGTCTGCACATCAAACACACACACACAGGCAAAAAGATGTTAAGAACTGGGTTAAAATGCAGATGACTTTCCTTTCAATCGTATAAAAATCCACATATGTAGATTTAGTGTTCCGCTTAAACACACACACACACACACACACACACACACACACACACACACACACACACACACACACACACGAGATTATCCATAACATGCAACACATTAAAGGATGTATTTACAGCTGCACGTTTTATGTACAACTGGAGTTCCACTTACTGCCCCCTGCTGAAAACAGGTGGAATTGCTGTGAAGGTAGGAATATTCCTTAATACAGAGCGGGGACATGATTTAGATAATATAGATAATATTTTATTTTAGCCAGGTTTGGCTTTAGCACAATACAAAAGCAATACAAAAGCCAATTATTTAATTTTGAAATTTATAGAATCACATAGTATTATTTCAAACAGCATAAATGGGTATTTATACTGTACATGAAAATTAGGGCTGTCAATCGATTTAAAATATTTAATAGAATTAATTACATAATTTGCCAATTAATGAATTAATCACAATTATATATATATATATATATATATATATATATATATATATATATATATATATATATATATATATATAATTGTGATTAATATATATATATATATATATATATATATATATATATATATATATATATATATATATATATATATATATATATATATATATATGTACAGCTCTGGGGGAAAAAAATTAAGAGACCTTTTCAGAAATATTAAATTTTTAAATTTTAGTTTTTTCTATAAAGTACTGACAACATTTCTCCCAAAGTCCAATTAAGAAATATTGTCATTTAGAGCATTTATTTGCAGAAAATGACAACAGGTCAAAATAACAAAAAGATGCAGTGTTTTCAGATCTCGAATAATGCAAATAAAACAAATTCATGTTCATTTTTAAACAAAACGATACTAATGTTTTGAAATCAATATTTGCTGGAATAACACTGATTTTCAATCACAGCTTTCATGAGTCTTGCCGTGTTCTCCACCAGTCTTTCGCATTGCTGTTGGGTGAATTTATGCCACTCCTGGCGCAACAATCCAAGCAGCTCCTCTTTGTTTGATGGCTTGTGGGCATCCATCTTCCTCTTGATCACATTCCAGAGGTTTTCAATGGGGATCAGGTCTGGAGATTGGGCTGGCCATGACAGGGTCTTGATCCGGTGGTCCTCCATCCACACATTGTCAGAGCACAACGAAGCAAGTTTTCTTCCAGGAAACCTTGTACGTGGAGACAAAATGTGCACAATTCCAGCCATGCTCAAGCACCCCCAAATCATCACTTCAAACTGGAATTGCTCCAAAGGTAGGATTATTCTTTATTATAGCCCAGGGACATGATTGACACTTATATAGCGCCTTATTAACCTTAGCGGTATTCAAAGCGCTTTACACTGCGTCTCATTCACCCATTCACACACACATTCACACACCAATGACGGGAGAGCTGCCATGCAAGGTGCTAGCCTGCCATTGGGAGCAACATTGGGTTCAGTGTCTTGCCCAAGGACACTTTGGCATGTGGAGATGTGCGGGCCGGGAATCGAACTACCAACCCTGCAATTAGTGGACAACCCGCTCTACCACCTGAGCCACAGCCGCCCCATTATAAAATGAATCGCACTGAATTAACTCATTGAAGCGACAGCACTAACGAAAATAAGCAGTGAAGGGTCAGTATCAGTGTTGCTCCCAGCACGTCTGTCAAACGTGGTGCTCAAAGTTTAAACAATTATACATTTGACTTCAAATGCTCCTGAACTTTCAAAGCAAAATTGAATGATTACAGACCGTTCAGATGATGCATCATTATTTGAGTGACTTCAGTGCTAAATTAAAAACAAGACATTCCCTGCAGCACTTTTCATGTGGAGCTAGACACTTCATTGATGCCCTGATGCAAGTCATGTGAAAGCCCCTTACAGGCCTTATTTATATTTTAGGATGGTTCCCTCACTAGGGGCATGCTTCAAAACCCCTGATCTCAGTGCCGGTGCATCCACAATGTGTATGGTTGTAGAGAGACAGCAGAAAATCTGAGAGGGATTTGTGTTTATGTATGTCTGTGGAGTTTTTCTTTCACTGTGAGGGTTACCGACCGGCTCAGGTTTGTCTGAGGGGGCTCTCTGCGCCTCTCCGTCTCCTTGACAACGATCTGTAAATGGAGCGGCAGTCTTATTAGTTAGCAGACAGCATCCTCGAGGCAGAACAGATCCAGCTCCTGTTCTCTCACTGACTCTCTCTAAAAGGACAGAACATCAGAACACACTTGAGAAAAGTAAAAAAGGGTAAATATATATTCATCCTTAAAATATCTCTTACATTAACCTCTTAATTTAATAGATATTTTAACTATAAATAGAAAATTGCACAAAAAAATAGTAAGAATTAATAGATTGATTCAACCCATAAACTTTGATGTTTCTAGTACTTATATGAGCCTTTGTGACTTTTGAAGGAATAAAAACAATCCATGAGAATTCAGAATTTGTTCTGCTGTTTTGGGTAGAAATCGGCTAAATAATTCAGTGATCATTGCACAGCCTATGCCACACAACACTTCACTTCATGTTTACTAGATGACATCAAATTCAAGCTCTGGATGAGTTCATCTGTCTCACGTTTTTGTGTTAATGCTGAGATGCTACAGGACAGATCCAGCTGCACTGTGATGTCTGAAAGCTTTGATTTTGTGTGTGTAATAAATGCCCTGGAAAGAGATGGCAATATTTTGTTGTGTTCAAAGTATTCTTTATGTCTGTTTGTAACATCTCTCTCTCTCTCTCTCTCTCTCTCTCTCTCTCTCTCTCTCTGTGTGTCTGTCTTACTCTTTCTCCGTCCCCAGAGGTAAGCAGATAATGAGAAACTAATTTGCGAGATGAAAGGAAATCACAGGCTGGAACAACATTTCTGTGATACTATTTTGTCTACATTCACCTGATGTACCCACTGGCTTTAAAGGGATAGTTCACCCAAAAGTGAAAACTCTCTCATCGTTTATTCACTCTCATGCCATCCCAGATGTGTTTGACTTACTTTCTTCTGCAGAACACAAACTAATATTTTTAGAAGGGTATCTCAGCTCTGTAGGTCCATAAAATGCAAGTGAATGGTGGCCAGAACTTTGAAACTCAAAAAAACAGAACATAGGCAGCATAAAATTCATCCATACAGCTCCAGTGGTTAAATCCATATCTTCAGAAGTGATATTACAGAGGTGGGTAAGAAAAAGATCAATGTTTAAGTCCTTGTTCTACTATAAATGTCCACTTCTTTTGTTTTTGGCGATTTGCATTTTCATGCATATCGCAACCTACTGGGCAGGGGGGATAATTTACAGTTAAAAAAAGGACTTAAATATTGATCTGTTTCTCACCTACACCTATCATCTCTCTTCTGAATATATAGTTTTAACCACTGGAGTCTTATGGATTACATTTATGCTGCCTTTATGTGCTTGTTTTAGCTTCAAAGTTCTGGCCACCATTCACTTGCATTGTACTGACCTACAGAGCTGAAATATTCTGCTAAAAATCTTAATTTGTGTTCTGCAGGATGATAAAAAAAAAAAAAAAGTAATTCACATCTGAGACTTTTCCTTTAATGCTTTTGAGTGCCCTCTTGGCCAGGTCACTCTTGTAAATGAGATTTAAATCTCAATGAGTTTTTAACCTGGTTAAATAAAGGAAAAGAAAGAGTGTACCAACAGCATTTTTTTCTTTTTCTTTTTTTTACGAATTCTAACTGCTCTATTTTTGAAGAAAATACATTTTTGGTTGCTAAAAATAATACATGAAATATCTAAGAATGACAAGTTATTAATCAAATAAAGACAAATCCACATTAAATGTAACAAGTCGAGATTCTACCGCTCATGATTTACATTGTAATATTACCATAAAATAGAGCTGCGTACACCCATATCTGAATACAGAGACAGATTCAGATAATTTTGTCATATGAACAGATACAGATAATGGCTTCACTGCACATCCCTATATCTGAGGCTGGCTGATGAATTGCCCACAAATAGAAGGTACACAACAGTCCTTATCCTTTGGTTGCTTTCCGACTTTCTTAGCAAAAATCCCTAGCTGTCTAGATCCACAGAAAAAGTCCTTTTGTAGTTGAGCTGAAAACAATTGTTTCTCAACAAAGACTATGGATGTATCTGAATGGTAAAACACACATTAAGCAGGTTAAAATCTTCACAGGTCATCTTCTCTCACTCTTTTACCACTATTTATAAGGAGTTCATGAGTACTAGCACCCTTTAATGGTTGGACTGTCATATTACACCTTGGTAACAGGTCTTCATTGGAAGAACTTACATGACCATAAAAAGGCTTTAGGTTCTGTACATGTAAGTGTCGACAATATCTGGGTTGTCCTACAACAAAATACAGTAATTAACAGGACCCAAGTACTTATGAAATTTGGCAGGGCCTTTCCACCTGGCTGCCAGTTTAGCCATGTCACCATCCTCTGCTCGGGACAGGGGATGAGCACAAACCCAAACCAGATCTCCATCTTGGAAGATGCCCTGACAATTTAGAGATTGATTGTTTGTACTTTTGACACACCTGACATTCTTTACAGTGCTTCTACACATCCTTGTGTAGACATGGCCAGTAAGCAATTTCCAGAAGTGTTATGAGGGTTTTAAGGTGGCCAAAGTGTCCAATCAGGTGATTGTCATAGGCGTACCTCAAACATTCTTCTCTCAGATATGCAGGAATGACCAACTGTAGTTTTTGTCCTCTTTGCCCATCAGGAACACTGAGGAACAGAAACCCATTTTCCATCACATACTGTATTTTAGTAGAACTGGCGTCAGTTTGAGAGGCGGGTTTCTGGACTAGTTCTTGGATTTTGGGGTAATTTTGTTGGAAAACAGCCATCTTGGTCCGATATAAATTATAAGGGGGCTCATTCTGAAAAACAAGGAATTAATCGATGGTATCATCCTGCTAGGCTCAGGAACCTTTGGACGTGTCCTTGAGAGACCGAGGGACTGGGAAGTCACACACAGCTGCTACCTTGGCATGATAAGTCTTTATACCCTCCCCTGACACAACATGAGTACATGTTTACAGATTTCATGCAGGCCTGCCTTGTGTAGACAATCGAAGACTTAGCTGAGATGTTTTAGGTGCTTCTTTTCATCTTTAGTGTATATCACAATATCATCGATGTACACAAAGCAACACTTTCACTTTAGGTTCTGCAACACACACTCCATGAGCCTTTGGAAGGATACAGTGGCATTTTTAAGACCAAAGGGAAGTCGTAGAAACTCATATATGCCAGAAGTAGTCACAAAGGCAGTCTTCGTTATACTTTCAGGATCCATCTCCACTTGCTAGTATTCACTTTTAAGGTCTCGGGTGCTGTACATTCTGGAATTTAATCAAGGATGGACTTCAAAGACACTGGTCACTAATCTTGCAGTTCAAACACAATCACTGTCTAAATACTGACCCTTAACACTTAATAAGTTTAATAATTTTTTAAATCATGTTTTTTAACTATAAATAATTCTTATTTACATTATTCACGATGTTAGCCAGAGGGGAACTGGCCCCCCACAGTGAGTCTGGTTTCTCCCAAGGTTATTTTTCTCCATTAACCATCATCTTTTGGAGTTTTGTGTTCCTTGCCACAGTCGCCTTCGGCTTGCTCACTGGGGTTATAAATACAATTATTATTAAATTATTTTTTAAACGTGATAAAGAATCATATATTATCTAATTCCACAACAAAGCTCCAAACAAAAAATCAATTAAGGAGCCATTGGCTCCTATAGGGGGAAAAACAGGCGCCAAATATTTTCATTTTTAACTCCTTCCATTCCTTTTCGTCCCGCAGCTCGCATGCAAGAAAAACTGCACGTGCTAACAGTGTAGTCTGTGGAGCATTCTTCGCAATTATGTGATCACGTGCATTTTTTATGCTTGTTACTGTCACCGTGTTTTCTCACAGTCTCTTTTTTGAAATGGTTAGTTCCTGCAATGAACTCCGTTTTCCCCGCTATTTCTTTGATATAAACTTTTGTAATGTATTTCGGGAATTGTAATGCAAATTTTAAAATCAAAGGGAGTAAATTTTTACTGTCGCCAATGGCGACCTTGACAGAAATTACACTCGCAAATAAATTTATTTGGTCGCAAATGCGACCATTTTTAGTCGCAGTTTGGAGCCCTGAACAATGATGATGATTTATCGACTTTATAGACATTACATTTTTATCGTCCGTTAATGCTGAACTTCTGTAAAGCTGCTTTGAAACGATGTGTGTTGTGAAAGGCGCTATACAAATAAAATTGACTTGACTTGACTTGTACACCACCGCTCCATGCAATGACTCTAATATGTCCTGGATCTGGGGCATGGGATAGCCATTCAAGTAAGTCTTTACATTTAATCCACGATAATCAACAAAGAAAGAATCTTGTACCATCTTCCTTTTTGGTCACAAGGACTACAGAAGAAGCCCATTGGGATACGGAGGGCCGGATGATACCTTTGGCCAGTATCTCCTTAATCTCCTTATCAATTAATTGTTGCTTCTCAAGTGACACACTGTAGGGTATTTTCCTCACAGGCACTTCATCATTGGTGATCATTCAATATGTAAGTGTGTTCTGTCTTCTGAGTACAGACAGTCAGCCAGTCCCTCATGTTACTCTCTAATAAGGATTTAAACTCATTGGTGGTGTTGGTTTTGTGTGCTATTTAGTGAATAGCTTGTAGGATTTGGAGGATTCAGTGTTTGGCAGGGCAAGGTAAAAATACAACTGCGGGCTAGGCATGGAATCATTAGGCAGGAAAGGAAACACCTCAACTTCCCCCTCAGCTCTGGAAGGTAAGATGTACTGGGCTTTCTGAAGTCTAGAGTGATACCTGAGGATAAGAAGAAATCCATCCCCCAAATAATTGGAACAGTGAGATCTGCATCCCTCATCACAAAAAGAGTCAATCTGAATCTCTGGCCCTGCAGCTCACACTCTCTGTCAGACATTCCTAGAGCAGTCTGTACCTGGCCATTAGCCAAAAGAAAGGTTTGACCTATACTTGGTCTCCAATCCTCTCTGCATTTCAGCAGGTTCCAACATGACTATTGAATCAAAGATAAGAGTGCTCCCAGTGTCGATCATAGCCTGGAAATATCTGTCATGAAGTAGAATAGGAAAAGTAACCATCTTCAGATCCGACTTAAGGGAATTTTGGATGGATTGTACTACTCAGATTTTGGCATGTGATGACTGAGGATTTGTACTTCAACTGGTTTGGGCCTTCTTTTTCTGGGATTCTGCATTGGAATGGCTCCAGTAACTTTTGGTTTCATCAAAATCCCTTTCCATTTGAGTTCCAGTTGTAACCAGTTCCCCCATATCTGTTACAGTACCCTGTAGTAAATTGGCTAATCTGGGGTTGCAGTTTCTTAAGATGGCTTTTAGATCTCCATCTTTGGCATATCACTATTCCATCTTAAGCACAGAGCTCTGTAGTGGAAAACAAAGTAACGAATACTTTCATGGGAACCTTGTTTTCTCTCCAAGAGTCTCCTTGCAGCTTCTGTCTCACAGTCATCACTTAATAATGATCGGATGAAAATCTTTTTGAACTGTTTCCATGTCTAGACATTTCTCCTTTCAGCTAGCCATAAATCATTTGCAGTCCCTGAAAACACTGAAGGAAGGGAAGCTAATATCTCAGAATCACAAAGGGGGCGAATGGCCAAATACTCCATACATCGCTCAATGAAAGAGACTGGGTCATCCTCTGCAGGTTGATCCCCAAAACTTGGGCTTTCAACTTGAAAAGGGGGTTTGTATTGAAAGGTAGAGGTGCTGTCAGTAATAGGTAAAGGAGTGGGGCTTTGAGAGACGTATGTTTTACTCATAACTTTGGAAACAGCAGGGGTAGGAGGTGAGCTTTGAGGGAGATGCACAGGGGTTGACATCATAGGGGTGTATATTTTCAGCTTGTTAGCTATCTAAGCATCACATCTTTCACAACAGATTTACCTAAGTCTTGAATGCTGATCTCCAGTACTTTCTTGACCCTTTCACATTCCCATTCAATTTGTCTTCTGCCAACTTACACCTGTTTTCCACATCTGATTTTGTTGGACACCCACTCACCTTCCTCAAACATCCTTCCAGGCATCAATCAAGGGTTGTGACCCTCTAAATAAACCTCTCCACAAGCTCCAGAACAGGAGTGATGCTATCTTGCTCTGTTTCTTCTAAAGGAGGTAGTGGTGGTGGAGTTTTCATCCACACCATCTGTCTCCCCATCTGACTCATTTTCTTATAATCTCTTAATATAGAGTTCGCTGAAAGCAGTGACGAGCTCTCTGATGGACTCTCACCTAGTCACAAAAGGCTCAGCCATGAAATCAGGGTCAGGCTTGAATTCACCTGCCCCAGAACAGTGGTCTGCCAGGTGGTCTGCCATACAAAACAAAACAATGTAAGAAAACAAACAATAAATGCAGGTCTCTATTTGGGTGCCAATCTATAACTGTTCAGGTATAGTATGTAACCAAAAGCAGGTATAATAATAAAAGGAGGTCTTACAACACCTTGTATTGCTTTCCTTTTGAAACACAAGTGAATAATACAAGTATCAGAGTATGGCAGATTAACCATTTTCTTTTATGCAAAAAAAAAAAGATATAAACCCCAGGAATCAAAAAAACAAAAAAAAAAAACAAAAAAAAAAACAATGAAGTAAAGCACAGTTCATATGTGTCCATGTAAGAGAGCAATCATTGTTCAAAAAGTATTCAAAAGGAACAGTCATTATAGTCAAAGTAAAAGCAGTCCAAACTTGGAGGTTGATAGAAAATTAAAAGAAATCCCAAGAATGTAAATGTCTTATATGAGGGTGGCTGATGAATTGCCCACAAATGGAAAGTACACAACAGTATTTATCCTCTGGTTGCTTTCCGACCTTCTTAGCAAAAATCCCTAACTGGCCGGATGCACAGAAAAAGTCTTTTTGTTGTTGAGATGAAAACCATCTTTTCTCAACAAAGTATCTGTAGGATGTATCTGGATTGTAAAACACACTTTGAGCAGGTTACAATCTTCTCTCAATCTATTACCATTATTATAAGGAGTTAATGTATACTAGCGCCCCTTCATGGTGTGGATGTAAACTGCAGCCATATCACACCCTGGTAACAAGCTTGTGAATGTTACAATTGCATTAATAGAATCAATTAAAACTGAAGTTTACTTACATTTAAAGGAATATTTGGGGTTCAGTACAAGTTATACTCAATCCACAGCATTTGTGGAATAATGTTGATACTCACAAAAATATATATATATTTTTTTACCTTTTTGTTAAAAAAAAAAAAAAAAAAAAAGCAGAAACCTGGTTTACAGTGAGGCACTTACAATAGAAGTTAATGGGCCAATCTGTAAACGTTAAAATACTTGAGTTTCAAATGTATAGCCACAAGATGTAAACAATATGTGTGTTAACATGATTTTAGTGTGATAGAATCACTTAATTACCTTTCCTGTGTAAAGTTATATCCAATTTTACAACTTTGTTGCATCCACGACATAACGCCATAAACCCTTAAAATGACTGTAAAAAAGACCATTTAAACAACTTAACTGCTCAAATAATACTAATAGACTAAATTTTTAACAAGAATTAATGTACATTTTTTAATAACATTTTAATCTTCAAATTTCTGCCTTTAAACCCTCCAAAAATTGGCCCCATTCACTTCTATTGTAAGAACTTCTTCTAATGTGAGGCACTTCTATTACCTCACCGTAACCTCGATTTGTACTTTTTTTTTAAAGAAAGAGAGGGACTAATCAAAATAGTTTTTTGTGGTAATCATCATTGTGACACAAGTGTTGTCGATGGAGCTCAACTTGTATTGAAACCAACAATATTCCTTCAAGAATTACTTGAAATGCACAAAAAAAATTATAATTTTATTGCTCAAGAGACTTCATGGAGTTCTCAACTTTGTATCAGATGTTTCTACCAAAAAATACTTAAAAGGAAAAATGGACACAAATGAGACAATTGTTGACAGGAAACGTATAGAGCTGTATAATGAAAGTGGATATTAGTAGGCCAGTAGCTCAGATAATTTGGTCATGGGAGAATTTGATGAGAAATAATTCAGTTCAAACTGAAATATTTTGGTATGTTGGCAAATCTGAGCACATTTGTAGATATTGTTGAGATAGAATATAAAAATGCTACAGAAATACATGTAATTTTATGGTTAAACATTGTAAAATCTTTGTTTTTTGATGTAAAAAGTATGATTTTACAGTATAATTAATAGTAGAAATGTATATTTTGTTTAACAAGAGAAGTCATGTACTTTTTAACTGTAAACTATTTTTAAAATTACAGTGAAAAACAATATTTGTGCTTTCCAAGAAATTTCAGCATGACCCACAAAGAGTTTTGGGCTTTGCTTTGTTAATTTCATGTAGCATAGTTCATTTTATGACATTATTTTAGGTGTCATGTGTTACTCTGATGTTGTTTTGTGTTTGTGTGAGTGACACTGTGCACTGTCTCTAATTGAGTATTTAATATTACTCCTTAAAGGGCCTCTCCTGATGAACTGTAAGTCATTAGGTGAACTTTGGTAGATACTACAGTGATTAACAATACATTTCATAGTGAAAATCAGACTTTTATATTTCCAAAAGTTTAGTACGTCAAGTTAACATCATTTAATAATATAAACGGTAGTGAACCGTAAAATATACAGGCATCAAAATGACATCCCATAAAGCCTGAAACATGTTCACCAAATTTTTTATAGAACATTTCTGGCAACCACAGCTGCCAGTATTTAACCGTATATGTAACTGATTTTTGATTTACAGTGTTGGTATTACTGTGTTTAGCATGCAGAGAATGGTACAACTTGTTCTTACAGTTCCTAGAAGACAGAATATCCATCCTTCTCCTGGTAACAAAAATAAGAAGACAAATGAACGCTTTAAACCCAAAGAAAAATCATTATGCTCTTCTACTGGAGGGATTTGACTCATTCCTTCCTGTGTGCAAATAAGGAAACCAGCAGTTCAATAATAATACAACAAATGTGTTTCCAGCTTGTGAGCTGAGAGATTTTCCAAAGCTTTTCGTCTGCACTCTCTAATGACTGCTGCATGTACAGTAAGACCAGAGGAAGGAAGCCACACCCTTAATTATAAGTGCCAGCACAGGTGTAAAAAGATGAAAAGGTCAACAGATAAATCCAAAGTTGGATCAGTTTGCGCTGACGCAAAGATCTGGTAAAGTATTGTAAGAAAAAAAGGACTAACTTGCACATGGGAGGAATTTATTCATGAAAGTGTGATGAAAAACAGGAGAGAACAAGTTAGAAATGTTATCACTATTGAAGAGTAACTTACTTAGATACTTTACTTAAGTACTTAAGTTTTGAGTAGTGAGAGAGTACTTTCAAAATACCATAGTCTTTCTGGAAATTAGATAATTTCTTCAATAAGATCACATAGAAAAGCCTTATCTCATGAACATTATGTGACTCATCATATGTTTTACGGCAGTTTCGAGGTGAAATGTCCACTGGGTGGTGCTATAAGCGAGTTGCGTTTCTCCCAAACGGATGAGGTTTTTAAGGTTAATGCTCTATTGAGTTTGAAATCAACAAAAGTCTTCCTCCCTAACCTAAACCTAACTGATAATGTCATAAAAAGCAAATGTGATGTGAAAAACTAAATTGCTGAAGAAATCACGTCATTTTGTGGAGCTTCTATGACACTTTTGGCACAAGTGTCGACTCGTGTGCTCTTCAAGACTTGTACCCCGGTCCTTTGCATTTCAAGTTCAACGCTCTATCAGTTGAGCTACTGCACATTTTAATTACATTCAAATCAGGTTGTAAATGCAGTTTGTTATGTAACGCAAACGTTAAAAAGTAATGTACAACAGTTAAAGTGTTTAGATGCCATTAGATTAAAAAAAATTGAGAAACAGGGCGAAAAGTAAGTGTTTATGAACTGATAATCTGCTGTTTTACTCACCTGAAGTTGTTGCTGTTGTAGCGTCTCTAGCGTTCATTATACCAGAATGCAATGATATGTTAAACGAGCCACATAAAGATCCTTTTGAAAAAAAAAAATGTTTTTCTCTTTTCTCTAAATTATCTCAAGAATTCTGATTAATTTCAGCGCATGCTTGGTTTGGACTGCGAAATACACATTTAAAACGGCTATTTACTCATTTGTGTTAACATGTAGTGTAGCAAAGGACTTTTTCTACCCAATTTGGGATGCCCAATTTCCAATGTGCTCGTGGTGGCGTAGTGACTCGTGGGTGGCGGAGGACGAATCTCAGTTGCCTCCACATCTGAGACCGTCAATCTGCGCTTCTTATCACGTGGCTTGTTGAGCTTGTTACCGCGGAGGCTTCACGCCATCCACCGCGGCATCCACGCACAACTCACCACACGCCCCACAGAGAGCGAACCACATTATAGCGACCACGAGGAGGTTACCCCATGTGACTCTACCCTCCCTAGCAACCGGGCCAATTTGGTTGCTTAGGAGAACTGACTGGAGTCACTCAGCACGCCCTGGGATTCGAACTCGCCAACTCCAGGGGTGATAGCCAGCGTCTTTACCCCAAGCAAACGACTTTTTCAAGATGGTAGTTTGACTAGCTTAAAGAGGAAGTTCACCCAAAAATGAAAAAATTTTCATCATTGTCTAACGCAGCAAGAAATGGCTAGGATATACTTTATTTTTTCACGTGTCTTGCGCGGTCGAGCAATCGGCCTTTCGATGTGTTCTCTTTTGCCCGCTAAAGGCGTATATATACTAGGGAAAGCTCAGAAGGAGCGTTTGAAACATGGGAATATGAAAGGTCCATTTGGAAGGCGTGTACCAGAGGGAAGCACAAGTAAAGAAAATGTTCGAATTGCATCATCATGGCCCTAACACTAACAAAATGCACTGGAACTGAAGACACCCTCCATCGACACCTCTCCGTTATATGTTATTGCCCCCCTAATGTAACCTTTCTAAATCCAGGCCTGCCGTCCATACTGTGCTGAAGATTAAATTCGCTTCATGACGAAAACTAAAGTATTCTTTAGCCTCAATATTTCACAGGTATTTTCTGATCTGCACTGCTTTGCTCTGAAATCCAACAAAATGCTCATTTTTCATTAGGCAGTCAACTCGCTCTCTTTTTCTCTTCACACATCTATAAATATTCTCTGTGTGTGGGTAGGCGTTGTGGGGGGCCACTGAAATGTGAGAAAATTAACCTAAACTTAGCTGCAGTAGATCAGACAGTATGTTCTTACTCCTTTATCTCTGCTTAGCCTGTTGATGCTGAGCGTTCTCCCATACGTCAGAAATGCTACGCATTCTGTTTTGTGAAGGATTATTCGTGTGTGATTTCGATGAATTAGCTAAGATTGAAAGCAGAAAGTGTGAATGTTTACGTAGAGCGGGCAGGCGTGTTTGTCTGGTTCCCTTGAAGCAGATTGGATCTAGTAACTAGAATTAAATGGATATCTTAGGGGGAAATAGCCACTGATAGTGTGAGTTATTTTCTGGATGAGTTTCAGTTTGTGTCTGGGCCAACAAGGAAGATCCAGGCACAATGTGGATGCAGTGCTCTTTACAAGAGGACGGTTTGAAAGACCTGAATTAAAGGGACAGTTCGCACAAAAATGAAACTTCTGTCATAATTGTCTCACCCTCGTGTTGTTCCAAACATGTATGACTTTCTAAATGAAACTGGAAGAATTTTTAAAGAAATATTACAAGCTAAGTTCAGTCGACAGCAGGGAAAATGTTGATTACAACATCCATTTTTTTTTTTTTTTTTACAATAAAAGTGAATTGGGCCAATCCTAAAACGTTAAAATACCCAATTTTTAAAAGTAAAGCCAAAAGATGTACAGTAAACAATATGCATGTTATCATGATTTTAGTGTGATAAAATTGCTTACTAACACAACGTGTTGCCACAAACCCTACAACGAATGTAAGTGTTTTTATAAAATTATAAGCTTCACGTTTCTGCCTTTTAAACCCTCCAAAAATTGGCCCCATTTACTTACATGGTAAGTGCCACAATGTAACCTCTCGAAGGGATGAGTCAGATTTATTTCTGTGTTAATCAACGTTACACCACAAATGCTGTCGATTGAGCTTAACTTCTATTGAACCTGGCTCAATATTCCTTTAATCTACATACAACAACATATTAGCAATAATGGATATTCACAGTTTGACAGATTTGAGAGCTACGCCGAAGGGGAAGAATTTCAGAGAATTACTACTTACATTTTGGTCTGTTCCCCGCACAAAGCTATCATATGTCCTCATATGTACTTTTGTAGTAATTTTTTTTACCTTTACATCCACTTTTCACTGTCTACTTTCATTGCATAGAGAAGAGCAGCCTGAACATTGTGCGATATTTCTCCTTTTGTGTTTCAGGGGTGAAAAATGTCATACAGGTTTGGAACAACATGAAGGCAGTAAATGATGACAGAAGTTCCATTTTTGGGTCAGCTAGTCCCTGAAGCCCAAAGCTGTGATGTGTGACAGTGCAGATTATTATTATTTCCCCATTGTTTTAGTTAATAAATGTCTTTAGAATATATTTCGGATTTTTACATAGAGTCAGTTGTCTAAACAGATTTTCTAAATTAACTTTATATAAATGAAAACGTGTTGTATACGAAGGGACACGGCTGTGAATATTGGGACAAGACCTACATTTGTCTACAAAAATACTCTATGGTGTCCAGCACACCTACAGTTATTTTAGTAACAGATGGAAGTGCTGAAAATACTGAATGCTTTTCAAAGGGTCCAAATGTTATTTACAATGTTACAGATCATTTTGATGAACCCATCTTTTTTGACTGACAGATACAACTTTAATGTCCAGAACACATTATAATTGAATTCTATTTAAAATGCTTATATTTTCATTATTTCAATAATGTCACATGGTCATCTCGGGAACTAATAAGGCTAAGGCTTTTTTTTTTTTTTCTTCTTCTTCTTTTTTTTTTTAGGTCGGGGCAGGTTGTCTCATTGATTGAGATGTTACACTAACATGTATTTTATATGCAGTCATGTTAAACCATTTATTAATGACAGTTTCTGTGGACCAAAACTGTGTTTTTAGTGTTTTTGTACCTTACCTTTTAGATTTTTTTCTCTTTTTCCTCTCTGAATATTTGCTGATAAGCATATAATAGTCTATTTAATAGCAGATTCCTGTTTTAACAACTAACAACAAAACACCCCAGACAGTGTGACTGACTGACTGACAGAATGCCCTGGAAATGTTCAATAGATTTTTGTCTCGCCAAGACTTTAAATATATGACTGCACAGAAATTGACTTCCAAAAATAAACCTACCCTGAGAAATATTGCCTGAAGTAAAGGGTGTCACAACTAGCAGTCTCAGCTTTATAAAGGTAGAGAGTGTTGGCATTCACCAAACAATCTCATGCGCCCGTGCGTGTGTGTGTGTGTGTGTGTGTGTGTGCGCGCGTGCAGACTGAAGTGCTGAAATCAAACTAGACGGATAGTATGTGTATTGATGATAATGCCTCATATTTTACTGGCTTCTTGTATGAGGTCATTTTTGCCCATGTGACTGAGTAGTCGTGGTTACTGAGGAACACTGTGGCACACACACACACACACACACACACACACACACACATTGTATTCTTAATGATTCTATTCTGTTCAGTTCTATTCTATTTTTCTATATGATTCTATTCTGTCTGTTTTGGTACTATTATGTTCTACTTTATTCTATTTAGTTCTGTTCAGTTTTTTCTATATAGTTCTGTTCTGTTCCATTCTATTTGGTTCTGTTCATTTGTATCTTGTATGGTTCTATTCTTTTCAGTTCTGTTCTGTTCTATATAGTTCTGTTTCAGATTTTTTTTTTTTTAATACACGGTTCTATTCCACTCTGTTATATAATTCTTTCTATTCTAATCTAATCTATTCTAACATGCACCTGCTTATCCAAATTGCTTTATTCCAAATAATCTTATATAATCTGCCGATTTTTCAAAGGTCATCTGCTGAGAAGGTGCAAATTGCATTATTATTTCAAGCTGAGGCTGTTAAACACACACACACACACACACACACACAAATACACACACACACACACACACACACACACACACACACACTTCAGTGTAAAGTGTCTCCATCTATGTGTGCACACAGGACCATGCCGCTTTGGTTGTGTGTGTGCGTGTGTGTGTGTGTGTGTGTGTGTTCGCGTGTTTCTCAGACTGGCATATGATGAACTGAAGTCTGCCCGTAGAGGCTTGCGGTTGCATACCGTGACAGTGCACCTTTTTCGGCGCCGAGTCCATCCATTCGTCCGCGCGTCACCTGGAAACCCGTTGGACACATTCGCGCTCTGACCTGTTGTTAGTTTGATCGAGTTTGTGTCTTCGTGCAATCAGTCCCGTTAAACGGTCACTCAAGAAGAAACCTCGGGAATTAGTTAATTTCCTCTGGCTTTTCTGCGCTGGATGACATTTTGGAGCATCGGTCGTGCGCTGCGCTCTGTTGCGCGTCTCCGTCGCTCATTAAATGATGCTGCGTATTCACGGGTCCTCCTCCGGTATCACCGGCATTACTCACGGACCGGCGGAGTGATCGAGCGAGCGAGCAGCTCAACATGATATTCAGATAAATATTGGTTGGCAAAACTTTGTGGAAGATGTTTAGAAGAGCTTCGTGATTTGTGTGGATATCTGTTTGTCTCGACAATGAGTTTGTTTAAATACACCAGAGGAGGGAAATTAAGTTAACAGGTGCGTAATTGTTGCAGTACAACATGAATCCTGGTGGCTTCGGAAGCGGCGTGCGCTCTGTGGAGATCGAGGGGAGAGCGCGTTAGTTGATGGCACTGCGCGCCGAGAGGACTTTACTTTGGTTCGGTCAGTTTTTGCGCGGAGTCTCTCGGCTGCAGGGTTTCTGGTCCCGGCGCTCCAGCAGTCTGCTGTGTCTCTCCACCAGCCAGGACCAAGAGCAGGGGACCAACCGCAACCAGTGTCCAAAGAGACATCCAGCGCAGCAGCAGCAGCACTCACGGGCCTGCCCCTATCCGCCCTTCCCCGACTGCTGCTGCGCCTTCCCGGGGGATCAGAGGGGACATGAACCCCTCAGCCGCCGGTTCCTGGTGGCCATGAAGAGGCAGAACGTGCGGACGCTGTCCCTGATCGTCTGCACGTTCACCTATCTGCTGGTCGGGGCCGCGGTGTTTGACGCGCTCGAGTCGGACTTCGAGATGCGGGAAAAGGAGCAGCTCGAGGCGGAGGAGAAGCGACTCCAGGGCAAGTACAACATCAGCGAGGACGACTATAGAAAGCTGGAGACCATCATCATGGAGGCCGAACCCCACAGAGCGGGGGTCCAGTGGAAATTTGCAGGGTCCTTTTACTTTGCCATCACTGTCATTACGACTATTGGTGAGCAACTCTTTCAGCACTCCCTCTCCGTGTGTCTTTCATTCAGGATGGGGGAAAAGTGTATAAACGCAACTGCTTCGGATGCACATGTTGCTTATTATAGCTTTTGCACACTTTTGGCTCTTTGTATCTCCATGACGCGTGAGTGACTGTCTTAAAAAGGTTTAATAACATTATAGTAAATCATTTTACTTGGAGGAAAAATGCATGTGACTTGGGTTTGAAAAGAGAGGACATTGTGCTTTTAAATGCAGGTCTCCAATGCGAAGAAAATAAATGCTCTGTTGCATAATTTTCCAAATCACAATAAATATAAAATATCTAGTTCAGGCCCATAGTTTATGAGTCTTAACACTATTTATTATTGGCATATTTCTATACAAACTCCAATTTAAACGTGTTTAAATCTAGGATTCATCACTATTTATAAATGTAAATTATAGCCCTTGGCTGACCCTATAACTGTATTTTTCATTAAGTTATATTTACCACATTAACAGTTATAATAGTAGTATTGGCACTTAATTACCAAATATTTTGCATTGAAACCAAGATATGAGTAACACTTTAAAAATAGCTAACATTAATAAGTCATTAACACACATTATGTACTGTAATATTTAACAGAAGTTCAACAGAAGTTCATGTACATTAAAATATGAATATAAATATTACATATGAATCAAAGTTCCATAACATCCATCTTTCTGAATGCACTGAATGACCTGATATATTAAGCATTATAAGAGGCTATCGTGAGAATAACCATATAAACTTTCATTGCATTAACATTGTACTGCCTACATATTTATTACATCATATAAAGATTAACAAGCATATATATATATATATATATATATATATATATATATATATATATATATATATATGAAATGCAAATCTTTTAAGCATTAAATAAAGCTTCTTTATGACTTATTAATGTAAGTTATGATTAAGTGTTCATAATATGTCAAATATTTTTCAATAACGTCCAAAAATGACTAAAATGCACTGTGAATATGATCAGCATTTACAGTTAATACTGTACATGTCATAGTTAATACTGTGTCCTCGCTGTGTTTGTAGTGCGCTATTGTAGTGCACACGCGTCAGCATGGACGAGCAGTTTGTATCGAACCCTGCACCAGTTGTTTTAGCCCCCCCCCCCCCCCCCCCCACCTCCTTACTGCCAGACAAGCAAAATAATTTTATCCAGGAAATAAAAATGTAGTTTAAAAATCACCAAATCACCTAAATATACACCAAATATGCTTGCCAGGCACCATTAATTATAAGTTGATTATTCACACAATGGCAAGAAAATTAACAAGAAGGATATCTCTTGCTCAGTGAGGGACTGAGAATTAGCATACGTGAGGCTGTCAACTTGAAGTCAAACCATCTTTACATTTTTTTCATTCAGTTTTCTGTCATTTTATCAAACAAAATTACATGTTTTACATTTCACAATTTGAGTCCGTTGAATCTTGGCATTGTCATCCTGGAATATGCCCATGCTGTCAGGGAAGAAAAAAAATCAATTGATTGGATAACCTGGTCATTCGGTACATTCAGGTAGTCAGCTGACTTCATTTTATTGCCGTATAATGTTTCTGAGCCCAAACCTGACCAACTGAAGCAACCCCAGATCATAACACCGCCTCCAGAGACTTGTACAGTGGGCACTATGCATGACGGGTGCATCGCTTTGGAATAGAGTCAATCTGGACTCATCAGACCACATGACCTTTTCCCATTGCTCCACAGTCAATCTTTACGCTCCCCAGCAAATTTTAAGTCGTTTTTCTGATTAGCCTCACTAACAAGTGGTTTTCTTGTGGCCACACAGCTGTTTAGTCCCAATGGGGACTATTGGTCCCAACATCTTTTGCACGATCACGGGATATACATCTTCCTGACATGATTGATTAAGAACTGAGAAGCTTCACTCTGCATCAGTTTAGGGTAAAAGAATTGTTGCCAGCTGAAACATATTAATCACTGCAATAATGATCCAATCATAGGCTCTTAAGGATCTGTTTATTTAAATCCAATCAGCAAATTTCTTTCTTTTTTAATTTGGCTAGGTAGTGTATATTGATTACCAATTAAAACTCAAGAGACATGTTTTGTTTAAAACATTTAGAAAAAACAACAACAACAAAAACAATAAAGTGAAAAAGGAAGCAACACCATGAATATTTTAGAATAAATTACCAGTTTTTCTTGTTAGAAACTGAGGTTATGGCACAATATCCAGCCTCAATGATTGTCGGCAGTGTGTTAATGCTGTCACAGTGGCACGTGAAGAGCAGCTCTTGTGTATAATGAATGAGTCGTTCTGTTAAAGGACACTAATGCACAACGCATGTGCTGTTGTGCATGTGTAGAAAGAAGCACACATGCATACATGCAGGCATGCACACAATGGAGAATTCAGTGAAATTTGTATTTTTGGTTCTCTCTCTGCAGTGCCTGTGGACAGAATTAGCAATCTGTTGCTTTGTGCTTGTAATTGCTGGTCATTTGCCAGATGCAGATAATTAGAATGTTGCTTTTGGTTTTGATTAAGATTTTTACTGAGGTATAAATGCTGTAGTGAGAAAACACATTAGAGGAACTTCATATTGGTCTTTCTTTCTTTTACTACCTTCCAGCCTTCCTAGTGTATACTGATTACCAATTAAACTGAAGGAGACATGTTTTGTTTAAAATATTTTGATAAAAAAAAAAAAAAAGCAAAAATGGAAGAAACACCATGAATATTTTAGAATAAATTACCAGTTTTTCTTGTTAGAAGATTGTTCATTGCAACTGAGGTTATGGCTCAATATCCAGCCTCAATGATTGTAGGCAGTGTGTTAATGCTGTCACAGTGTCATGTGAACAGCAGCTCTTGTGTATAATGAATGACTGAGTGAATGAGTCGTTCTGTGAAAGTAAACTAATGCACAACGCATGTGCTGGTGTGCATTTGTAGAATAAACACACATGCATATATGCAGGCATGCACACAATGGGAATTCAGTGAAAAGTTGCATGTCTTTCTCTCTCCGGTGTGGCTGTGGACTGAATTGGCAATCTGTTGTCATTTGCCAGATGCAGATAATTAGAATGTTGCTTTTGGTTTTGATTAAGTTTTTTTTACTGAGGTATAAATGCTGTAGTGAGAAAACACATTAGAGGAACTTCATAATGGTGTTTCTTTCTTTCTTTCTTTCTTGAATGAGAGAAACACCTTAATCATTCATTCTTTCATTCTTTCTTATATTCATTCATTCTTTTCCTTTCCATCCTTTCCTTCCTTATTTAATTTCCTTCCTTTCTTGAAGGAGAGAAGCACTTATTTCATTCTGTCTTTCTTTCTTTCTTTCTTTTCATTCCTTCCTTCCATATTTCCTTTACTTTCCTTCCTTCCTTCCTTCCTTCCTTCCTTCCTTCCTTCCTTGATGGAGAGAAACACCTTATTCATTCATTCTTTCATTATTTTCATTCATTCATTCATTCCTTTCTTCCTTTCCTTTCCATGCTTTCCTTCCTTATTTAATGTCATTCCTTCCTTCCATATTTCCTTTACTTTCCTTCCGTCCTTCCTTGATGGAGAGAAACACCTTATTCATTCATTCATTCATTCCTTTCTTCCTTTCCTTTCCATGCTGTCCTTCCTTATTTAATTTCATTCCTTCCTTGAAGGAGAGAAGCACTTTCTTTCTTTCTTTCTTTCTTGAAGGAGGGAAAGCACATTTAAAAGTACCATGTTCATTAGTACAAACAATTGTACGCAAGTATAAACACCATGGGACCGCGCAGCCATAATAACACTCATGAAGGAGACTCATTCTGTCTCCTAGAGATGAACGTAGTGTGGTGCAAAAGTGCAAATCCATCCCAGAAAACAGCAAATGACCTTGTAAAGATGCTGGAGGAAACAGGTAGACAAGTATCTATATCCACAGTAAATGAGTCTTATATCGACAACCTGAAGGGCTGGTCAGCAAGGAAGAAGCCACTGCTCAAAAACTGCCATAAAAAAGCCAGACTACAGTTTGCAAGTGCACATGGTGACAAAGATCTTACTATTTGGAGAAATATCCTGATGACCATTGTTATGTTTGGAGGAAAAAAGGTGAGTCTTGCGAGCTGAAGGACCATCCCAACCGTGAAACATGAAGTGTGGCAGCATCATGTTGTGGGGGTGCTTTGCTTCAGGAGGGACTGGTGCACTTCACAAAATAGATGGATAGAGGGTATCATGAGGAAGGAAAAATATGTGTATATATTGAAGCAACATCTCAAGACATCAGCCAGGAAGTTAAAGCTCGGTCACAAATGGGTCTTCCAGCGCTGTGTGGACAAACTGAGTTGCACTCAGCCTCTGTAGAAAGGTGGAAACATTCTGAGCAATTAATCACGGCAAGTGGAACCTGCTCCCCATGCAATCTGCTCGATGGCGAGTTAGCGCCGCACACATGACCAAGACACACAGTGTCTCCACGGTAACCAAAGCTCGAGGCTAGTCTGACATTTCCACTCCCCACCTCTCTCCAGACACACACACACACACACACACACACACACACACCGAACATCCACTGACTCCTCTATTTCTAAAAACTCATAAATCTGTTAATTATTAAAAACATACTTTAAGTAAACACACAAACATCCCAGTTTTCCATTCATGATTTGTCAAAACACGAAAAGTATTATATTACACAACAAATCTTAATCAAAGTTAAGTGTTATATATGTTTTCTGAGTTACCGTAGACTTTGTCAGTTTGAACCAGTCTGGCCATTCTCTGTTGACCTCTCTCATCAACAAGTAACTCAGACAACCACTCTGTACAATTGTGGTGAGAAGAATATCATCATCTCTGAATGCTGTTCTGAGATGCAGGTTGGTGCTGTTTTGGCGGCATGAGGGGGACCTACAAAATATTAGATAGGTGGTTTTAATGTTGTGGCTGTTTAAATAGATGGTTTGACATCTTTCTATTTGTTTCCTTAACTTCAAGTGTACAAAATGTATAAAAATATATAAAGAAACAGATTTCTTTCTTTTATATGGGCCTACCTTATATTTATATAGTTATGGTTTATAAAAAGGAAGCAAGCTGCTCCTTATGACTGAACTTCAGATATACAAATATTAAATTGCAGTGTTATGCAACAGGGAAATACAGTCTTAAAACAAGAATACAAGCAACAGGTTTAGATCTTTTCGTCTGTTGATTAAAAATGCAACTTTTCTGGTTACATTATTCAATTCAATCAATTGTTTTAGGGTCATTTTTGACCCGGGATAAGTAAAAACTAGTTTTCGGTACTGGAAACAAACATTATGATTTCGTCAAGACCATCAAAACAAACAAAGTACATTTTTGTATATCAGTGTTAAAGAGAAATAACAATGTAAAACAAATAGTTCCTTCCATTGTCTTAACGGGTCAATTTTGACCTGTATGGGAAGAACCAATTTTGACCTCTCACCTTCTGAATTTCTGGATGTTATTCATCTTTGAACAGTTTTTTTTGGACACATATGAATCAAATGTGATCTAAAAATATTTCAAATTTTCTCAAATTTAGCCCCCAACACAGTAATGTTCTCTAGCTCCTCCACCTGCTCCACTGGGTACCACAACTGTCCTACAAATTGCATACTTTTGTCTCAAATGTCCACGCGCACACACACACACACACACACACACACACACACACACACACACTTTTTTTTTTTTTTATGTCAGTAATTGCTAACATGATTTCAGATGATAGGGAACAATGGGGCTAAAGCCCCCCCAATGGTAAAAAACCAACTGGGTGTTATTTTCTCATAAACTCTCCTTTCCTGGTCAGTTTTCCATTTCAGGTCACCAACTGGCAGAGTAAAAGTTTAAAGAGAATCTTTTTGAGTGAGTTAGTTAAAAATGACATTTTTATTGCTTGATTCCGGTCAGAGACATTTAAATTGTTGTGGGCTGTGCATTTTAAGTCTGGGCCTTCAGTGTGATTCATGTCATTAAGAAAACACAGTTTCACAATGAATAAGACACCCTATGCTGTTGGGCATCATACATTATGTCTCAGCTAATTAATATTACCAATTGACATTTTAAAAACACATCCATGCACGAAAGCCAAAACTTGAAACGACACTTAATGCTCAAGCCTAATTTTAACTGCAGCATGACTGTTTTGTGAAATGAACGTCTCCCGAACAGACATTCAAAAATCACCATTTTTCATATGAATCTACCAAGGAGACCTATAATACCCGGAAAAAATCTTTCTAATAATATTTGCAATATAAATGTTAAACATCAGGGTACACGCTTATGCTACGTTACATTCAAGTTGGATGTGGGACATTCCTACTTGACGTCTCCGACCATAAACGCATTTCATTCCCCGATATTCGGAACTGCAACGCTCCTGTTAGCTTTGCAGTGGTTTGACTCTCATTAGAGGCGTCTCCTAGCAACCCAACTGATAAACAGTGCTGCAGCGCTAGCATTTGTGCTACAGGTGTACGATTATCAAAATAGATTATAATGTTTTATACACCTGTTTCTGCAGGCGTTTGTTAAAGGTACTGTAACTCGACCGCCCCTTTGAGAAATGAGGTTTGTTTGAGGCAAGAGCAGCATATGAGCGCACAATAAGCATGTTCACTGCGACTGAGCACTTACAATGTGTTGGCCACGTATTCGTGTCTGCCTGCTTGATGCTTCTGACCTTGCACACCAGAACAGGTGATGTCATCCAGAATTGTAGAGCATGTGGAAAATGTAGAAGTTAAAATTCACATCAAGTGCTCTCGATCAGTAAAGCATGCTTGATTGCATGAAATGTAAAGATTGTAGCAAGAGCCAGCATCAACAGTGGTCCCTTTCATCAGCCTGTTAACGTGGGAACATTAGACCTCTCTCTCGTTCTCATCTCTTTCACTCTCAATCTATTTTTAGCTCCAGCTCTACAAGCCCATTATCACACACTGTAGCTTATCCAATAAGGCTAAATTGATTTTTTGCTAATTTCCAAAATGCTTTGTGTATCAATAGCTCAAATAGACTGTATCATCTGATAGAAGACATATCTAGCAAAAGATAATCTGTACAATAAAGGATTTTTTTAGAGATCTCTTCAGCACTTTCCTTTCCTTCCCTTCCCTCTTTCATTCCTCGCTCAAAAGTTTACATGCATGAATGACAACCTGTTATCTGAAATGGAAGGTGTTTATATTCTGAAGCCAGAATTGATTGTGTGTCTAGTTTTTGAATGTACATGTTTGCAGGTGCATTAGCTGTCTCAAGAGGAAAGCTCTTTGAAGCTCATATTCTTTTGTAAAATGATTAAATGTTTAATGGTGCAGTTTTCTTTTTGTCTCTCTCTCGCCGTCTGACTCCCCTTTCTGCGTGAGCTTGTACACTCTCTTCCCTGAATGTCATCATGTCCAACTCGCAAAGAGCAACCTACAGGAGCCTTAATTTGATGACATGTTTATATGGATGTGATTTTCTTTTTTATTATTCATTTATTTACTCCTCTTTCTTTATTTTGCTCCCATCCATCTTTTCCTTTTCTTTCCTTTTACGTTATTTTCCTTTCCTTTTCTTCCTTCTTTCCAATTTTTTTCCATTAATTTCTTTTAATGTCATTTCCTTTCCTTTCCTTTCCTTTCCTTTCCTTTCCTTCCCTGGTCTTGTCTTTCCATTCCTTTACTTGACTTTCCTTTCCTTGTCTTTCCTTCCCCTGTATTTCCTTTCCTTTCCTTGTCTTTCCTTTTCTTCCCTTCCCTTCCCTTTCCTTTCCTTTCCTTTCCTTTCCTTCCCTGGTCTTGTCTTTCCATTCCTTTACTTGACTTTCCTTTCCTTGTCTTTCCTTCCCCTGTATTTCCTTTCCTTTCCTTGTCTTTCCTTTTCTTCCCTTCCCTTCCCTTTCCTTTCCTTTCCTTTCCTTTCCTTGTCTTTCCTATACTTTCCTTTCCTTCCCTTGTCTTTCCTTTTCTTGTCTTTTCTTTCCTTTCCTTTCCTTTCCTTTCCTTTCCTTTCCTTGTATTTCCTTTTCTTCCCTTCCCTTCCCTTGTCTTTCCTTTCCTTTCCTTTCCTTGTCTTTCCTATACTTTCCTTTCCTTCCCTTGTCTTTCCTTTCCTTTTCTTGTCTTTTCTTTCCTTGTCTTTCCTTTCCTTTCCTTTCCTTTCCTTGTCTTTCCTTTCCTTTCCTTTCCTTGTCTTTCCTTTTCTTCCCTTCCCTTCCCTTGTCTTTCCTTTCCTTTCCTTTCCTTCCCTGGTCTTTCCTTTCCTTTCCTTTCCTTTCCTTTCCTTTCATTCCCTTTCCTTCCCTGGTCTTTCCTTTCCTTTCCTTTCCTTTCCTTTCCTTTCCTTCCCTGGTCTTTCCTTTCCTTTCCTTTCCTTTCATTCCCTTTCCTTCCCTGGTCTTTCCTTTCCTTTCCTTTCCTTTCCTTTCCTTTCCTTTCCCTGTATTTCCTTTCCTTTCCTTGTCTTTCCTTTTCTTCCCTTCCCTTGTCTTTCCTTTTCTTTCCTTTCATTCCCTTTCCTTCCCTGGTCTTTCCTTGTCTTGTCTTTCCTTTCCTTTCCTTTCCTTTACTTTCCTTTCCTTCCCTTGTATTTCCTTTCCTTTCCTTTTCTTGTCTTTCCTTTTCTTTCCTTGTCTTTCCTTTTCTTTCCTTGTCTTTCCTTTTCTTGTCTTGTCTTGTCTTGTCTTTACTTTAATTTCTTTTCCTTTATTTCCTTTCCTTTCCTTTCCTTTCTTATTTGAATGATTTGAGTTTGTTTGTTTCATCCAATGGCTCATATCACCTTACTATTCATGGAGAACTGCAGATAATTTTATCAGATATGAGAATCTAGTTTTGTTGGATTTCTTGTTGAATTTCAAACGGTGTTGCACCCCTTTTTTTCATGACACTCTAACTATTGTGTAACAGTAACTGGATAGCACTCGGCCTCATTTTTATGAGTGATCTGTTTTTCAATTAAAATCATTTGGCTTGCCGGTGAGTTGTCTCTCTGCTGACTAAACATGTAGCAGCAACATTTTCATTGGGGTAAATGGATGATGCTCTTAAAAGGTTATGTTATATTGTAGTACATTTTTATTGATGGGGGCTTTAACAGATCAGGTGCTAAATGCTGAGCAGAGCTGTTTTTTCGCACCAGTACGGATATCTACTTCACTGACAGGTCAAGCTGATTAGTCGTTCTAAGAAAGAAATATGATGAAATTACAAAAATAAAAGTTAGTGATTTAAAGGTCCCTTCTGTGCACTCTTCCAACAAATTGAAACAAGCCTTAAATGTATTTATTGTGTACCTTTACAGAGCAAAAAAAAAAAAGTAAAAATATATTTGAAAGAGAACTGAACTTAAGCACAAAATCTAGGTATAAAAAAAAATTAAAATCGGTAAATTCTCGTGTTAAGGAATATTCTTAATTACATTCTGTTAATTACTACAGGATTAATGGATGTTTATTGGGCCAAAATGTAACCTAAAATATTCCTTAAAACTCAACATCAAATCAAAACTGACATTAATGCAAATTCCTGGTCTTACTGAGCATTATTTCTTGATTCCAAATATTAATAAAATAATAACTTGCTCCACCTCTAAAACGACTTTGCCTTTTTTTCACCAATCCCTCTTACATTTCAGCCCCTCCCCTACAACCACCTGTCATAAGGAGATTCACAATTCAGTCAATTTCTGATGGATAAAATCTAGTTTGAAATTGGTTTGGACTGTTTGGTTTGTGAACCAAAAGTTTCATGTGCAAGTTTCTAGACGTGTTTCCTGACCAACGAGTTTACGTCATCCCTCTCATGAGCGCGTCACAGAAGCGTAAGGAAGTGAACATTTGTAGTTAAAAGGTATAGAAGTATTGTTTTATTTCTAAAAATAATCAATCATTTGGGTTCAGAAGAACTTTATTTGTCGATTGGAGTCATATGGATTATTTTGATGCATCCCAAATATGCATTTTGGACCATCAAAAAAATGTAGTACACTCAATTGTATTGTTTAGAGGAGGAGGCCTGAAATGAATTCCTAAAAATCTTAAATTCTGTTTTGATGAAGAGAGAAACTCAGTTACATCTTGGATGGCTTGAGGGTGTGTAAATTATCAGCACATGTTATTTATTGGGTGAACTATTCCTAACATCTATTCCTAACTATTCCTAACATCTAACCATGATGTTTATCTTCATACATTGATCCTCTCCTTAACACACACAGTCATGTGTAGATTATATCCGTACCTGAATGAGCAATACAAAGTAGTCTGTGATAATTGCCATTAATGATCTTATTCATAGAGTTGCAAATGAGTTGAGTATGTATGGAATCCAGAGAAAGAGAGCTATGTCTGTATGTACCGTGATCATCACAGTGAAAACATTGATATGATCTTTCCCTGGAAAGCTCTTCGCAAATAACATGGTGCAGTTTGATTGACAGCTCTTTATGGACCTTGACATTGGCTTTAATATGTCTCTCTCTTTCTTTGGCTGTCATTTGTATTGGATAAAACAGTGTCAACAGAGAATGCTTTTATCTGTGGGTGTGATTATATACATTTGTAACTTAGTGCAACACACAATAAGTACCATGGTAATACTGATATACTGATAATGATAATACCATACTTTTGGACAATTACCATGGTAACACCATGTTTTTTCAACATATACCATGGTAATGATAATAGTATTACCATGTTTTTTGACACATACTGTACCATGTTAATACCATGGTATTTGCACATATACTGTACTAAAATATTAATATCATGTTTTTTGGACACGTACTGTGCAAATACCATGTTTGTTTGGACACGTACTATGGTTTTATCATGTTTTTGGACATATACCACAGTGATACCATATTTTGTGGCATGTACTATGGTAATACCATGTTTTTGGACACTACCATTATAGTAATACCATGGTATTTTTAGAAGTACTTTAAGGTACCATGAAAAATACCATGTACCATGGTAATATCCATTTTTTTGGGCATGTACTATGGTTGTACCATGTATTTAGGCACACACTTTGGTAATACCATGCTTTGGGCCATGTTCTACTGTAATACCATCTTTTTGCAGGAATTTACCATAGTAATGCCATGTTTTGGGGGTATTTACTATGGTAATACAATGTTTTTAGCCATGTCCCATGGTAACACCATGTTTTAGGGCATGTAGTATGGTAATATCATATTTTTGTGGCATTTACCATAGTAATATCAGGTTTCGGTAACATACTATGGCAATACTAACTTAATAAGTTAATACCATGTTTTTTGGCATGTACCATGATGAAAATACAATGTTTTGGACACTAGCATTATATTAATATCATGGTATTTTTAGAAGTACTTTGAAGTGCATGAAAAATACCATGGTTTATTAATAAGATAATCATTCGTTACCATGGTATATGTCAAAGTACCATGATATTACCATTAATACCATTTCCAGCTTAATCGCTATTAACAAATTTACCATTAATACAGCATAAACACATGTTGGAGAGGGGGGAACCTTTGTAATATTTTTTCCCGATGTCAATACGCTGACGCACATGCCACAAACTGACACACACCAGAGCCCTGCTACGAAGGTGAGCATAAAAAAACTTGGCATATCCACCTTTTTCCTGACCGCGGACATGTTCCATGATTCGACTGTTTTCAATCTCTGGTCTCCAGTGTTTTTACTCGCATCGGCATACATTCTTTGCGGTAATGTAATGTTTAAGTTATCACACACACACACACACACACACACACACACACACACACACACACAGTTCTTCCGTGATAAAATAATAGAGAAAGGACCTCTTAATTTGATATACAAAACAAGCCCAGCTGGGTCTTGTGATAGAAATCAAGGATTTTTAAGAAGCATGTAAGGTGCTTTTTAATTACCACAGAAGCACATCAAGTCTTAACTATCGCCAAAATGCAGAATGAGACGTTTATGTTCGCAAGCGCTCTCTTCGTGTGATGTTCAAAGTGGCGCTGGCGTGGATGCCTTGACGCAAATCATGAACACAGCTTCAAGATTGCTGTATGAAAGCGAATAGCCACAGTCTGTTGGCAGATTAATATTGTGGAGGATTTGAGGTTAAGAGATGTAATGCCCATTGCTATGAAAATGCAACCTATGTGGGAACTAGTTCTTTCAAGTATTCAAACTCCCACTAAGACTTTTAAACATTTAATATTTTTTGAATTGGTGATATTTTAGTGCATTTCCATCTTTATACTGTGGAAGGCTTTGTTTGGAAAATGTTAATAAAGCATTATATTGTTACTTTTTGTTTTGTTTTCTTTCCCAATATGGAAATACATGCATTTGGACAGGAAAAGAAGCATCTACAGTATCAAATGCCAGCCTTTTCAAAATCACAAAACACACATACACATTTTATACATAAACATCTCTACTAGACATATCTTTGCTGGCATATTCAGACTCTCACAGGTGGTAAAAAGATATTTCAACAGAATTAGCAGTGTGTGTATATATTATTGTGTTATGTGCATGCATATATTTGTGTGTGTGTGTGTGTGTGTGTGTGTGTGTGTGTGTGTGTGGCAGTTGGACTCAATCTGCTAAGTGGGTGGAATATTCTAAAGGCGTTACGATTCATTTAGATAATGATACAATATCCTCTCCTTTTTTCTCCCATCGTGATGTTCTGTTTTTACATTAGGCTCTACAGGAGAAACACACACAATGAAGCACATTCTCTCCTGTCTTCCATCCCTTTAAAACACATCTGCCATTATATCCAACCAATGCACTTGCTGGCAGCATCTTTGATCAATGCAAATGACTTCAAATGCATTCAGAGAACACAAGCCGCGTCAGATCACTTGGCAGTCTTGATTAAAAAGTTTATTTTAATGAGCTGTTTTTGCGATAAAAACACTGCATTTGATAAAGAAGGGCTGGAATTAATTTACATGGCTGAGAACATGGTTATGAATCAATTTCAGAGTTGATTCTGTACAAGCTGAGAATGAATTAATCAGTGGATTTAATTACGGGCCATTTTCATAAAGGCTGCCATTTATTTTGAGGAATGAATGAAGGGAAATATAATCTATACATCTTTTCTAGTATAAAACAATTGGCTGAGTGATCATTTTTGGTCATCAACTTAACACTTAAAGTCTTCTGTGAAATGGACAGCTTCATGTGCGCTGAATAAATTGTAACTGAGAGAAAGCCGCTTCATCACAGCTGGAGTCTTCTGAGGCCTTAAATTTGTTCACTATAATGACCACTAGGAGGAGCACCTCCACATTTGTCCTCAATGTTGATGTGGTGCTAGCATCAAAACTTGCAGTCATGCTAATAAATGTTAACGAGATATTTCATAAACCATGGATGTGCTATCTGTGCAGTGAGCTTTAATTAGCCCTATTTATTGCTTTGCAGAAGTTAATGAGTTTTTTTTCTGTGTAATCTCAATGTTGCAGATTTGTGGCTAGCATTAGCTTAACATATCAGGAGACTGTTTCCTGTGAATACCATCACACTCTTTACTCTGAACTCATTAAAAGCACTCCAGTGGACTCATTTTATTAATAAAAACATTTTATCAATAAAACACTGACAAGAAGCTGTTATTTCCTTTAAATATTGATCTATGCATGATAAATATTGTATAATGTGAAAAGCGTGAGAGATTTGACATATAAGTGTGTGATGTTTGGTCATATGCTATCAAACACTGAAAGTTATTTGGTGTGTGCAGAGGTGGGTAGTAACATGCTACATTTACTCTGTTACATTTACTTGAGTAACTTTTAAAAGTATTTTTTACTTGTATGAGTAAGTTTTATGGTGGGTACTTTTCACTCTTACTCAAGTACATTTCCGATGAAAAAAGTACTTTTACTTTGTTACAATGATTAGCGTTCCTGTCGTTATGACTGGTTTAATTTAATAAGTGTTAATAAATGCGTAATTTATTGGTATTTTTGAATGGGACTCTTACGACAGCAGAACTTCACAGCAGCACGCTGTCACTCGAGTAGCGTTCAACACTACAGGAGCAAGCGCCCAAAACAAACATTACTTCACTCCACACAATGCCTTCATTTTACACCAAAACAAGGATATATTTCAAGATTAAAATTGCAGCTCCAACGTAATTAAACACGGTGAGGTAAGTTTTAGAGATTGTGACAATGTGGGCTTGTCTGTGTCATGAAGATGCTCATTAATTTTCACAAGTGATACTTATGACCTCAGTTTCTAACTGAGCAGCTTTGTCTTATGGACAACAAGCTTCCAAACACAGAAACAGTGCTGTTTACCCTCAGTGTACAGAACTAATATTTAAATGATTTCTACACTGAAGATGCTGGACCGTCACTGAACTAAATTCAAGCTGTGAAATTGACATAATGCATCAATAAACAGGATCTTGCTACAGTGTATAATTAAACATTATAACTTGGAACTGAGTGACATTGTTCACGTTTTTCACCGTAATAATTACTGGAAAACTTCTCTTCTAATTGACAGATTCGACCAAATCTGAGAAGCATCCTTAAAGTGATAGTTCAGCCTTTAATTAATATTATATCATAATTCTGTGGAACCCAAAAGATGTTAGACAGAATGTTCGAGACTGACAGTCTCAGTCACCATTCAACATGCAGTGAAAGTAAATGATGATTAAGGTTAACATTCTGCCTAACAACTCCTTACAGGATTAATTTTTCCAAATGTGAAAATTCTCACATCATTTACTCGCCCTCATGACATCCCAGGTGTGTTTTCTTCTTCTTCTGCTGAACACATCTCAGCTCTGTTAGTTTATACTAGAATGCAATATGTGTACCAAAACTTTGAAGCTCAGAAAGCACATAAATGCAGCATTAAAGGAATTTAAATGACACTGTTTCAATCTTTAGTCTTTAGATGGGATCTGATAAGTGTGGGTGAGAAACAGATGAATATTTAAATCCCTTTTTACTAATAAATCTCCACTTTTACATTCTTCTTCTTCTTCTTCTTCTTTTTCTTTTGTTTTTGGTGATTCAATTATTTGTGCATTTCGCCACCTACCTGACAAGGAGGAGAATTAATAGTAAAAACAAGTACTTTATAAATTATAAAGTTATAAATATTGATTGTTTCTCACCCATACCTATAATTTTGCTTCTGAAAATCATTGGAGTCGTATTAATTACTTTTATGCTGTCTTTATGTGCTTTTTGGAGCTTCAAAGTTCTGGTCAGCATTGTATGGACCAACGGAGCTGTGATATTCTTCTAAAAATCTCTATTTGTGTTATGCAGAAATAAAGAAAGTCATACACATCTGGGATGACATGAGGGTGAGAAAATGAGAGCGTTTAAATTTTTTAGTGAACTCTCCCTTTAACTTGATGCATGGAAGAAAGAAGTTATGTGGGTTTGGAACAACATGGTGGTGAAAATATGACAAGATCAATTATTTACAATTATATTAATAGTATTATTATTATTATTAATCATTCTGTAATGCATGTTAAAGGTGTATCATGTACCGGAATATAAGCGAGTAAACATCCATTACATTATATGTGAAAGTAACTAGTTACTCACTACTTGAGTATTACTCGAGTAATTTATAACATTATTACTTTTACTTCTACTTGAGTAAATTTTTGAAGTAATTGTACTTTTACTTGAGTAAAGTTTTTACTCAATTAGTTTGTACACATGCTGTGTGTGTAATGTGAGAGTGTGTGCATGGACTGCATTATTATTCATGGCAACATGAGAATTTAAAATTGTATTTTATAGTTTTATAGGCTTGTGATTAAAAAAAGATGCATTACTGATATTATTAGATGGCACGTTAAACCGACATTGGTAAAAAGAGACGACTTCTCTTCTCTCCTTTCTTCTCTCATCTTGTCATGTCTAATGTCTTTTCATCTAATCTTGTCTTCTATCCTTTCCACGTGTTGTCTTTTCTATTCTTGTCTTTTCTCGTCTCATCGTTTCACTTCCCTTCTCGTACTGTCTATTCTTTTTACAGGAGACTTTTTGTCTCAACTCTTTTCATCTTTTCTCTGTCTCTTCTCATCCCTTTTCATCTCTTATCTAAGATCTTTTATCTTATCTTCTGTCCTTTCTCATCTCGTCTCTCTTCTCATGTTGTCTATTTTTTTCATCTCGTCTCCCTTTTCTCGAGTCATCCCATATTGTCTTGTCTTTTCTATTCTCTTCTCTCATCTTGTCTCTTCTCTTCTGATCACGTTTCACTTCTCATCTCTTCTTTTATTGTCACATCTCTTTTCTCTTTTCTCATCTTGTCTCCTCATGTCAACTCATCCCATTTGATCTCATCTCATCTCTCCTCAACTCGTCATTTCATCACCTTCTCTTCTCTTCTCTTCTCTTCTCTTCTCTATAAAGTTGTGCAAGAAGCCAAAAGAGGACATATTGATCCATGAAGTTTGTATCTCACCCTCTCTCATCCCCCTCTCCTCTCCTCTCCTCTCCTTGCTCCCTCCTCCAATCCTTCAAATTCACAGTTTCTTGTGAGTCAGCATAACTGTGAATATTTGGCTCCTTTTCCCTTCTTTTGTGTATTCATTCCAGTCCAGCCAGTGTGTGTGTGTGTGTGTGTGTGTGTGTGTGTGTGTGTGTGTGTGTGTGTGTGTGTTTGCTCACTGACAACTCGTTGTTTCTGCTCTGGGTAGCAATAAATTGTAGCAGGTGTTGATGATGTCATTTTCTATTAGGGGTTGTGTTTTTCATTGGACATTCAGACAACAGGAACACTCGCAGAAATTGTGATTGATATACTTCAAACGAACACAGGCTGGGATTTAGTTAATATTTCTAAGGTATGACAGTTCGTCTCATTGGGCATATAAGTGTATCACACAACAGCCTTGTATTACATGAAAGCTGTTTGGATTGTTTGTTTACAGGATTACCAGTGGCAATGTCATGAAAAAAACAAAAAAACAGTTTTCTTGCTCTTTTTGAAATTTTGGAGTTGGAAGTCGAACTAACCCACAAGAGCATGTCGATATTATAAACTTGTTCACCACAAAGACCCAAATGACCGACTACCATTTATGTGGAAATATACCACAACTCTATCAGTAAAACAAGAGCTCTCTCCTGAGGATATTTCTGCCTCTTCAATGCTTTTATTTTCCCCAGCTTTCTTGACATCTCATGAGTAGGTCTCAATAGCGTGCATTCTCTCCTCCAGGAACTATTCACAGAGGAAATACAACCATTTAGGGGGCTTGTGTTAGACTAACAATGATGTGAAACAAATCACTCTATCCAAAGTGTTTTTTTTTTTTCAGTCATGCACAAAAAATTTTATGCAAGAGAGAGGGAGATGCTGGAAGAGTTTTTGGTCAATTGGTCATTACCAGAATCATGATGACCTCATGCAGTCCATGATCTCACTTTTGCCAAAGTTGGCGAAGCAGAGGGGATGTGTGTGTGTGTGCGCGCGCGTGTGTGTGAGTGTGTGTGTAATGTGGTCCATATGGTAAAGATGTGGTAATTGAGTTGGTCCGTAACCTAATTGTTTCTGATCATTCATGCAAGACTAGTTTAACACTGACTAAACAGCTCCGTCTACAGTTTCTAGCATGCAAGTGTGTGTTGGCGAGTTTGCATGTGTGGGAGTGTGTGTGACATCTGTGGTTAAATGGTTTTTGGCAGGGCAGCAGTGTTTAAAATAGGCCTTCTTTTGCTGCTAGATGCAATAATGTGATAGCATGGCTGTTTACTCTGAAAGAACTCTCTTTCTCACTCCATCTTTCTTTTGTCTTCATTACTGTGGTGAATCTCATGAAATCTGTCAAAAACACGTCCCGGTCATATTTGACTTCAAAAACATTTGCATTGCGACATTACTGTATAACATAATGAGATTACTTTATGCTGATTTAAATAAAAACACAAATCATGGTATTACAGTAATTCTATCCTGGGGGAGTGACTTCCTTTTCTTTATGCAAAGTATAATGTTTATTTTTTTATTTATTTATTTTACATTTCTGGGGTGAAATGTGAGCCGATGTTTTTATTTTGGATGTTTTTGAAGAATGATTCTACTTTTTGCAGTTTTAGGGGCCGTTCACACAGAACGCGACGTTGCCCCCAAAAAACCTATATTCCGTTTTAGACTTTTTAACTACTATGACATCAAGGTTTATGGAAGAGAACGAATCATATGTTGTTTTGGAAATGGAATACTACAGACTATTTTTTAAATATAGTAGTACAAAGCACTTATTACGTTTAGAGCAAATCATTTTTTGAATGCATAAAATATCTGGATGACCCACTACATTTTTGAAACAAATGACCACACAGTATGGAATGTATCCTACTATGTCACTTATTAATTGAACACAATATTATATTTCCACCTAAGCAGCTATGTATCTTTGAGCACACTGAGCACTCTGTGAATTCAGCAACACTATGTTAAAAGTTTTGCTGCTGAATTCAGTCTGTGCTTACCAAAAATCTAGTCGTTTCCCCCAGTGGCCGAAGCTGGAATTGTTGTTGAACGTATGGGCATGTTTGAGCTCCAGTTTACAGGTGAACTGTCCACTGAGTCTAATCTCTTTTCAGCTCATCTTGTCTTCTATCCTCTACCACAACTTGTCTCTTCTATTCTTGACTTTTCTCGTCTCATCTTCTTATCTCTTCCTTTCCTCTTGTCTCTTCTCATCTAGTTTCATCTCTTCTCTTCTCTTCTCTTCTCTTCTCTTCTCTATAAAGTTGTGCAAGAAGCCAAAAGAGGACATATTGATCCATGAAGTTAGTATCTCACCCTCTCTCATCCCCCTCTCCTCTCCTCTCCTCTCCTTGCTCCCTCCTCCAATCCTTCAAATTCAGTTTCTTGTGAGTCAGCATAACTGTGAATATTTGGCTCCTTTTCCCTTCTTTTGTGTATTCATTCCAGTCCAGCCAGTGTGTGTGTGTGTGTGTGTGTGTGTGTGTGTGTGTGTGTGTGTGTGTGTGTGTGTGTGTGTGTGTGTGTGTCTGTGTTTGCTCACTAACAACTCGTTGTTTCTGCTCTGGGTAGCAATAAATTGTAGCAGGTGTTGATGATGTCATTTTCTATTAGGGGTTGTGTTTTTCATTGGACATTCAGAGAGCAGAAACATTCGCAGAAATTGACATTGATTGAATTGGACTTCAAACGTACACAAGCTGTTTGGAATATTTGCTTACATGTTTACAAGTGGCAATGCCATGGGAATTTTTTTTTTATAAAACGCTTTCTTGCTCTTTTTGAAATTTTGGAGTTGGAAGTAGAACTAACCCACAAGAGCAAGTCGATATTTTAAACTTGTTCACCACAAAGACTCAAATGACCGGCTACCATTTGGCAGAAATATACCATATCACTATTAGTAAAACGTCTCGTTACGAAAGACACTGAACCCCAAGTTGCTCCCAATGCAGGCTAGCGCCTTGCATGGAAGCTCTGCCCTGTTCACTGTGTAGAGCGCTTTGAAAGTAGTGTCATAAAAGTGCTGTATAAATGTAATATTAATTAATTTATTAATTTATTCATTCAAAGACTGTTCCTCATCCTAATTAAATAAAGGAGGGGAAAAGGCTTGAAAGTGAACCACATGAGCTCTGAAAGGCATGGATAAAAGCTTAGGCACATAGACTTTTCTGGATTTGATGGTGGCTTTTTAAAGACCTGGACCAAACTCCAGTAATGAATTATCAATTGACAATGCTTGCAAATCACAACCCATTTTACTGAGGCCAGAGTCAGCAGTAATGCAGTCTTATGAGAAAGAACACACAATTCAACAGAATCCAGTGGCTCGAAGCATGGCCCTGCTAGTGCTTTTAGGACTAAAGTTATGTACCAAGTTGGAACTGTAGCCGGGCGAGGGGGATTTTGCCGCCTCGCTTTCTTAAGGAACTTTATGATTAAATCATGTTTGCCCTGCATCCAATCACTCTAATGTAAGAATTTCAGGTATGGGTCAGTTCACTTGGTCTCTGCCACGTTAAAAGCACCAATTAGTGAACACATTCCATTTAAGTGAATAATGTCTTCTCCTAGATGGCCCTCTAGCCTGTAAAATGGTGTTCATAACTGACTGAGTCAGTTAAGGCATGTTTAGCACACTCCGTTCAAGGGCAACACATGCAGGTTTTACAGCTTGGGCTGGGGATGCCAGATTGTGCCCTGCGCTTGAGAGAGGAGATCCCTCCTCAGTGGTATTTCCCATGGAGGGCCATCCACAACCAATAGAATAATTTCCTTGTCCTCTCTGACTTTGCATATGACAGACTGAAGGTGGCACAATGGGGAAAATGCATATTTGCATTCCACAGGCAATTTGTGGGCCATTGCGTCCACTCCTGGCGGAGCTGGGGACTTGGAGTACCAGAGGGGATGGTGGGTGTTCTCTGCAGAGGCAAATAGTTCAATCTCCGCTTTGCTGAATATTTCCAAAATCCTTAGGACAGTCAGTCTGAGGATGAAGTCTCCAATCGCCCGGCATCGCTCCTTGGTGTGACAACAGGTCCGGACCATAATTCAGACAGCCTGGGACATATGTCACCCACAGAGAGAGGAGATGGTGCTGCACCATAGGAGGGGGAAATCTCATCATTGGCAGGGAACAAATTCCGCCACGGTGGTTTATTTACACCACAACTGTTGTGTTGTCCGAATGAATCGGAACATGATAATTCGCTATTTCGGATTGAAAAGCCTTCAAGGCTAGGAAAACAGCTAACAGCTCCAGGTGGTTGATGTGCCATGCTCTCCTCGCACCTGTCCAGGTGCCAAAGGCCGGGCATCCATCACACCACCTGCATTGGAGACATCCATGGTCACCACTTTCCACCTGAAAAACTGCCCCAGCATGACACCTTGATGGTAGAAAGCAGGAGCTATCCAAGGTGCTATAACAGCTAGACAGCAGCGTGATATAGCGATGTGTCCTTGGTGCCAGGAATGCCATGACACAATGTGCTTGAGCCAGTACTGAAGAGATCTCATGTGTAAAATACCTTATGGAATGATGGCAGATGCTACTGCCATAATCCCCAATGCTTTTTGAGGAGTGGTGTAGGAGTAGGAGTGGTGGTGGTGTAGTGGGCTAAAGCACATAACTGTTAATCAGAAGGTTGCTGGTTCGATCCCCACAGCCACCACCATTGTGTCCTTGAGCAAGGCACTTAACTCCAGGTTGCTCCGGGGGGATTGTCCCTGTAATAAGAGCACTGTAAGTCGCTTTGGATAAAAGCGTCTGCCAAATGCGTAAATGTAAATGTAGAAGGCTTTTTGAAACAGCTTTAGGGGAAGTTTTCTCCCCAGTTTGACCTGAGACAGACACCGGAGAATGGCCTGAATGTGTTTCCTTGTGAGATGCGCACACTCGCTCATGGAGTTGAGATGGTCTCCTAAAAAGGAGATTGTTTGCTGGGGGAGAACGTGCTCTTCGCCCAGTTGATATTGCAGCCCAGGCTGTTCAGATGTTGGAGCAATATGTCCCTGTGCTGGCATAACAGATACTCTGACTGAGCCAGTAATAGTCAATCATCGAGCTAATTAAAAATGTGCATGACGCTCAGTTTCAGAGGGGCGAGTACCGCATTGATGCACTTTGTGAATGTGCGAGGAGTCAGGGACAATCCAAAGGGCAGGACTTTGAATTGATACGCAGTTTCCTCAACCGCAAACCTCAAAAAAATCCTGTGAAGTGGTACAATTTGTAGATCAAAGTAAACGTCTTTCAGATCTACTGACACAAACCAATCGTGTTGGTGATTCAAATGTGTCAGGTCTAAAATCATCCACAGTCTTTCTTTGGGACATGAAAATAGCAGCTGTAAAACCCTTTGCAGGCTTGACAATCTGAAACAACCTCTATCGCGTTCTTTGCGAGAAGATTGTGTATTTTGGCTTGTACAGGCCGGCTGGAGACACCTGAGCATCAAAGAGGGTGGCTTTTTCTGCATCACGCATTTCTGTGAGTGTCAGCCAAATTTGACGATCCTGGACCACAAGGTTTCCCATTAATTTGCCAGTGACCTGTGCAGTAAATTCAGTGGCCCACAGCACTAAGTCTGTAGAGGTGAGGAGCTCTTTAAACATCTCTGGATTGTAGACTTGCTTGACATTTGCTTGAGGAGCTTAGCTTGGAAAACTTGGAGCACCACCATCGCGTGGAGTGCTGATCCAGCTTGGCCCACTGCTGAGTATGCTTTTCCCGCCAGTGCAGACGTTAGTCGAAGTGGCTTGGAAGGATGAGTGAGGTGTGATTTCCACACCCTTCTACTCACCAGGCAGAGGTGTGCTGCTACCAACTCTTCCACAGGGGGTAGTTTGGCACAACCTTTGTCTTCCCCGTGGTCCAATTTAGTGAGGAGAGTGGAATCGCTGTGCGAGTGAGCTGAATATGGAGCTCGCTAGGTTTTTGTCAGTTCGTTAAGAACCTCCTGGAAGAACGGGGCAGATCTGCGGGATGCCGTCGCTTGACGATATCCAGACTGCAGCAAACACACATCAAGGCCAGAGTTTTCCAGTTATTCTGGAGGAGACCACTCGAGACTGAGTGCCGCCCTTGAAAGGACGTGAAGCTGGGGGAAGGGGTGGCAAAATCCTCCATTGTCCACTCACCAGTGTGATGTAGTGAGAGACATAGCATCATCCTCAACATCAGAACTGCGAATGTGACGAGGTTGTGCGCTGCTTGAGGGCTGAAGCTCGTCACGCATATTCTGTACCAGCGCAGACGCAGTACAGGGGGCTCGCAGGGTGTGTACCAGCATGAGATCCACCTCAAATTCATCATGCTCAGCCTTGCCTCGGGAGCCACAGAAGAGAAGAAGGTGTTAGGGCGCGGGAGGCTGAATAGTCCCGCAGAACGAGGACAAGTTGTGAGCAAAGCGCCTTGAGACTCATGCCTCACAGTGAGGGCAGTCTGTCTCCATGAGGGCTGCCTCTGCATAGGCATGGCCCAGACAGTGAACACAGCTCTCATGTTGATCTAACGGCTGGCCATTCTCTGTTAACCTCTCTCATCGAGAAGGCGTTTCCATATGTAGAACTGCCCCTTACTGGATGTTTTTTGTTTTTGGCACCATTCTTATAAATTCTAGAGATTGTTGTGTATTTCTGTAAATGCTGATCTCCTGGGATTTTCACACACCACAGTCTGTAGAATTTACTCAGAATTGCGTCAAAAACAAAAAACATAGAGTTCTGTGGATGGAAATGCCTTGTTCCAGAGAGGTCAAAGAATGGCCAGACTGGTTCAAACTGACAAAGTCTATGGTAACTCAGATAACCATTCTGTACAATTTTGGTGAGAAGAATAGCATCTCAGAATGCTATTCTGAGCTGCAGGTAGGCACTGTTTTGGCGGCACGAGGGGGACCTACACAATATTATGCAGGTGGTTTTAATGTTGTGGCTGATCAGTGTGTGTGTGTGTGTGTGTGTGTGTGTGTGTGTGTGTGTGTGTGTGTGTGTGTGTGTGTATATATATATATATATATATATATATATATATATATATATATATATATATATATAGCAGATAAAGCAATAAAGGATACTCAGGCCAAAGCGCTATGTGGAGTAGGTGTGTCGCTGAAGCGAGGACCCATTTACCATTCAGAACATACTGCGAAACACTGCAGGGAAGCAGAGAGTCTTCTAAGATTGTGAAGATTACAACCACTGACTCGTGTGATTTGATGGTGATGAATGTAGAGGGCTTCTAAGATGAGAGATGACTCGGTGTCTTGAAGGAGGAAAATTCTGAGAAACTGTGTTTTTGCACCCGGTTATATACGGAAAGCTTCATGCCTATGTTTAAGCCCCACCCTTTTAGGCACAAAGCTTTCCGGTATACATGGCCAATCTTAGAATTGCCATTATTGTAGAAGGGTTTCAACTAGGTCGTCATATGAGTCTGCATTCCCCATATGAGTCTGCATGATGCAATGTTGAGTGAACTGTAATCGTAAGGGAAAGAGCTGAATGTTTCCTCTCTCCTGAGGATATTTCTGCCTCTTCAATGCTTTTATTTTCTCCGACTCACTTGACATCTCATGAGTAGGTCTCAATAGCGTGCATTCTCTCCTCCAGGAACTATTCACAGAGGAAATACAACTGTTTAGGGGGAGACTAACAACGATGTGAAACAAATCACTCTATCCAAAGTGTTTTTTTCTGTCATGCACAAAACTTTAGATGCAAGAGAGAGGGAGATGCTGGAAGAGTTTTTGGCCAATCCCATTACCAGAATCATGATGACCTCATACAGTCACATGATCACTCTTTTGCCACAGTTGGTGAAGCAGAGGGGATGTATGTGTGTGTGTGTGTGTGTGTGATATGTTTCTGATCATTCATGCAAGACTAGTTTAACACTGACTAAACAGCTCCGTCTACAGTTTCTAACATGCAAGTGTGTGTTGGCGAGTTTGCATGTGTGGGAGTGTGTGTGACATCTGTGGTTAAATGGTTTTTGGCAGGGCAGCAGTGTTTAAAATAGGCCTTCTTTTGCTGCTAGATGCAATAATGTGATAGCATGGCTGTTTACTCTGTTAACTCTCTTTCTCACTCCATCTTTCTTTTGTCTTCATTACTGTGGTGAATCTCATGAAATCTGTCAAAAACACGTCCCGGTCATATTTGACTTCAAAAACATTTGCATTGCGACATTACTGTATAACATAATGAGATTACTTTATGCTGATTTAAATAAAAACACAAATCATGGTATTACAGTAATTCTATCCTGGGGGAGTGACTTCCTTTTCTTTATGCAAAGTATAATGTTTATTTTTTTCTTTACATTTTTGGGGTGAAATATGAGCTATGTTTTTGAAGAATGATTCCACAGAAAATCCTTGCATTTTTAGCTTGAATATACTTTTTGCAGTTTTAGGGGCCGTTCACACCGAATACGTCTTTGCCAAAAAAAAAAAAAAAACCTAGACACAGGTGTATCGAGATGCATTTTAATAATCATTTAAAAAAAAAATTAACATTGTATTCCTGTGCGAGACGCTGAAAAAAATAACAAGATGTGAGGCTAAATCTGTCTAGTGAATGTTTACATTGTTAAACAGTTTTTGCGTGTTTACAAAGGAAAACAATTGAAAAACAGTGCAAACAGTTCAGTGTAAACAGACCCTTAAAAAAATCCATTATATTATTTATGAATCAATTCCACCTTTAAGGGCGTCGCCAAATGATTTTGTCAGGTTAATTTATCATCTAAGGACAATTTTGTAGAGCAAAGTAAACACATTTACCTGTGGGTAGACAGCCACACAGGCTAAACATACACACGTCTATTGTGCATAACTGTGATATCTGCTGGAGCTCAGTAATGCAACAAATGTCTGTGTTTAAAATTGACGAGATATCAGTGTGTGATCATTAAAGTTCATCTCTCTCACTGCAATCATCTTAAGCACTGAAAGTTTTATTAATTTATCTGTTCCCCTAAGTCAAATTGTAATCCCAGTTGAAATGCAGTTGTTCTACATATATATGATATTTATAATTCTATATTCCGTTTTAGACTTTTTAACTACTATGACATCAAGGTTTATGGAAGAGAACGAGTCATATGGTGTTTTGGAAATTGAATACTACAGACTATTTTTTAAAGTAGTACAAAGCATGTATACTGCTTACTGCAATTTTTTTTAATGCATAAAATACCTGGATGACCCACTACATTTGCAAAAAATTACCACAGAGTATGGAATGTATCCTACTGTACATTCAAAGTTGACCTTTCATTTCCAGTGTAACTTATTAATCGAACACAATATTACCCATGATTTTTACAATTTCTACCTAAACAACTATGCATTTTTGAGCAACCTGAGCACTCTGTGAATTCAGCAACAAAATGTCAAAAGTTTCGCTGCTGAAATCAGTCTGTGCTTACCGAAAATCGAATCGTTGCCCCCTGTGGCCGAAGCTGGAATTGTTGTTGAATGTGTGGGCACGCGTGAGCTCCTGTTTCCAGGTGAACTGTCCACAGCAGGGATGGGCAACTTTGAAGGTGGTGAGGGCCAATATTTTTCTCCTTTCTACAAAGGGGCCGGATTAGGTAATCTATGCATGACTATTGCAATGTGCTTTTAAAGATCTGGTTATCTATATTAACATTATTATTTAGCAATATTTATAAAAACTAATATAAGTATTTTGTGACTTGCCTTTTTATTAAAACATACAAATTTATGCTCAATTGACAAGCAGTGTACTTCAAACTTACATTTTCAAGAAAATGTATCTCATATGCATTGTCTTCATTTGCAACACGCAAATGAACAGACCCCACATCAGAAAAGAGCTTATAGTTATAAGTTAAAATCTAAATATTATCACCAAAATCCAAATATTATATATCATCCAACACATATCCAAATATATCATCAATAACAATACTGGATACAAGAACATTTGTGTGCATTAATACAAAACATTTCACCACCACAACATACATGCACGGACCGAACAGTCCCGTGAGTCCAAGAACATTCTCAAAATTCACAACAATTGCACATTTCTTTAAAGTTTCACACTCTGACAACAACTTATTCATTTTTCACAAGCACAAGAGAAACAGCATTAGATGTCTTTGGTGATTCTCGCGCTGTCATTGATTTTGTAAAAACTTTTGATACCTTTTACCCTTGCGGAAAGCAGCTCTGGTGTATGTATCTCTCATACTATACATCTCTTTGATCAATGTGTGTATTTGCAAATCAAATTGAAATCTTTAAAGGAGCAATATGTAATAATTTTCATGTAATATTCACCCTTTTTTGCCAATGTATGATCGGCTTGTAACGCAACTTAAAAAATGAGCCCTTCCCAGACTTCCTAGGTTGCCTATTAAAGCCTGTAGACTGATTTTCATGTGAAGGGAACGGGTCGCTTTTGCAAGGAAAATCCAAAGAATGAGACATTTACGCGCGCACCCGAGAGCCTTGCCTCAGTAATCGCTTCTCTTCCGCTATTCAACAGCGACAACAAACTGCAACACTAGGTAACATTATCTTAGTAATTGAATCCAGCACAACACCGACTCCTACATAAATTCAGAGTAAGCCAAAAAAAAAAAAACATTTATCTACTGAATCCCATCTGGCTAAGAGGGAACGTGATCATGGTCGAGCGAAAACTAGAGTGAACATCGGCAGGGCATTTGATTCCTGGAGGGACCTTCGTTCGGTTTTTGGGGAATTATTTATCGGCATATCATTTTTGATTGGCAGCATCACGTGAAATGCACTTCAGAAAAACAAAAAACAAAGGACAATCCTTCTTTAAGCACACATTGTAAGTGCAGTTTATATCAGCGCATAAGTCTTCATTAAGTTATGCTTTTTACATTGTTTATGAGGTAATAGTTTGATCAGTTGTTTTTGACAATTTAAGCAGATTACTAGATCTGTAAATAGTATGTAAATCTGTTTTTAATAACTGTTTTATTTTTTACCTCTACGTTGGTTTGCAGTCGACAAACTGTAGGGTAAAAGATAGATCTGCTGTGTTCTTTGTACACTAATGAATGGACATGTAGACATGCTTTTTTTATACATGAAAACGTACAGATGTTATTGAAATTATAATTATTATAAGACTATTATTGTTGTCATTTGATAAAAGTCATGCTCAGCAGCTCACAAACTGTAATGAAAGATTTGCTGTTCTTCTAATGCTTAAAACCTCAAATAAAGTCTCTTTGTACGTCCGTAGACATACACATTTTAAAGGATTAAAGCTCATTTCACACAAGACACTCGTTTGTCACCACCTCCTGGCATCACTAGAAATGGTCACAGAATCATTAAAAGAATCGGAACTAATTTTGGTGAACATAGTCAAGACACTCGAGCCACATCCATACATTTAAATCCCACAATGCACAAAAAAATAAAGCAAATTATGCACACGCACAGTTGTCATTATTGCAATTGATGAAATAATTTATTCTGGACCAGCTTGTGCTTCAGTCTTTAATTGTCATGTGTGAAACAGAAGCAAGTGCTCGACAATATGCCCTTTCTTTTTGCAGCTAATTTAGCAATTATTTTGCAATACTAGAATCTTTAAAACACTACAAATATTAAAAGTAAATAATACATGTGAGCGCAGTGTAGTTCTAGCGGGAAGACTAGCAGCTGTACATCATCGCACCATTAGCTCGGTAATTCCCAGCCAATCGCAGGTAAGCCATTGCTTTATAAGTCTGCTCACAATCTATCAAATTGCTGTTTCAGTGCGCTAACACGGCAACCTCCACCACCCCACCACCACCTGTTGAGCCCCGTCCCGCACGGGAGTAGGCTCCTCGCCCCTGCCTCCTATCTCCTGCAGGATATGATAGTTCCGAGTACAACTCCCTCGGACCACCGGACCTACGCCAAAGAGAGACATTACTTTTCTGTTTTACATTCAGCAAATAAATGCCATCTTAAACCTCACTCAAGCCTGCGTGTCTTACCGATAGAAATGTATATTCATATAATACTTATATCATACTTGTATATTAATATATACTCTAATATATAAATACTGCACTGTAAGTGTTGGGTCTGGGCATTTCACCTTCTGACATCTGTGTCCCCCCACTTTTAAAATGATTGCTACACCCCTGCATAATCCCTTTTTCAAAGAAGAAAAATAAATACTCAGTCTTGTCCGATGATATTCAAAAATACCCTGGGCCTTATATGGCCCACGGGCCACCAGTTGCCCATCCCTACTCCACAGAGTGGTGAAAAACCCTATCTGAACCCCCAACCCTAAACCTTACCGTCAGTGGAATAAAAGCATAAATGCAACCTCCGAAACACACTCTCCATTTTTTATATGAACAGGATTGCTTGCTGGTTTCCATGGGACCAGAGTCCGTGTCTGGGAGGTTACTCTCTCAACGCATAATCAGTAGCACTAGAGGGAATTGTATTCATGCCTGAATTGATTCAGTAATATCTGATTGTCAGTAATTTGGCTCAAGCAACATGTCGATCTTCCCAGTGATGACGTTGCTTTGAAATAACTGGATGCCACTCTCTGAATTATATATACAACGTAATTCCTCATGGCAAAGTGCATATGGTTTCATGTACTATTTTCTTTAAATAGTTTGCAGTATTCAGTTTATAATGTCCAGTATGTGGAAAGCAGTATGCCCACCCTGAACATAGCCATGAATGACAAGCTGACACAATGTAAGGTGTTCCTGTGTAAACATTTTCTATCTCTGGATCATTTAATACGAGGGTGCCATAAAACCATCACAAGTCAAAGCTATATTATGGGTAACTGAAGAACAAGTCTGGGTAATTAAATATCACAGAGCACAACTGTAGCACAAAATACCCTAAAAGCAAAATTGAGTCTTACTGTAAGATGTACTTTTGTGGGCAAAGATATATGAAGTGGAAGAATGGTTGTAACCTCCTATATACTTTTTAATGTAAACTATTTAATGACATTTTTTATGTTTTAAGTATGCAGATGTCTCCCCAGACATGACCTTACTGTCCCGGTCACATCGTAATCCCTTGCTGTACATCCCCAGAGGTTTAAAAGACCAGAGCAAACCAGAGCATGTAATTGCTCCTTATGCACAATGTCCTGTATGGGTTGATGGGACTCTTTCTCCTCCATCATAGCTCAGCTCCATTTCCAAGAGATCTGTGGGTCTGTGCATCCTTTTTGTGGCTTGTAACCATGGATATAATCTGCCCGGAGCGGCACTTGTACCGATCAGCAGGGTTACTTGAATCAAGTCTGATACAAATGGCTTTTGTGAGTCTATATGCTTTGGTGATGTAATGGCAGATGACAGTAGAGCGATTTCTTTGATTCTTGATTTTTGGAAAAACCCTAATCACCTGAATGAGCAGAACACTTTTAATGACTGTTTTCAAAGTTGTGTGGACGCTCCCACCATTTGCCATTGGTCAGGTAAACAAATTGCCCCACCCCCAAAAAAATGCCATTGGTTTGAGTGTTTCCTTTAGGATATTGCGTTCCGATGTAATTTCCAGTGGGGCATTTTCCTTGTTGAATAATACAATCAGAGCATGTAGAGAGCTTTGTCCCTTTCTTCAGATTTCACATTACTTTGCCTTCATTCACTTGAGGATAATTTCATTTCTGAATCATTAATTTCCATTCAATTCAGTTACACTGCACTCACTTCCAATCATACTAGAGTGTTGTGGAGGGTCTTCTTGCATGTTGAGTAACATGCAGCGAGGCCTGGCATTCTCATTTCCTGCTGCGCTTGATGATTTACCCTCTGGCCTCGTTCAGATTAGCACACACTCAATGCAGTCTGACAGCGCACAATGCTGTTACAACTATACTCCATGTATCATCCTGTGACATTAGCCTGTGTGTGTGTGTGTGTGTGTGTGTGTGTGTGTGTGTGTGTGTGTCACTCCATAAGCTTAATAAAAGTTTAGTGTCATTTTGTCAACGGCAATTACATGGCCACCAAACCTTCAATCATTTACAGTCTTATTGTGTTTGTGTGTGTGTGTGTGTGTGTGTGTGTGTGTGTGCGACATATAATATAACTTTTTTTTTTTACCTATTTTGAACTATTTTGAAACCATGTACAGACATATAAATGATAACTGGCAAAACACTTTACATGAAGTCTGTATGTATAATCAATTATAAAAATACTTGTAATACATTATACTGTAAAGGTATTGATAAGGCATTATTATACAAATTATAAACTATTTTATTTTAATTAATAACTGTAACCACAATAACAACTAGATTTTTATACTTTCCAGTTTTTTCCATGTTTGCCCGTGCAAAACCCATTCTCTAGGGTGTTTTAAATGGTTGCTAGAGTGTTGCTGTGGGATTGCTAGGGTGTTCTGGATGGTTGCTAGAGTGTTGCTGTGGGATTGCTAGGGTGTTCTGGATGGTTGCTAGAGCATTGCTATCTAATTGCTAGGGTGTTCTGGATGGTTAATAGAGTGTTACTATGGTATTTATATGGTGTTCTGCATGGTTGCTAGAGTATTGTATGCTGTTGCTAGGGTGTTTTGGACGGTTACTAGAGCATTGCTATGTAGTTGCTAGAGTGTTTTGGACAGTTGCTAGAATGTTGCTATCTAGTTGCTAGGGTGTTCTGGATGGTTGCTACAGCATTGCTATGTAGTTGCTAGAGTGTTTTGGACAGTTGCTAGAATGTTGCTATCTAGTTGCTAGAGTGTTCTGGATGGTTGCTAGAGCATTGCAATGTAGTTGCTAGAGTGTTTTGGACAGTTGCTAGAGTGCTGCTATCTAGTTGCTAGGGTGTTCTGGATGGTTGCTAGAGCATTGCAATGTAGTTGCTAGAGTGTTGCTATCTAGTTGCTAGGATGTTCTGGATGGTTGCTAGAGTATTGCTATGAGATTGCTTGGGTGTTTTGGATGGTTGCTAGAGTGTTGCTATCTAATTGCTTGGGTGTTCTGGTTGGTTAATAGAGTGTTACTATGGCATTTCTATGGTGTTCTGCATGGTTGCTAGAGTGTTGCTATCTAGTTGCTAGAGTGTTTTGGATGGTTACTAGAGTGTTGCTATCTAATTGCTAGGGTGTAATGGATTGTTGCTAGAGTGTTGCTATGGGACTCTTAGGGTCTCTGTATGGTGCTAGAGCATTGCTATGTAGTTGCTAGACTGTTTTGGATGGTTGCTCAAGTGTTGCTATGGGATTGCTAGGGTGTTCTGGATGGTTGCTGGAACATTTCTATGGGATTGCTAGGGTGTTCTAGATGGTTGTTAGAGCATTGCTGTATAATTGCAAGGGTGTTTTGGATAGTTGCTAGAGCATTGCTATGGGATTGATAGGTTGTTGCGTATGGATGCTAGAGCATTGCTATGTAGTTGCTAGAGTGTTCTGGAGCTTTACTAGAGTGATACTATGGGGTTTCTGTGCTGTTCTGGATGGTTTCTAGAATGTTGCTCTGTAGTTGCTAGGGTGTTTTGGATGGTCACTAGAGCATTAATATGTAGTTGCAAGGGAGTTCTGGATGGTTGCTTTGGGGTTTGTAAGGTGTTTTAGATGTTTGCCACAGTGCTTCTATGTATTTGAAGGGTGCTAAAGGGATAACCGTAAAATGGAAGTATAATAATAAATTATAAAATGTATATACAACATGCAGAATACAACAGATTAGAAGGTGTATTAGAAGGCATTATTGAATCCATACATTATAATAAATTTAGCTTCATAGAGAGTATTTACGGTTTTCTTTAATGTTTTAGTAAATATTTGTTTTACTGTGTGTGGCCCACTAAATTCGGATTCTCAGAGGACCTTGTGAAACATCTCCTGAGAGATGATGTGTCAGTTCTGATTCAAGCCAAATCCTAATACTAATAGTCTTGAGGAAAGTAAACTAATAATGAATAAGGTTCTTTTAGCGGTCCTAATGATTGACCTTTGAACTACAGAGTACATGTTACATATAATTGTAATTAATAACAATAGCATTAGCACTAGTGATAATAGCAATGTGTAAACATAGGAAAACTACATTTACATATAGAAATTACATCCAAATTAGATCTCAATTATGTCTCAATTGTTTCTTATAGACAACAATGAGATTAAACGGAGATCAAATGGAGATGGAGATGAAATCTCCTGCTTCTCATTTGTTTCTCCAAGGAAAAATATCCCAATAATCTCACGTGTCTCCTCTAGAGCTTCAGAAGATATCTCAGCAATGTCTCAAAGTCATAGATCTAAACTCTGAACTTAAATATTGCTCATAAAATTCTTCAAAGTCCAAGCTATAATATCAAACTTTTTATTCATAGCTCTACATTCTTACTTCACTGTCAAATGTGCACCATAATGCAAAGTGTGGCCATTTTTCTTCATTTTATTCTTTCATTTTGTTTTATGCAATATAACGCAACATCCATAATGTGTTCTCACTAGTGATAACTGATTTTCTGATCTGATATCCATACCCTTATAGTTCTGTGCTTAATGTGGTTTATGATACATAATGGCCGCCCACATCTTTATGACACTATCTCGGATCTCAAAAGCGCTCTTCTGTGCCACATGCTGATCTTTAGGTAATGAGTCATTGTGTTCTGTGTACTCTAGTGTACACTATAATCTAGTGCTCCCAGCATCTCCGCTACTGTCTGTGCGCACTGTGATCTTCACTCAGCTTCTGGTGGCCGCAGTGTCACTGATACATCTGTTTATCTGGAAAGAGTGAGTCAAATATTAAACCACTCAGGGGCCAGATTTCTATCTGAACGATGGATATTAACAAATATCGATGGCTCGGTGTTTAAAAGAGCACTTTAGGATATTGAGTGATGGCTGAAATGTCGAATAGGAAAGAAGAGAAATGTAAATGGATCAGAATCTGAGTGCAAGTGATTCTAATTGAATTCGACTGAATCGGAACTGAATTGAAACTGCATTTAATCGCATTAATGTAATTACTGAATCTGAAGTGATGTAAGGTAGACTGAGTTCAAATTGATCAGATTTGATCCCGAATTGAATTTAAATGGTTTTAAAAATGGTTTTATCTGATGTAAATTGGATTGAACAGAACTGGATAGAAATACACTAAATAGAAATGGAACGGAATGGAACTGTATTGGAATTGAATATGTTTGAATTTGATTAAATTAATCTGAACTGATGTTGAATTACACTGAATTGAAACTAATTTAAATTGTATTGAAGTGATTATAATCAAATTAAGTCTTTGGTGATGTGCACTACCCTAAATTGACAAACCAAACTGAATTGAATTGAACTGAATAGAAATTGAGTGATGGTTGAGAATAGAAAAGTTATATAAATGGAACTGAATTGAGTCTACAGTAAGTGATTCTAATTTAATTTGATTATTAATCTGAACTAAACTGAAACTGGATATAATCACATTGAATTGATTATAAATAAAATCTGAAGTTATGTGAGGTGGACTGAACTGAATTGATCAGATTTGAACCTAAATTTAATTGAACTGATGTGAATTGGACAGAACTGAACTGAATTACACCGAATTGAAACTGAATTCATTGATGTGAATTGGACAGAACTGAACTGAATTACACCGAATTGAAACTGAATTCATTGATGTGAATTGGACAGAACTGAACTGAATTACACCGAATTGAAACTGAATTCATTGATGTGAATTGGACAGAACTGAACTGAATTACACCGAATTGAAACTGAATTCATTGATGTGAATTGGACAGAACTGAACTGAATTACACCGAATTGAAACTGAATTCATTGATGTGAATTGGACAGAACTGAACTGAATTACACTGAATTGAAACTGAATTCATTGATGTGAATTGGACAGAACTGAACTGAATTACACTGAATTGAAACTGAATTCATAGATGTGAATTGGACAGAACTGAACTGAATTACACTGAATTGAAACTGAATTCATTGATGTGAATTGGACAGAACTGAACTGAATTACACTGAATTGAAACTGAATTAAATTGCATTGATTATAATTTAATTACATCTGAAGTGAAGTGCACTGAACTGAACTGAACAGAGCTTAACTATACTAAACCTAAATAGACAAACCAAACTGAATAGAATTGATCTGAATAGAAATTGAGTGATGGTTGATAATCAATAAAAAAAGTGATCTAAATGGAACAGAATTGAGTCTAGAATTTAGTTGATGTGAACTGGACTAAACTGAACTGAATTATACAGATTTGAAACTGAATTAAATTGTATTGAAATTATATTAATTAAATTAAATCAGAAGTGAAGTGCACTGACCTGAAATGAACAGAGTTGAACTATATTGAATCTAAACTGATGAACCACTGACAACATTACAAACTGACTTTGATAAGGAGGAGGGCGTGGCCGGGCCGTAACAATGGACGCCTGGCGCTGAATCAGTGGGAAAGGGAAGAGTGTAACCGTGGATGCCAGTTCGAGAGAGAGAGAGACACACATGCAACCGCTGTGTGTGTTTATGTTTATGTTCAGTTATGTCATTAAAAGTTTATGTTGACTGTTCTGCCGGTTCCCGCCGCCTCCTTTGCCATCCTTTACACGTTACATTGGTGCCGATACCCAGGAAGGAGGAGGGATGCACTGTCATGGAGTACTCATGGCTGCCGTCTGCCGGGAAGTGGAGGAGCCTCGGCCGTCCTCCAGGGGACGGAGGAGTCGCTGTCGGCCGCTGGGAGTCGGATGAACCACTGTCATCAACCAGGAAGCAGAGAAGCAGTTACCGTCTGCCAGGGGTCGGAGGACTCACTGCCGTCCGCCAGGGGAGGAGCGGCTGTCGTCCACAAGAGGGCGGATTAATGAAAGAGGACCAGGCGACGACGTGTCCTGGGACCAGCAACCGAGTTTTTCTCTCTCTCTCTCTGTCTCTCCCTCTCGCTCTTTCCATCCCCTTCCCTCTCCCAGGGCTCCAGAGAGGCGGGGAAGACCTGCAGGCAGTAGGACGACTGGAAGGGCAACACCTCACATCCAGGAAGGGAGGGGAGGGAAGTACGTCATGCCGGAGGTTTCCCCGGCCTGTAGCGAGCGGCGGAGGATTGTGATGAGGAGTCTGGTGTGTGTGTGTGTTTATGTTTGTTTAAGTTCAGTAATGCCATTAAAGGTTTATGTTGACTTTTCTGATGGTTTCGGCTTCCTCCTTGTCCATCCTTTACCTGTTACACTGACTTTAATTTCATTGAACTGAATATAAATTGAGTGATGGTTGAGAATAGAGCAGAAAAGTGTTCTAAACAGAATTGAATGGAGTCTAAGTGATTCTAATTGAATTTTATTGAATTAAGCTAAACTGAAAAAAATGGTATGCATTGAATTGACAATAAATTGAATCTTTGGTGAGGTGGACTAAACTGAATTGATCAAATTTTATTTGAATTTAGTTGATGTGAGTGGGACCAAACTGAACTGAATTACAATGAATTGAAACTGAATTAAATTGTATTGAAGTGATTATAATTGAATCTTAAGTGCACAAAAGTGAATTGAACAGTTTATAAGTAGTAAACTAAATTGACAAATCAAATTGAATAGAATTAAACTGAATAGAAATTAAGTAGTGGTTGAGAATTGAATTGAATAGAACAGAAAGTAATCTGATTGGAACTGAATTTGAGTTAACGTGATTCTAACCAAATCAGATTGAATTAAACTGAATTGATTTGAAATTTGGATTTAATCGCATTGAAATGTTTATAATTGAATCTGAAGTGATGTGAAGTGGATTGAACTGAACTTATCGGATTTAAACCATTCCTTCATTGATGTGAATTGGACTGTGATGAGTTTAATAGAATCAAACTGAATTGAAACAAAATTCACATTATAATTTAAATGAATTGAATGAAATGAAGTGCACAGAACTGAATGGAACAGAGTTGAACTATATTGAAACTGAACCGACAAAATATAATTGAATTGGACTGAACTGAATTGAATTGGTCCGGATGGTACATTGGCATTTTTTTCTTGATTCTAAGAAAGTTTTCTTTAAGTTTAGCTTGCTTCAAGTGCTTGCAAACACTACATATACCCTGCACATGTATGTCTAAGAGTGAATCACTCTACACAATCATTAACCACATACCACACACAAATACATATCCACAACACACACACATATAAAAACGAGACTCTATGCCAATGTTTAATTGCCTTTGAAGGCTGTTACGATACACTGCAGTTCTAAAACAAACACTATTGGGCAGACCGCAGCATGTCAGATTTCAGATATGATTGACTAAAAGGCACAGCAAGTGCTTTTAAACAGCAGGAATCTGATGAGAAATTAGACGCTTCAGCCCTCAGAGAGATCTACAGCAAACAGGGTGACTGAGTTCATTAAAACACATGGCAGGATGACATTTGTGTGAGAAAGAGTGTGTGCTTGTGTCCAGATGCTTTCATGCATATATTTGTGTGCGCGTTTGTAGGCAAATGCATTCATGCATGAGTGTGAGAAAGACTAAGTGTGTGTGCATTCACCAACAAATTACAACACTGTCATCATTTACTCACCCTCAAGTTGTTTCAAACCCAAAGTAGATGTTAGGCAGGATGACCTCAGTAACGTCTTCTTTTGTGTTCCATGGAAGTAAGAGGGAGATTTTAAAGAGATCTGATTTATGATTTTTCTTTCTGGATTCAGAGTGAGCCACAGATTCAGTCTGTGTGATTTTCATCTCTAATATGTTACTCTCCATGGGGATAACCTGTGACTGCCATTACTTTAATCAGCTCTGGAACAATCAATGATGCTGCCTAACTCTGATTGGTCAGCTCCTCACCATGGAGCCAGGTCATGCCCTTTACATATTGGTTAATATGAATATTATATTTGTATGCGTAATATAATTATGATAATTCAATTATAATTATATCAGAATCCATTATATATATATATATATATATATATATACACAGTGACAACTCAAGTAGGTGCTCCTTCACTGTATCAGACAGCAAATCATGTGAGCATCATTGTCAGTGTGCTGTCGCTCACGTCACCTCAAATCACCAACTCATATTTGAAAAGGAACAACTTCCTCTAGCTTTGTTGCTGCAAATCGCTGTCAGAAAGAACTTACCATTATCGCTGGGTTTTGCCAGTTCACTGTTTATTGGTCTTAATGGGTGTTATTGGTCTCTAATGTTATCAGTATAAAATAAAGATTCATATGCAGTGCTGACAAGTCTGATTCATTTTAGTGAAACGGTTTATTTGGATGGTTCCTTTGTTTCAGTATCTACACAGAAGTCCTTAATGCTGTCAACCTAATTGAAATCATCAGTTTTTGTGCCAGACAAAAACTGTATCTGATAGTTGTATTTAAGAAGATATTGCCTCCATGAGTAGCACACTGTAGTTTAACTGCATTAACTTATAAGTAGCTTACAAATTAGCTTGGAAAGCAACAGTTCAGCAGATGCAACAGTTCCTAACAACACTGATGTTGTGTTGCATCAGTTTTATAGATGGTCTTACTGTAACAAAGTGGACAGACGAGGGAGTAAGGATCCAGGTGCAGCTTTATTTAAAAGTCACAAAGTAAAGAGAAGTAGAAACACAGGAACAAATGAAACATCCACGAGGGGAAAATAAGGACATGAACACAAGGTAACGACACAGGGAGTCTTCCAAGGAGGGCATAGGCAGGAACACAGACTAAGGCAGGACATCAAACACCAAACAACGACCAACCAATAACAAGGTGAACATGAGGGCTTAAATACAAAACAAGGGGAAACATAGACCAATGGAAAACCAAAACTCAAAACAAGATAACAAGACAATAAACTAAAACCAATGATAAATTAGAACTGATAACAAGATAATTAGACAATGAACCAATGAAAATCAGACACGTAGACATGGAGGGAAAACAGGACATGACAAGACTTCAAAATAAGAGTGCATAAAACAAAAGGCAATATGGAACATGAAAGGTGCCAAAACTTAAAATAAAAGGTACACAAACCAAAGACGGTGTGGATCGTTACACTTACCCTCCCCTCGTCATGATAACATGCAGATTTAAGCGAAAGTCTAAACCGAGAGTAAATAACAGCAATATGTCAGTTGTTGTGGTTGTGGTGTGATTGTGATCAATTAATCAATTCTGCCAATAATGACTCATTTCAAGTAATTACCAAACAGGTTATGAAAGGTGCCTGAGCTCAATATTAATTAGCGCTTGCATAATGAGAAATAAGAGGCGGTGGAGACTCAACACAGATGCTCAGGCGGAAACCTGACAAATGCATAATGCAAAATGTTCAAGGAGATACTACTATTATTATTATTATGAAATTAATTTAATACAAAAATAAATACCAAAAATGTGTATTATATTTATTTGTCTAAATAATGGTTTTATATATGTATAATATTTAAAAATAAGTCATTGTTAACTTAGTCATTCTAATAATATAGTTTTTCTGTGCTTCTCTGTATATTTGTTTTTTAGTCAGTATTTTTGCTTAACTAAAACAGAAAAATCAGATAAATAGACTGCGCAAAACTCCAAGCAAATTGAACACCCTGATGTTTGGTTTAAAAATACTGTTGACTACTGAATGCTGCAATAGTGTAGTTTATTTTGAATCTCAATCATGTTTAAGCCCAAAGTATACTTCGTCTCTCCGCGTTCCTCAACGGTCCATGCACAGTCCGCATGACGTAATTTTCATCATCGGGAGTGTCCACGGATGTCCGCGCACAGTGTCCGCGTGCAGCCAGATTTTTCGCGCGGACAAACGCGCATGCGCAAGGTTGACTGTTGAGATAAAAGAGTCCACTAGGTGGCAGTGCTCACAGTTGGGCTGTACTATCAAGCATCAGTCTAAGAACATATCCTTATCTATCATTTTGTTGTTGTTCTTGCTTCCTCCTAATGACGGATTCTCAATTTTACTTCTTTATCCTTCAGAGCAGACGTAAATGTAAATGACATGAATCGGTGCTGCCCTCTAACGTCTGGTATAACTAAGCAATTACACTGTGCATGTGTCAAATGCATCCATTTGTGAAGTACATGTATACCTGGGCCTTAACAGTTTCTCATGCGTTCCTCCCATTAACTCAGTTTATGTTAAGCGAGAGAGGCCACACATACACCGCAGAGTCACTAAGCTCTTCTTCAACAGTCAGGGCTGGAATGCAAGCCCAACCGTGTTAAAGATCAACCCATTGCCAAGGATAGCGATAAAACTGCTTTCAAATTCCGCAGTATTAAGAGCTGTGCAAGGCTCTGCATTGACAGTAAATGAAGCACCTACGAGCATCAGCTGTAATCTCCTCACACCCCACTCAAGCGCTCATGCTAAAGCAAGTGTTCGTCTTCAAAAAGTGGAAGACTGCCACAGAGTTCAAATGTGAATCGTGAATCGAATATTATAAAAACTGTTCAAAACTTGCTTTCTAGTGATGCAAAGGCAAGCATCACTGTTACTATTGCTCATACTTTGTGTTAGGAATTTGAACAAACCCCTATACCTACAGTCAGGCCAGCCGTCAGGGGGGTCAAAGGGTACAGATGACCCAAGGCCCTGGGGGGCCCATGCAAAGGTCTATGGTACAAGTAAGTTATACTGACTTATATCACCAAAAATAGAATGTATATGTATATGATAAATATATTAATTGTTATCATTAAAACACATTTCACCTTGTCATCTGATTCTGATCCCCATCCCCCCGCTGTTATTGTGTAAATGGTGCAGTCGAAACACCTGGCCAATCAGATGTGCGGAACACACACGCGCATTGTGCAGCTAATGTAAAGCGGGGACTGACTAGAGTCAAAATGCCTCACCAACTATCTAATTAAAAAAATTAACATCGTAATTTTCCTGCCATGTAGGCAGTAGGGATGTAACTGTTTCAAGGTTTCACAATAATACCTCGGTTTTAAAATGGATGGTTATTATACCATTAAAATATCCTCATTGATGGTATTGCATGAAGATCAAGACAGATTTTTTCAGAACTTTTCTAAAATCCTAATCAGTTTAATTAAGGCAGAATTTGCAACATTTACACATCATCATATAAACTTCATTAAATCTTTAAATTGCGCCTTCCTCATGTTGCATTTGACTGTCACTCAATTTTAAAGGTGACATGCAGGTGTTATGAGCGCTGCGCATCATGAGCACATCAGAAGTCCAGCACGAGCGTAACATATACAGACATGTCCGGGCTAGCCTGAACCTTTATTTCCACTGTCTGGGATTATATGACTATGTAAAAGACCCACGATGCACCATCAATGTTGATGGCAACCCGTTCTGTAAAGTTTGCTGCAAAAATGATCGGCTCAGGCGGGAAACACTTCAAACCTTAAGCACAGTTCCCGTGAGTACCATACCTCGGAATTGGCGGAGATGACAGGGGGACAACGTTTTCCAAATTGGGCCCCCCCATCCCAATAAACTGTGCGGAGCTGGAGATTTTAGCTGAAAAATGACTTAAACTGTCGAGTGTTTCTCACCAAAGCCCATCGTATGCCTTCAGAAGCCTGAAGAATATGTCACATGATGAGTCACATGAACTACTTTTATAATACTTTTGGGTGCTTTCTTAAGCTTTACAGAGAGGCACAACACACTACCGTTGTATTGAAAAGACGGACCACGACACGCAATTAAACACCTTCTTTCATGTTTCACATAAGAAAGAAAGTCATACAAGTTTGAAACAACATGAGGAAGAATTACATTTTTTGGGTGAATAATTCCATCAAGCTCTCCAAAAAGTCTTAAAAAATAAAACCACAAGAACAGAATGTGCTCTTAAATTCAACGTTCAATTATTGACAGCTCCACAGTGTGTTACACCATTAATGTGCAGCTGTATTGAGTTTATTTTTATTCTCATAGATCAGTCATACGTTAGAAAGCCAATTCTATCAAAGTGCACTTTGACATTGCAACATATTGACACAGGCAGTATTGTTCTCCAATATAGCGCCCTAGCTGTGAGTGAAAACATGAAATTACATAGATTTATTTCTAATATGTGCATGTGAGTGTGCACATGAGGTCAAAAGAGCAACTTCAACACAGTACTTAGAGAAAAAGAAAAGTAAATCTCCCTGGTGCCGCTTGCAAATCGAATCGATCCGGCTTGACTTCTATAATTAGAATCCATAACGGCATGCTCGAGTGGGCAGGCGGCCTTCAGGGGAGAACTGCACGATCAATCCTTACAAGTCCAAAAGATCAGTAAAAGCCGATTAAGTTTGCAAAAGTGCATGGCAGGAGTTGTGCCGTGTGGATGTAATGTGTAACGGTAATGAATGCATGTATCTGTGAGTGTTGAGCACTGCTGCGTGGGCGGTCCAGTGGGCGACTTGCATTCAGGAGGTTTTGAAGAGGCTACATGTCAATTGTATGCATTCTCATTAAATGTGCTGCTATTTCTGTATGGATATAAATTATGGTTGCCTTTTTTTTTTTTTTTTGGAGCTCGACGGTTACGTATAGGTGCAGTGATACTTCACCCAAAACTACAAATTATGTTTGTTGAGGATGATTAAATGAAGACAGAATTGTAATTTTTGGGTTAACTTCCATTGTTTAACCCTCATTGAGCCTCACTGTAACAAAATTGCAACACGTTTCAAGAGTTTAAATAATACATATTTTTCAATTAATATGTACTAAAACTACATGCACAACAACAGCTCATTTCAAATCAGCTTTACCGAAAATTATGCTTTAACAGAAATTGAAGCTCTAATATAGAAATGTCATCGAGTCATAATAGTGCGGTTAAATAAAAAACATGATTGTAAATTATGCCTTAAAATAAATAATAAAATAAATAAAGTAGAAAACAATATTTGTATTAAGACCCCCAGTGAGCAAGCCAAAGGTGACTGTGGCATGGAACACAAAAATCCATAAGATGTTGGTTAATGGAGAAAAATAACCATGGGGGAAACCAGGCTAACTGTGGGGGCCAGTTCCCTTCTGGCTAATTGCATGAATATAATGCAAATAGTAATTATTTATGTGTGGTACATGTCATGATTTAGGGGCCAATGTTTAAACAAACAGATTTTGTATGATATCACTTCATAGTGGACTGAAGTGATATCTGGCTGGCACTGGCTACAGTTAGTCATCCTCAATCAGCAAAAAGTCATAAAGCATGGTCTCTATTTGTTAATACCACTGTTGAATGTTTTGGATCAAATATAGTATTTTATTTTTTAAACCAGCCTATGTTAGTTTGCTGGTCTTAGCTTGTTTAAGATGGTGTAGCTGGTCTCCTAACTGGGCCAGAGGCTATTTAGCAGAAACGGGCCACTTCTATTAAAATGAATGGGAGAAATTGGAGCGCACAATGGTTAATGGATTTCGAAAGGAAGTACCGCCTTACAGGTAAAAGAGCCAATCATCTTTTAGATAAAGACATTGCATGTCAATCAACTCGAATGCACATGCGGATTAGCTATACACTCTGGGAAAATTGCTTTTTTAGCGTAATCTGAGGTAAACAAACACAATTTATGAATCCAGTGTTGTCTGATTTTACTGCTGATTTGAAATATGTTTGTTGATCGTAATTTTGACCAACTATTTTGGAGATTTTGGTCTTTCCCCATTCAAGTAGATAGGAGCTGCACTTTAATGACTGGAAATAGCTTCCCGTGAGCATCCAAAGATGGCCGCCAGTTGACTGACTTGCTTGAGAGACTTTGGACTGGCTATGCTGGTGTTCAGTTGGTTTAGCTGGTCAGCTAGCTTGTCTACCAGGCTGACTAGCTGACAAGAGCCAGAAACACCTTTTAAACCAGCAAACCAGACCAAGGAGACCAGCTAAGTCCAGAAAACCATCTGGTCCATTAGTCAGGTATAAGATAACTGTTTTGTTTTAGTTTTTTTGGTAGAGGAAGCTAGCAAAATCCCTGCAATCGAGTATTGCACCTTGATAAAAACACAATGTTTTGAGCTCGAAATCACTCTTTTAAGAAAACATTTACGCTAACGTACTGTTTAGCATTTTTGAAGAAGCCCTTTGTAGCAAAACAACAACAGCAACGTTAGCTCTTTTGATCTTTTTCATTGCTAATGAAAGAGATAAAATTATTACCTGTTTTGGCGTAGTGTGGTGAGATATAATACATTTTTACTAAAGCCTTGCACTTCTTTTCCTCCTCATCAGCAAATATTGCATTAGAACAGTAAGATAGCTTCAACGTGAGTCAGCAAATTTAGCCTTTATACTTCTAGAAGAAGTCTAATTAAGCTAAAAGCTTTACTGGCTCTGCCAGCCTTCTTTTCTTTCTTTTGTAAACCTATAATGCATACACTTCCTTTCTCTGCCCCTTCACCAGTGGGCCATGGGGGGATGGGGGGATGGGGGGCTGGCACTAATTGGACACCCCGTCTAATCTCTGAGCCCAGAAAAAGATCAAAGACGCACCTGGTTTTACATGACATATACTCAATGCCTGTTTTGGCTAAACAAGTGCATGACTCAGCTCACATTATCTGCTTGAGTATGCTTTTAGGAGAAGCCAAGATTTGGGCAACTCCCGCTTCTTGAAAACTGACTGATTGGCTTCTTGGAATTCAGTAAGGATGATAAAAGTTACAGGTATTGGACACCCACCAGAAAACAACTGGATCGGAGTGTGAAAGCATGATTTTAGTTTCTGCTTCCAGCTCACATACATGTTCCTTTTTGGTCCTCTTGAAAGTAGCTTCTCTACAACTTTGTTATTTAATTAATACTTGTATTGAGTTACAGTATAGTTATCACAGGGACAGTCCTTTGGAGAAACTTTTGGAGTTAAATTTCTTGCCTGCCCTGAACACTTCCATTAAGAGTATTTTCAATGGTAGTTTGTAGCATTGTGGGTCCAGCAAAGAAGCTTTTCAAGAACCAATTGCTTTATGAAGTTGGCTAATGGCTATGTAGTTGTTTGGAGATTAAAAAAAAGTTACAGATGTTACATGGTAGGTTATTCAGATCAGTGTACTGGTTTCTGGGTTCTTTCCAGTGCATAGATGGGCTTTCAATAAAACTAGATTTTGGGGAACTCTTATTTTCAAATGGGGTAAGAAATATAAACTTAATTTAAATGGAAAACAAGTTTATTTTTCTAACCAATTGGCAAATTGTTTTATCTTGTTTTAAGCATAAAACTCACTAAATATGGTTAGATTTCTCTTTATATATGACCTACTATCTTGTATAATTTTGATCAAGATTATTTATTTAACAAATCTTGATTTAAGGATATTTAGATATTATTCCTGGAAAACGAGACATAAATTCTGCGTAAGATTTTTTCTCAGTACAGTCAATATTTAAGTGATGTTGGTAGTGTTATCTTTGTTCTGATTTCTGTTCTCTCTGTGGTCTTTAGGTTATGGCCATGCGGCTCCAGGCACAGATGCAGGAAAGGCATTTTGCATGTTTTATGCAGTGTTGGGCATCCCTCTCACACTGGTGATGTTTCAAAGTCTTGGCGAGAGGATGAACACCTTTGTCAAGTACCTGCTCAAGCGCATCAAAAAGTGCTGTGGGATGCGCATCACTGACGTCTCCATGGAGAACATGGTGACCGTAGGGTTCTTCTCCTGCATGGGAACGCTTTGTATCGGAGCGGCAGCTTTCTCCCACTATGAGGACTGGAGTTTCTTTCAATCCTATTATTATTGTTTTATAACGCTCACCACAATTGGGTTTGGGGACTTTGTAGCCTTGCAGAAGAACAGAGCGTTACAGAGAAAGCCACTCTACGTGGCCTTCAGCTTCATGTACATCTTAGTGGGGCTGACTGTGATTGGAGCATTTCTCAACTTGGTGGTGTTGCGATTCCTGACCATGAACAGCGAGGACGAGCGGCGGGATGCGGAGGAGAGAGCCTCTCTTGTGGGAAATCGTAGTAGCATGATTATCCACATCCAGGAGGACACACTTCAGAGGAGTCGACGGAGACGAGAGCAGCAGCAACAACGCTACAGATCAGAAGTCACCAATCTCCAATCTGTGTGCTCATGCATGCATTATCATTCGCATGAGTTTGGGAGTTCAGTCGGGCTTGGGTTGGGCATCGGAGGAGGCGGAGGGGGCGCGTTTCCGCACCAGAACTCGTTCGGCTCCCAGTTGAGTCCGCATCAGTACCACCACTCAACGGTGTCCTACCACATTGAGGAAATCTCGCCGAGCACGTTGAAAAATAGCTTCCTACCCTCACCTATCAGCTCTGTCTCACCTGGGCTGCACAGCTTCATGGAAAACCTCCGATTGATGAGACGACGCAAGTCCATTTGAGGCCAAATGTCACTTGGTTTGGGTTTCTCGAGAATGCGGTATTTATTCAATAATCGCAATCACACATCCAATGCTGCTGCTCTCCCAAACCGCAATCCTGCTCTTTGTCCTTTTTTTTTGGCTTGTGCGAGGTTATAAACATGCGGAAGTAAAGTCAGACCATGTGAGTAGGATGGTCGACTGGATGATGGATATACAGCATATGACTTTGCTGATTAAGAAAAAGCATGAAGCATGGATATCTATTTTTGCAGAAAAACAGCACCTGGGTCTTCTTTGCCCATTTGAGCAGCACCCAAACAGCAGGTTTGGATCTACTATAACCCTGATATCATATCAGATGATGCACACTTGAGTTTTGAATAATACAGAGGGAGATATATAATTTTTTAAAGGGACATGTGAAAAAGCGTGTTTTATCATATGGTGAGCAGCCTCTGGTTCTTTATGATATTCAAGTGCCACACCACCGAAGGAGATATTAAGATTAAAAAAAAACTGCTTTGAAAAGGACTACACTGTATCAGGTATTGTTTTCTATAAGCAATTCTATTTAAGAAAATAAGACGTTAATTCACATCATGCCAAAATATTGTTGCTAACCATTGCATGTGCATTTGATGTACGTCATTGTTTGCGACATCTTTTGTTTTTTAGTTTTCGTTTTGTTAATTTAAATTGAAAGCTTTTGTAAATTATACATGTATGTAGAGACATTCCAAGTGCGTTATATCTAAAGGTTTCAGATGGAAGACAGCAAAAGTTGGTTTAAAGAAAAGAATTGCATGTACTTCGTTTAAACTGGTATGCATATACTGTCAAAAAGGGAAAGTGACCGCTACCTTAGCACTGGATCTGATATAATAAGCAAATAGTCCTTTAAAGTATTTTTTTAAATAAAAGTTGAATTTCTGCCTCTAAAATGTCAACTAATCGAAACACCAATCTCTCAAGGGCATTTAAAAAGACTCACAATGGAAACATACTGACATCAACAATGATTGTTATTCATCGTTATTTATATAAACAACAGCACGTTGACTTATTATTCCATTGTGAACAGATTCAAATGTGTAATGTATGTTATAAACCTAGTAATGATTGCTTTGCTCTCAATCATAACCATAGCATTTATTTGAATGAAAATCATTTCAATGCATCAATAAATGCAGTTATTTATGTATTTTACACTTTAATTATGGCCCTAAAAACCAGATGGTACTTTATAGCTCAAAGATTTCTATGGTATTGATTGAAAAACATAGTGCACCTCTTTTAGATGAATGGTCAGGATGTAATCAACAGCTCTCATTCTCAAGTTGTAAAAGAGAATGAGACTTTCCACTTACCAAATATTATCTTTGATATAAAAATTAACAGCAATTATGCCATTTTTATTTAAAAAATTTATCTAGTTTACAAGGTTTCCTGAAACATAATATCTGCATAATCATTACAGTAAGGATTATCCAATAAACAGAGTTGGAGTCAAGACCAGACCAATACCAAACCCACTAAGACACAGACCAATACAAGACCTCCTAAGAATGAGACCCAGACCAATACCAGACACCCTAAAGCCAAGACCCATACCAATACCAGACCCCATAAGACCGAGACCCAGAACAATACCAGACCCCATAAGACCCAGATCAATACCAGAACTCCTAAGATTCAGACACAGACCAATATCAGACCCCATAAGACCCAGACCAATACGAGAACTCATAAGATCCAGACCAATACCAGAATCTCAAAGACCAAGACCTAAACCAACACCAGACCCCAAAAGACCTAGACAGGTACCAGAGCCCCTAAGATTCAGACCCAGACCAATACTAGTTCCCCTAATACCAAGACCCAGACCAATACCATACCCCATCAGACCAAGACCCAGATCAATACCAGTTCCAATAAAACCCAGACCAAAGCCAGACCCCCCAAGTTTCAGACCAATACCAGACTCCCAAAGATCCAGACTAATATCAGACCAATTGAGACCCAGACCAATATCAGACCCTATAAGACCCAGGTCAAGACTAGAGCCCTCAAGGTCCAGACCAATACCAGACCCTCTAAGACTGAGACTCAGACCCCATAAGACCAAGATCCAGCCCAATAGCAGACCCCCTAAAACCAAGACCCAGACCAATTCCAGACCTCTAAGACAGATACTCAGACCAATACTAGACCTCCTGAGACCAAGACCAATAACAGACCCCCTAAGACCAAAAAACCCTGCCAATTCCAGTCCCCCCTTAAACAAAGACCAATAGCAGAACCCCTAAGACCAAAAAACCCAGACCAATTTCAGACCCCCAAAGCTACAGACCACAACATACCCTCTAAGTACCAGATCAATATCAGATGCCTTAAGACCCAGACAGAGACCTATTGAGACCCAGATCGAGACCAAACCCCAAGACCCAGATCTGCCGATCAAAGATGGTATTTATTTCTGAAATGATGGTAGATGTTAATGATTACAGTAAATATTCAATCAAATTGTGAATTGCCTACAGTCTTGCCTGAGAGCCTAAAATTTGGCTCAAATTCCGACCAAGACTTTTCAGTTTTGTGACCAAGAACGCGTAATGAGATCCAGACCAAGGCCATGTTTATGTGGTCTTGAGAGGCCTCAAGGTTAAGACTCCAACTCTGCCAATGACCAATTAATAATCAAAATAGCATCACAAATGGTGGCTAAACCGGATTTCCAAATGGATAAATGAGTTTGAATAACTTCCCAGATGTTCAATGTGCTCTCAGATTTTGGATCCCGCTGTATAGGCTACATCATTTCATTGACAATATTTCATTCTGTTAGTTTTTGTATTTTTTCTGAACACTTATATAATACTTTACAGTATCTTCCAGCAGGAAAATGATTGTTTTGACTTATGCGTCTCATTTGTTTACTCACAGCTACTTATATTTGTATCTTAATGCTACTGAAATCTTATTAAAGCTGTCTGACCACCCACAGCAATGTGATTCATGCTGCTGGTTAAATATGACTATTCACAATACTCACATCATCACATGTAGCTCTGTATTAATTTCTTCTGCCAATAATCTCTTACTGCAATAGAATTCATTATTTAGGGATCTTGTAAGATCCTCCTGCATCAAATATTCTGTGTAACCCTGTTTGATTTAAGCAAGGGAATCTGTCATGTCTACGATATGGATTCAAACTCCAGACTGTCAGAACAACATAAACTGTTTATTGGTTTTGCCTTTGGGAAAACTGCAATGAGCATTTAAATTTGTTTGTTTGTCTTATTTCTTGTGTGTGCATGACATAGTGTGGGCGTCTGACCTCGTCACATGACTAAGGTGAAATTAAAAAATTTGAATAAAAAAATGTTAACTTACCTCTTCTCTTGACTGAGTGCTCTCTGATTGGTACCAAAATAATGTGTATGAACATATCACACACGTTTATGTAGCTATCCAAGCAAACAAAAAAGTACCAAAAATTGCTGTGGTCTTACAATGGTTTTTTTGGACATGTACCATGGTAATACCATATTTGTTTGTCCATTTCTACCATTGTTATACTATGTTTTTGGACATCCATTGTAGAAACAACATGGTATTCTGCTCAGTACCATGAAATACCATGCAAATACCATGGTACGTGAATAGAAAAATCATTCAGAACCATTGGATATCATCCTTGCAGAAAAATTAAAAATTTAAAACCGGCCTTATGTGGTTTAATGGTTTTAGCTGGTTTAAATTGGTTTTGCTGGTCTCCTAACCTTACGAGCTGAACACTACCTCTAAAACTAGTAAACCATACCAGCCTGACCAGTGAAAACCAGCTTGGTGGCTGGTGGAGACCAGGAAACCATCATTGGCTGGTCTAAGCTGTTTCTTTTTTGTACATTATGGCAAATAAATCAAAGCTGCAACGTTTATTGCTGCTTACTGTCGTTTTCATTTAGTTATTTATAATATGCAAACAGAAGACCCGTAATGTGATTGATGTCTATTAAAACTAACATTGCATAAAATCATGTGGATTTTGATGGGGAAAAAATATTTAGTGGTAGAAAAGATCTTGTTTTATAGTTACCCATTTCATTTTATGTCCCAACTCTTGTCATTTACGTATCTTAGATAAAGACATGCATATGTAATAACGTTAATCACAAATATCATATTTATTCACTGTCTCTGTTTATGACTGGCTGAGCAATGATTTGAAGTGGATGCAAATTCACAAGTTATTATGTTAGTGTTTAAAGTGTGTGTGACAGGGCGGAAGGCAGGGCTGGGTCGTGAATCCGCACACCCGGCCCCTAATCAGGCTAATCAAGCCTCAGAGAGGGATAAAAGTCGACTGGAAGCTGCTGTGTGATGGAGAGAGAGATTTCCGGAGAGCTGTTTGACACCTTTGTGTGTTTTTCTTTTTTGTTCCAGTTTTTAAAATATGCTTTATATTGTCAAGCTGGTTCTCACCTTCTCCTTTCCTTTAATCCCTTTATACTGGTGCTGAAACCTGGGAAGGAGCAGGGAGTAGTACCGTAGTTGAGTCCTCGCCACTACCATTCATCCCAGCGGAGCAGCCGAGGCCATCTGCCAGAGGATGGAGGAGCCCGACTGCCTGGAAGCAGAGGAATGGCGCCAACCGTGAGGGGAGGAGGGGCTCCCAACCAAACGCCTGGAGCGGTTAGCGCTGCCAGGGGTGGGTGTGACCCCTACCGCCCACCAAAAACGTGGCAGGGTGTTCCGTCCACCAGGGGCCGGAGGACTGCCTCCGATCCATCCAGGGAGGCGCAGCTGTCATCCATTAGAGGGTGGAGGAATGGCCGAGGACCAAGCTATGGCGTATCGGTGAACCGGCGAGTAAGTGTTTTTTTTTTCTCTCTCTCTCTCCTCTCTCTCTTCCACTGCCGCTCTGTGTTGGCCTTTGCCTCTCTTTTTAAAATGTTTTGTTTATTTGTCACGATCTCCGTTAGGGTGTGTAGGTGCCACACTTTTTTTTTGTTTCCCTCCCTTTGTCCCCTCCCTCATCCAGGATGACCTGCCGGCAGACAGTGTGGAAGGCACGCCCCTCCCCAGGGAATGTTACAGAGCGGAGGGTGGAGTGCGGGGCCGGGTCGTGATTTCACACACCCACCCATAATCAGGCTAATCAAGCCTCAGAGAGGGATAAAGGCTGACTGGAAGCTGCGATGGAGAGAGAGATTTACGGACAGCTATCCAACACTTTTGTGTGTTTGCCTTTTTTTTTCAGTTTTATATTAAACTAGGATTTATATTGTCAAGCCGGTTCTTGCCTCCTCCTTTCCTTTAATCCCTTTACAGTGTGTTATTTCTGCGTGGCTAGCAACACAAAATTGCACGTACGTAAGGATGGTTTAATTAATGATTTACTAATAAATTAGTTCTGCTCATATTTCATTACCTTGAAACTGCCATTGTACCGAATCAATATTCTGAAGGCCACAGGCTTACAATCCAATTGCATTTTCATAAATATAATTGCAAAACTATTAATAGTATAGAGAAAAGTAGGTGCCAGATTTTGGAGCAAAATGGAGTAAAGTTCTAGTAGTTATGGATCAAAGTTAATTGGTGTGGATTTAGTGTGTTGTAAGCAAGAGAGAACCTGGCTGATACACAGAGGAGATAACAAAGGCAACATCGCCTTCTCATTGTGTAAAATATTTATAAAGCACATTATTGATAGAGCAAGACTTCCTGTAAAGAAGGGGCTTAATGTGCCTGTGAATTTCACCGCAAACCTATTTATGGAAACCACATTCTAAGTAGAAGTATATGAATCTGTCATTTTCTGGCAATAAGACGTGTGCATCTGTGTTTTTATGAGTGAGAAAATTAGCGAGTGTTTGTTTGAGAGTTGCAGCGTGGGCTTCAACTATAGCTGGTGCAGTTTGTACAAGTTCCAAGTTTTTATTAACATATTTTTATGCAATAAACACAATCAAATTGATTATTCTGATTGGATGAGCCTCATTTACTTGTGCCAAGCAACATAGCAACTTGACGCATTAATATTGAATGTGTGGTCAAAGGTGTGCGAAAATTGTGATTTTCAAAAAAGCTCTCAATTACCACATACTTCATAAAATGGCTTCACAATGAATACAGTGCTAATTTATTATGCAAATCACAGTGTTGTTACCAGCAACGCATTACATTAGCTAATGCCTAATACTTCAAAAAAATCCCTGGATCCTGGCAAGGCTCCAGTCCTGATGCTTCTGTGTTTAAAAAAAAAACTAAACTGCTAAAACCAGCCTAAGTTGGCTTTCTTGCCTTAGCTGGTTTCCGAGCCTGGTCAGTCAGGATTTTTGGCGAATTTGAGAAGAGATTTAGGAACGTTTCAACTGGTCATGATGGGAGACCAGTGAACAAACCATCTGAACAATTCTGACCAGACGGGGAGACTAGCATTAACCACCTAAGACCAGCAAAACTGTTAAGGCTGTTTTTTTAGAAGGAAATCTTAGACCCCATCCACACTAATACTTTTTCTATTGAAAGAGTATACATTTTGCTACTATATACCTATAGGATAGAATAAAGTTTTCCTCCACTGAAAATGTAGCATTTCGATAGAGCTCTCCATTACTGCATACTCGTTGGGAAATGAAATATGGAGTCTTCAAATGAACACTGCACTCTAAAGGCCAGAATATACTTCACATGAAATTGAAGAACTAATGTGTGTGACGTCATTTAGAAATAAATCTGGCCAAAAAGACTGTGCTTTTGCTTTCGTTTAGGTGGTTCTGGGCGAACTCTTAGAAAAACTTTGAACCCACCGAGGCCTTAATTCGTTTTCATTTGAAAACACATTGAGTTTTCAACGTTTCTGCCTCTCGTCCACATTGAAACATGTTTTCCTTCATCGAAAATGGAGACTTTCGAAAATGCTCTCAATTACCGCATACTATGATGTTAGGAGGTTTCAAACATAAATGGATTTGTGTGGATATGCACTTTGTCACATTGAGTTTTATACAGTGCTAATTTATTATGCTAGCACAATGTTGTCATCAGTAACGCAGGACATTCATATAGTATATTTACCATGATTGCAGGTTTGTCGCAAAGTTCCAATTCCGAAGGCTCTATGACATCATCGTTCCTTGTGTTCCGTGCCTCTACAGCTGGATGCCGGCCTCTATTGAGTAGGTGGAAGCGAAAGTTCTGCGGTCCTATTCATCTCCTGCGTCTCCTCGCTAATTAAGCTGTCAGGTGGCTGTTTGAGGCCGGGGGTGAGCGGCAGCGTAAGAGCAGTGGTGGAGGGAGGCTGGATCTCTGCCGCTCGACCCAGCCTGTAATTTTAACGCACCTCAAAAGCACTTCAGCGCCCAGCCAAGCCACCATAGGAGGAGAGCTAACCTCAAGCTCTTTATTAATATATATATATATATATATATATATATATATATATATATATATATATATATATATAGAGAGAGAGAGAGAGAGAGAGAGAGAGAGAGAGAGAGAGAGAGAGAGAGAGAGAGATGTTTCATAAGGAACCTAAAACGTAGCCTACATATATTGCACATATGCATTATACAGTATGTATGCAAAACAGTGAGGACCAAATGTCTGGGACCACACTGAAAATATACATTCTATTATCATTTGTCTAATTTTAAACAATTAAACGTCAAATATGTCTTTATTCAATTCACACTATACAACGTTCTCTACTGGTGAAATATCTGCACTAAACTGTTCCTGTAGGGCTGGAATAAAGCAGTTGTTCTCCCCCCAAAAAAAATGTTTTTTTTTTACATTTCATTATTTATTCTCCCACATGTTGTTCCAAGCCTGTATGCTGATTTAGAAGCTTATGGTCACTATATACTGTCATTGTTTGGAAAAGAGCAGTGTGAACATTCTTCAAAAACATGTCCCTTTATGTTCCACAGAAGAAAGCCATACAGGTTTGAAACCAGATGAGAGTGAGCAAATAATAACCGAATTTTCACTTTTGGGTGAACTAACCATTTGAATCAGGTGATTTTAACATACAGACATTTCAAAAGACATTTTGTGATTGTTCAAGGTTGAACATGTAAGTATACGTGTGTTCACAGTTAATGGCTGTTGAGTTGGTAACAGTGGGTGTATACTAAACGTATATAAATGGTGGTCACTGGCCCCTCCACAGGAAACCAGGGACTAAATCAGAGCACTTTTGTCCTTCATGTGGCTGTTTGGTGATCCGCAGAGCCAAATGTTGTCTGTGAGTTTCTTCTCTCTGCTGTAATAACCTTTCCTTCTCTATGCACTACAGGTGTTTTGGCATTCCAGCAAAAACAACGTCGGACCCAGACATGTCCAATTAACTCCACACGGCATCTGACAAGAAAATCATATTTTTTTCTTCGTTAGGATGGTGGGAAACATCCTGGGAAAGCTGTGAGGACCAATTTTGAGAGCTGAAGAACATGAAATTGCATGTCTTGCACCTGGCAATAGAAGAGGTTAGGACAAATTGTCACATTCTTAGGCGTAAAATGACAACTTGGTGGAAACACGTAAATCAATGTTAGTCATTTGAACTGAAAAAGAATGTAAAAATAGCACAGTAAATCACTCTTAACTGATTAACACAGTGGAACATTATAGTAGATTAAAAAGAAGACAATGTGTACGTTTACAGTCAAATATTCCTATAATTATGCATTTTCTAAGTCCAGTATGATCTCTGCATGATAAAGTTCTTTAGGCACTTCCCAGAAACAAATTGATCATATGCAACGCTGCCGCTTAATGCAGGGCTCGACATTAAGCATTGTCATGTGCTTGTCCTTCGGACAAGTAAACTGGTCATTCCCCGTCTGTCGCTCACACTAGGGGTCTCTCTTGAGCGCCGAAAGCTCGTTCATGTTAACGTGTTACCAAATTAAAAATTTTGGGTAAATCATCTCTTTAAGAGTACAAGTCATGTCTCACCAGTTGCATTAAAAGCACCAGTTTAATATTGATAAAATACATGTTAACAGACAATCCTGAGAGAACCTTGCTGCTAAATCAGTTATGTTGTATATTCAAAACAGTTATGCATATTAAAGTTAGATAATGTTTTCATTGTGTATAATTTATTAACGTTGTTTGGAAGGACGAGTCACCTCAGCAGTTTGCTGACTAGCAATGAACGTAAAACTATTTCACAAACACGAACCGACCAAGATTAAGGGAAACATGAGGGCAGTACAGTACTGTGCACACGCACTCATGTGGGAACTAAAGACATAAAGGAACAGCTGGGACCAGAGGGAATTGGGAACAGGTGTGTGTGATGAGGATGTCTTGAAATGTTGTAACTGACCCTAGTCGACTTGAAACGGTGTCTCCGGCATGGGAGGCGGGTGCGCTAACAAGGAGGCTAAAGGCTACAGCCATTAGCGTCAGTCGCTAGTGCACCTCTTGAGGTCAGGAGAGTGAGGTTTACACACTGCACAGCTATCTACCAGCTGGCTCCCATTACACTCACCCCCTAAAACTCACTCCCATCCAGGTCATGGAACCATTGTAACCGGCCCTTGTCGCCCCGCTCCTTACTGGACTCAAACCGGCGTCACTGGCGTGGGAGCCGGGTGCGCTAACAAGGAGGCTACAGACTATAGCCCCTAGTGTCAGTTCCTAGTGCACCTCTTGAGGTCAGGAGAGTGAGGTTTATACACTGCACAGCTATCTACCAGCTGGCTCCCATTACAGGTGCATGAAGGGAAATTCAGTTTGGAGGAAAAACTTCAAAAGTCCCAGAACTCCTCCGGAGGTTTGGGAGGCAGCTCCAGGAAGGGAATCATGACACCAGGATGGAACTGGCAGGGGGTCAAGGGGGGAGCCGCTGGAGGCGGAGCCACAGTTGGTTCAGGGAGTTGAGTCTCAGACGGCGTAACCAGAGGTGGAGTGTGCAGAGCCACAGGAGGAGCAGGAACTTGAGACTCAGGAGGAGGAGCCGGAGGCGGAGCTGCAGAAGGAGAAGGGATTTGAGTCTCAGGAGGTGCCGGAGTGGGTTGAGCCACAGGAATTGTGGGTATTGGGTCTCAAATGGAGTGGGAGAAGTCACTGGAGGAGCAGACAGGACCTCTGGAGGAGGAGTCTCTGGTGGAGCGGGTGGAGTCATGGAACTCTCAGATGGTGCAGCCACCATGGTCAGGAATGCTGGCAGTGACAAGGGAATAACCTTTGTGGTCATGGAAGTCTCGAGGGGCGGAGCCATGGGACGGCTCGAGGGGTGGAGCCATGGAAAGGATCGAGGGGCGAGGTCTCCAGGACCACTGAGGCTGGTGAGAAAGTGGTCTCCATTGAGCTCTGAGATGACTGGAACCCCCCTTGAAAATTCCTCAAGGGCTGTAGCAGGCGTGAAAGCTTGTTCTGGGACGGACACGGGTTCAAATGCTTGCTCGTTGACCGTAGCAGCCGTAATGGGATACTCTACTGCATGAGTGTAGTCCTCCATCGCTCCTACAGTGAGGGCTGATCCACTAAATAACAATGTCAGATCAATAAATTGGTCCAGGGGCTTTTGCCATAAGGCATGAGGGACAGCACTGTCTCATTAAAACCAATCCAGAAAATGTCCTTCAAGGCCACATTATTGAAATCAACCTCATTAGCCACCTCACAGAATTCACTAACATAATCCTCCAGCGAGCAATTACCCTATCGCAGCCGGGAGAGTTTTACAGCTGGATTTATGTTTTTGCAGTCGGTTCTTTTGTTAGGCTGTTTGGAAGGACAATGTGAGAGGCGTGGATCCAAACACAGTATTCATATTTATTTTAAAGAGGATGATGGAACAACGATGAAAATCAAACATTGGTACAAAAGGAATCAAAACGCCACAGCAGTTTGCTGACTAACAATGAATGTAACACTCTTCCATGAACACAAACATAAAACAAGAACTGACCACGACATAGGGAATAATGAGGGATATATATATATATATATATATACAAATGGGAACTAAAGATATAATAAGGAACCGCTGGGAACGATGACCAGAGGGAACTGGGAACAGGTGTGGGTGTGATGAGAATGTCTGGAAGGTGCATGAAGAGAAACGTAGTTTGGGGGAAACTTCAACATAAAAGTCTCAGAACACAGAAAGATGACAAAAAGGGTTCATTCTGTGACAGTTATAGTATGAATATTATTATAATGTATATTGTTTTATACTTATTAAAATTGACTGATTCACATGGCAGAGAAAATACCTTGGATACATTAGATGGACCTCTAGAAAGATGAGAGATGCAACAGGTGCTTAAGTCTGTATTGAGCGTTATTCTTCACTCTATATATGGTATTATTAAACAAAGCATTTTTGCAATTTCTGCCTTTCTTGCTGTATTATGAGGGAGCACCATGATTTTACAAGACAAAATTACATCTCTGGCCAACGTCGCGTGCTTGTGATGAAAAACGCTTTGCCGATTATAAACAGGAGCAATAGTTTTGTTGCATTGCTCGCTTATAGATCAATTAACAGGTTTATACTTGTCTATATATGTCAAATCAAAAGTTCAGTAAATAAGCACGACACGATAGAGGGAATTCACCATATTTTGAAAGTGAAACATGCAGGAATTGTTAAAATTGTGCTCAATCCTTGCAATCCTGCGCTATTGAGCTAACTTTCGTTATTGAGATTTTATTCAGGCTACTTGTCCCGGACAAGCGGACCTGCGCTAATGTCAAGCCAAGACTTACTGTATTAACCCTCATATTGCGGTGGGGCCATTTTTGACCCGGGAGAGGTAGATAATAATTTTTAAATACCACATAGTTTTTAATATGGGAACCAAATTTTGGAAAATTGTCAAGACTATCAAAATACACATGATAATTTTCTTTCAGATTTGTAACATATTTTTTTAAATATTTTTTTTTAATAAAATAGAACTTAAAAAGTTAAAGTTCAATCTTTTGCATTCATGGGTCAATTATGACTCGGGGATCAATTGTGGCTTTACACAATATTATGTTGATTTCTTTTTTGTACATCTATGAATTATATTTTTACTTACAAACACTTAATGTACATTTTGCCTCTTCCCATACTCTCTCACACTTATTTTCATGTATTCAAACATGCACATACACATACTGTACAGTCACACACGGAAACACACATTCCTGTCCAAAACAGACATGTGGGGTGTGACGAGAAAAGTTCATTAAAGAATACGTTGGTTTCATAATGTTTGATCACCTAGTTGTATTGAGCAGATATGAGCAATAGGAAATTAATTCAAATTACTAATAATTCTCACATTAGAACCAGTGGTAGCTCAGCGGTTAAGGCTCTGGGTTACTGCCCGAAAGGTCGGGGGTTCAAGCCCCAGCACTGTCAAGATACCACTGTTGGGCCCTTGACCCTATCTGCTCCAGGGGTGCTGTTTAATGGCTGACCCTGCTCTCTGACCCCAGCTTAGTTGGGATATGTGAAGAAACTGCATTTCATTGGCTCTGTACCTGCACAATGACAATAACGTTGAATCTTAATCTAGAAGTGAAAATAAATAGCATATTATGATATCTTTAGATCTTTTTACATGGATTTACAGTCAAGAACCTATTAATGACTTAGAATATAGTTTAAGATGGAAACCATCACGTTATGAATCATTTATAAGCTTGAATTCCACCGGGTCAAAATTATTTTCTCAATAGGAGTAATTGTAATAAAAATTGATCCAACTAATATTTTTCTTTAATTTATGTAACATATTAGATCAAGATCAAAAAGTACAAAACATTTGGTCTCAAACTTTTATTTGCAGCCCTGTTAACCATTCAAATTTTATTTTATATTATTTTGCACATTTTGTCTATTTAATTTTGATGTTTACTTAATGTTTACAGCAATAACATAACTTAATCAGAATTAAACATTTTGAATAAATAAATAAATGAATAAATAAATATTGACACTGACATCCTGAGGTTGACAATCAATATTTTGCGAAGTTTAAGAACCTAATTAGTAAACAAAAAAAAATATATATATTATTATTATTATTATTATTAGTATTGTTTTTAAAGATATTAAGGCTGAAAACGTTCTACCCAATATGTACAGTTCCACAAGCATTCCAAGAATACCTTGGAAAATGATCTTAAAAATGGAAGCCTTCAATTCTTGTACATATTCTAAAATTAGCAAAACACATAAATACTCCGTTTATTTGTCACGTTCCCGACTGCGATGGCTGTGAAATGAAGCCATTATCACTCGTTTCTCTTCTATGTGGAAAAGCAGCATTATCAGACGGTTCTATCAGAACAGGCACATCTGTGGGGCTAATATGGACAGATGGATATGGTTGCCTTGTTGGTCTAAGGGTTTCAGGTAGATTGTTACAATTCTTCACCAGATATGAGCGGCTGAGCGCTGCTGATGGTCTTTAAGCCCATTGTCCTTATGAAACCAATTTCGGCGTCCAACGTTTTCTGTGTTTCATGTGTGTAAATGGATAGTCTGTTTTTCTCACAGTCACAGCCCGTGAGGTTCTTTGGCTCAGGCCTGGATTACGACAGCACTTTCCTTGGTCTGGGTCGCTGGGATCAGGGCTCACTCAACACCAGCATCCTACATATAATCCTATCAGCACCGGCATGAAAGAAGAGGATATCAGGGTGACTCTGAGGTCTTTGAGAAAAGATTAAGCCACTGTATATCTCATTCTGACACACAAATAGACTAAAACGTTCAAATCTGGGATTGTTTATTTGCTTACCATTTCATCAAGAGCAGATTTAATGGGATCGTTCACTCAAAAATAAACATTCTGTCATCATTTACTTACCCTCATGGTGTCCCAGCATCATACGACTTACAGTACTTCTGAAGAACTCAAAACGGAGATGTTAAGTAGATTGACAGCCTCAGTCACCATTCACTTCCGTTGCATTGAAAAAATTAAAAAACTAAAAGCCACAAAACTCTAATTTAAGTTAGTCGGGGGTCTGTGGAATAAAACAGCCTTTTCTTGACTGCTGATATTGAACAAAGTGTTCAACTTACCCCACACTTGGGGTAAAATGCCCCCAGGGAGTTTATAGTGATATAGATATATTAGGGGCAATAGTTATAGGCTAAAATATGTCAACTTATCTAAATACTTTTGATATTTACAGATGGCAAGGTGCTTTTTTTGAATAACAAATTAAGATAACGCTCCTTCAAAAGAACAATTCATTTAATTTACATTTGTCATTTCATATCATCTATTGTACAGAAGCCCTGAACCGCTACGAGAAAAAAAAAATGCAATTTTTTTGAGACGGCTCAACCCATTTGTATCTATTTGTGCAGGATGGGACTCAACTGGTGGTGGTGGGGTGGTGGAGGTTGCCATGTTAGCACACTGAAACAGTAATATGATAGATTGTGAGCAGACTTATAAAGCAATGGCTTACATGTGATTTACCCAACTAATGGTGCGATGATGTACAGCTGCTAGTCTTCCCGCTAGAACTACTCTGCGCTTACATCTCTGGTAATACAGAGGGGAAGACATTGACTGAGTACAGAATGGCAAACTACCCACAATACTCTTATTTCTTCTGCCATGTGTGTCTATGGCAGAAATAGTTTGAGTAGTATGGTAGTATGCCTCTCTGAACTCAGCCATGTACACAATTGGGGTTACATTGAGGTTACAGTCTCTAGTGCCATCTGGTGGCAATTATAAAAAATAATCTTTATAATTTTTATCTTGCAAAACAAAGAACACTCAATTACTTTTTTAGGTAAGAAGGCCACATGTCCATGAGATCACATGCGCATTTGTGTGTGTTTGTGTGTGTGTGAGACAGAATTGGCTTTGATCTCATACATCTGCACACTGATCCCAATCCTAAGAATGATCTTACTGACAATCACTGTGTCAGCCTGTCAGTCTCTCGCTTTCTCCCTGCAGAGTTACTGTCCTGCAGGTCACAGAGGGACACAAACACACTCGAGTCTGATGATTCGTCAAAAACACTAGCAGGAAATTATGGCATCAGTTGTGAGTATATGAACCTTCATTCTGTTCTATTCCATTTGTATTCTATTCTATTCTGAGGCTGAATGTCACTGAATTATTAGATAGTCTCATCATTCAAGCTATATGTCTGAATATGTGGAGTTGATTTAGAGAAATATCAATATTCATTTAGAATGAGTGAAACATTCCTTGTTTAATTTCCTCATATTTCCCTTTTTACAAATCTAAATTCACTTTTCTGAGTAATTTTAAGTGGATGTATGAAATCAGTTCAGTCTATATGTCATATATAACACCTGTGTGCATTAATTTTACATATGTGTATATACAGTCTATGGATGTTTCTTTCACTCCAGAGAATTTCATACGTCAGGGGTGGATTTTTTGTATAATGAATAGATTTTTTTTATTTAAAGGCAATATTAAAAGTGATTTGGAAATATTCTGACAGGCCTTCATTTTTTTTGTTTTGGTTGTCCTGGACCCAGACATTTAATATTACATTTAAAAATCCACTATAAAAATACAAATTATTTAATGTTTGAAACTGACAATTTAAGCACAGATTGAAATAAACACAACCAATTTTAATATATATTGTGGATATTTTATTATTAATTTTATTCTATTTAATGTTTAAGGACTGGCCCCATTTTTTCCATTGTAAGTGTCTTACAGGGACGGATTACCATCCGAGCCAATGGGGCCAGTGCCCAGGGGACCTTGACTGCCAGGGGACCCTTGACTGCTCGGGGGTGCCCTGGGCTTTAAGGCTGCGCAATCTAGTTTGGTGCCCCCCCCAAACTCCCCCCCCCAACCCCCACTCAACATATTTTGTCCATGAACAACAAAATCCCCCCACTCAATAACTTTTGGGTGGAGGGGGGGCCCTTGGAGATAATTATTAAATATATTTAATTATTTTTTATTTTTTTATTTATTTATTTATTTTAAATGTCAACTGTCCCACATTTGCGGTGTCATTTCCACCACACCAAACAGATTTACCCCTAATGAAGCTTTTTCAAAATAAGTGTGCTTGTTAACCAAGTCGACAAAAGTGTCAGTGAAGAGCATGCTTGAGATAGAAATATGAGAGAGAAATATGAGATAGAAATATGCTTGAGAAATATGTGACAAGTGATGTTTGAAAACAATAGGAAAATCTATGTAAATATCACTTGTGAGCAGAGTATTTTTTATTGGGTTTTATTTCCAAACAAGCTGTAATTTTTCCAAATTATAAAAAAAAAAAAAAAAAGTGAAAATATTATCTAAATGTGTGTATTTAGGATACATAAAATATTAGCAATGAAATTAGATTGCATTTTTTTTCTCAATAATTTTTGGCTTTTTTTTTTTCTTTTTTTTTAAAGTCATGGTCATTTCCATGACCTCCAGAATTCTATTCAAGAGAATTTAATAGAATGTGCTTTTGAGATGTGCTGGAAAGGACACTGTGGTGGAAATGTTCATGACTTTAAAAAAAAAAAAAAAAGCCAAAAATCTCCTGCGGTGCATCTTAAACATGTGTGTGTGTGTGCGTGTGTGTGTGTGTGTGTGTGTGTGTGCGCGCGTGCATGCGTGCATGCGTGAGTGTGTATTCCAGGGATTGACCTGCCAGACTAAAAATGCGATGATGCATCTGAGTGGTTGTGGCATTCAGCTGGTGTCTAAAAAGGGCCATCTCTCGCGCACACCTGCACTCCATCTGTTACCCACACATGCTGAGGACTCTTTAGCACACTTTACACACTCATCTTCCTCCTCCATGCTGCATCAGACCAGAGTCACTCCACAACCCTTAGAGAAAGAGAGGGAGGCTGAGAATTTGCCCCTTAGATGCCCTCACAAACTTGCTCCCTTAGAGCTCCTCCTAGAGGTGAGAGAGGCACAGCGACTGAAAATCAAAAGCATCCAACAAGATGGCAAAGCGACAAAATCAGACACAAAAAAGAGGGAAAACTCGTGGGAAGAACGGACCAACTAAGTCACTAGAACTTTCACCACTGAGTACCATCGTAGAGCCCCACAAAACCCCAAAGAGATCAACCGGACCATTTCTAAACCCTGTCAATCAAGCCAAGCTTGGCTCGGATAGGTCAATGGCAGGTCATGGGCAAATGAATCAAACTGTCCCGCTGTCTCATACCCCATCCCTCAGCCAAAGCAGACAAACACAAGTCCAGTTGGCACATGCCCAATAAGAGTGTGACATTGGCCAATCACCTGCCCCCTCTAAGCATCAGGATGCAGTGAAGAGGCATATAAGGTTGCGAAGCACCCAGCGGCTTGAAGAGGATCAGAGAAAATCCAGCACATCAGCAGGTGGATTATCTGCTGATGAGGGTGAAATAGTCTCAGCTGGTCCTGGCAAGGGTCAATGCACCGCATAGTAGGCCCTCAAAGAGGCCAGCTGCGTTCTGGAAAAGGCATCATGCAGGAACCCGCAGGAACCTGCTGAGACGGAGTCAGTAGGTAAAGCTGGGAGATGGATGGCTGTTAATGACATTCAGGAAGTCGTACTTTGACACTTTGACCCAAAGGAAGTCCAGCACATGGTTGGAGATTCAAACATGGCAATATAGAGATGTTTACAAAAAGGGTCTTCGCTCTTGTACCTCTCTTGGGTTTAGAGTGGAAAACAGCTCTGATGAAGCCAGCAGTAATGTAGAAAACAGCACAATGTTCCAGAACCAAATATAATATGAACATTATAATAATATAACATTATAGGGGAACATTATAAAATGTTCTCGCTAAGATGGGTTTTAGATTTCAGATATCTTTGCAAAAGATGCTGTCTTGCCCTTGTTTATGAAAGAAATGATTTAGACTTGTCAGAATTTAAGGATACACTATGACACTTACAGAACAGTGAATGGGACCAATCCATAATGTTTCATAAGTATAGCCACAAGACATAAACAATATGTCTGTAAACATGATTTTAGTGTGATTAAACCCATTTAAAGCTTTATATAAAAGGTTTTATAAAATTATAAGAGTCACATTTCTGCCTTCAAACCTTCCAAAAATCAGTCCATTCACGTAACCTAGATTTTTTAAGGGGAACGAGTCAAAATATGTTTTTTTTTTTTTTGGTTATCAGCGTTATGCTGTTGATTGAGCTTATCTTGTTTGAACCCAGAATATTCCTTTTTAAAAAATGTCACAGTAAGACACCAGGGACGGATTATGACTTGGCCCTGGGGCCAATTATCTCCAAGGGTACCCCCCTCCACCCAAAAGCAATTTCGTTGTTCATGGCCAAAATGTGTTGAGTAGGAGGGGGGAGGCACCAAACTAGATTGCGCAGCCTTAAAGCCCAAGGCATCCCCGAGCAGTTAAGGGCCCCCTGGCAGTCAAGGGCCCCTGGGCACTGGCCCCATTGGCCCGGTCGGTAATCCCTCCCTGTAAAACACTTACAATGGAAAAAATGGGGCCAGTCCATAAACATTAAAATACACACTGTGCAAAAAGTAAAGACACAAGATGTTAACGTGGTTTAAGTGTGTTCAAATTGCTTACAGGGTTTACCGGCATTGCATTATACGGTAACAATTTCCAGTAAAGTTCCATCTGTTAACATTAGTGAACCACATCAGTTATCATGAACAATACTTATTAAGCATTTATTAATATTAGTTCATCTTAATCTAAACATATACTAATACATTTTTTAAATTGAAAGTTGTATTTGTTAACATCAGTTATTGCACTATGAACTAACATGAACTAACAATGAACATTTGATTACTAATGATTACATTTGATTACAAGATTACTGAATGCTGTAACATGTATATTGTTAATTGTTTATTCATGATAACTAATGCATTTACTAATGTTAACAAATGAAACATTGTAAAGTGTTATCCATTATACTCTATGTGATTAACATCCATTATACTGTATGTAAATGATATTATTACTCTAAAATCATATTAGCATGTATTATGGTTATATCTTGTGGCTATACTTTTATATGTCATTTGTACTCAAGGGCACAATGGTGGTGGCGTAGTGGCTAGAGCACAGGGCTGCTAATCAGAAGGTCGCTGGTTTGATCCCCACGGCCACCACCATTGTGCCCTTGAGCAAGGCACTTAGCTCCAGGTTGCTCTGGGGGGATTGTCCCTGTAATAAGGGCTCTGTAAGTCGCTTTAGATAAAAGCGTCCGCCAAATGCGTAAATGTTCTGAATTTTGTCTTTCCTGTGAGTCTATAACAATTTTAATAAATGTGTATTTTTTAATGTATTTATTTTTTCAGAATAAATGCTTGACATTTGCTCAGGCTGACACATTATGAGTTTAAGAAGTAAACAGGGGTGTAGATTCCCTTTTTTTGTGGGGGGGGGGGGGGGGGTAAAAGTGTTTACATGCAACACAATATCAGGGTAATGGGCACAAGTGTATGTGTGTAAACCGGTTTATTCTTAAAAGGTTTTTGTCCTTATCTTGATCAAAGAAAGACGTTTTAATAACATGGCCACCTTTATGTGACCCCAAACAAGTTGTTGGCTTAATGTTGCTTTAAGAGAACTGATTGGATAATTCACGTTCAAATTGCTTGTAAAATAGCCCATAAACACACATCTGTGATCGCACATTATTTGTATTGTAGATACTGATATGGCAAGTTCTTTCCACAGAAGAAAGAAAGACAGGTTTGGAACAACATTGTGGTTAGTAAAAGATGACATCATTTTCATTTTAGGTGAACTATCCCTTTAAGATCTCTTTAAACAAACTGTGACCTTCACACCAACAGCTTCTTTTCATATACTCAGTGAAGTTACTTTTCCTCCTAGTCACTCTTCTTTTACACTTGCATCTGTGCCAAACCATCAGTTGTCCAGTCTTGGACTTTGCCCTGTGCTAAAATTATCATGGCCTCCAGCAACACTTGACCCTTTACAAAGGTAGAGGATGGAAATAGATCCACGTGACTTGCTTTCTTTAAAACAAGATGAAGCATGAGAAGTTACATCCTGTACCATTTTACAGTCGGATGTTTATTGCTGTGCGGTACCATACAGTTGTTGATATGTTTTATTGTGCATACAGATGGAATGTAGGAAGTTTGGAAAGTGTGTGTTGTGTGGCTGTGTGAGGAAGTGCTGGTGTGTGTGTCTGATGTCTGTGAAAGTACTCTGCGGTAAGAAGTCCAGATGACATGAAAAGTGAGCAAGTAAGGAAAAAAAAGTCTTTAGAGACGTGCTGTGCACACCGGATATAAGGCATGTTCTGTATAAAAGAACAAGAAGGTCAGACAGAAAAAAAAAACTACAAGTAAAAGCAGCAGAGAAGGCCAACCTGCCTCTGAAAAGAGAGTTGACCTTTACAATCACAGTTGAATTGATAATATTTCACTTATTCCATTGATCTTTTTAGCGTGTTGATTCATAGACTAATCCTTTAATTTTGGAAACATTCTTCATAATTGGGTTTTCTCAGAGAGATTAACTGTACTGGTTTGAGAACATTTAGCTTACACTTAGGTGGTAACCTGGGCTTAAAGGGTTGGTTCACCCGAAAATGAAAATTCTCTCATAATTTAATCACCTTCATGCCATCCCAGATGTGTGTGACTTTCTTCCGTCTGCAGAACATAAACGAAGATTTTTAGAAAACTATCCCAGCTCTGTTGGTCCATACAATGCAAGTTGATGGTGACCAAAACTTTGAAGCTTGTAAAATATGACTCCAGTGGTTTAATCTGTCTTCTTATGTGATCTAATCGATTTTGGGTGGAGAACAGACCCAAATATAACTCCTTTTCACTGAACATGATCATGATTATACTTCCTAGTGCTTGACACATGTGCAAAGTGCTTGATGGAGTGGTGGTGGTGTAGTGGGCTAAAGCACATAACTGGTAATCAGAAGGTTGCTGGTACAATCCCCACAGCCACCACCATTGTGTCCTTGAGCAAGGCACTTAACTCCAGGTTGCTCCGGTGGTTTTGTCCCTGTAATAAGTGCACTGTAAGTTGCTTTGGATAAAAGCGTCTGCCAAATACATAAATGTAAATGATAGTGCTAGGATGTGTAATCGAGCTTGAAATTATGATCACCATGTAGACTGGTGATGACAAGATTTATTCGAAAGAATGCGTCATATGTTGGTCTGTTCTCTTCCAAAACCACTATAGGATCACTTCAGAAGACATGAATTAAACCCCTGGAGACTTATGCATTATCTTTCTGCTGCCTTTATTTGCTTCAAAATTTTGGTCACCATTTACTTGCATTGTATGGATCTACAGAACTGAGAAATTCTTCCAAAAATCTTTGTTTGTGTTTGCAGAAGAATGAAAGTCATCTGTTTTTTTGTCCATCAGTATCTCTGTGTCTTTCTGTCTGTCTTTCTATCTGTCTCTCTCTCTCTCTCTCTCTCTCTCTCTGTGTCTGTCTTTCTGTCTGTCTAACAGATCTGTCGATCAGTGTGTCTATGTGTTTTTCTGTCCATTTTTCCGTCTGCCTTTTTGTCCGTTCGTCCATCCCTACGTCCATCTGTCTGTTTGTCTGTCTGTCTGCAAGGCTTGCAATGGCCTAAAGTAAAACAAAATTGACTTTCTCCCAAACATAAAAAACAGGCTTCACTTACATAGATACAACTGAAAAGCATTACACTGGTGCTGTTCCTATTTACGAACACATATAATTATTTATCTTTGTCAGTTTGATCAGTTTTGTGCGATCTAGTGAGAGACACACACACTTCAATTAATTCACACAATTATTCTGTAAAACTGATTTAGAAAGATTTAGAGAATTGCTAGACTACTGCTGCTGTGACAAAAACATTTTGGCCTTGATAACATTTAAGGAGGGTCAAACCACAAACCGGAAACAGGGTGTTGGGCGCCTACGATCATCGATGCTTGAGGGTAACGAATGCTATCCCATCTTGTCCGAACTGACAGAATGTCTAATGTGGCACAGCTCACTGAAAATGTTAATGATGGTTACGGGAGGAATGTGTCACCAAACACAGTGCATCTCTACCTGCTGCGTATGGGGCTGCTTATATGAGGACTGGTCAGAGTGTCCATGAGGACCCCTTTCCACCATCGAAAGCGCCTACAATGGGCACGCAAGCTTCTGAACTGGACCTTGGAGCAGTGGAAGAAGTTTGCCTGTTCCGATGAGTCCTGTTTTCTTTTACATCACGTGGATGGCTGTGTATGTTTGCGCCATTTACCTGGGGAAGTTATGGCACCAGGATGCATTGTGGGAAGATGACAAGACAGTGGAGGCAGTGTAATGATATGGGAAACGTTCTGCTGGAAAACACTGGTTCTGGCCATTCATGTGGATGTCAATTTGACACGTGCCACCTACCTAAACATTGTTGCAGACCAGGTACACCCCTTCATGGCGATGGTATTCCCTGATGGCAGTGGCCTCTTTTAGCAGGATAATGCACCGTGCCACACTGCACACATTGATCAGGGATGGGTTGAGGGACATAATGAAGAGTTCACCTCACAAGGTTCCACCTCACAGCTTGCAGGACTTGAATGATCTGCTGCTAATATCTTGGTGCCAGATACCACAGGACACCTTCAGGGGTCTTGTAGAGCCCATGCCTTGGCGGGTCACCGCTGTTTTGGCATTACACGGTGGACCAACAGCATATCAGTCAGGTAGTCATAATGTTTTGGCACATCAGTGTACATATAACATTATATACATACTAATGGCATATTATCAAGCTCTGAAAATAAGCCTGGTTTAATTGCATTAACCTTGTTTAAGACCTATTAAAAACACAAAACCTGGTTAACGACATCCATTCTAACAATGCAATAACCATTAAAATAATGCAGTCAATTTTCACTTTGATTTTACAGAGAAAACAGTGAGTGCTTGCTGACTGAGGCAAACAATAATGAGATGGTAAATTCTATATTAAACGTAAGCAGAGTGACATCACCACCGCATGTGGGGAAATGCTTATCAACAGATTACAAATTTTGGGGGAACTATCCCTTTAACCTTTTTTTTAGATACCCATTGAAAAAAAACATGACCTGAATTATCCCACCAATTACAAAAATATAAAAAATAAAATTCACCCAGGTTTAACCCACCTATTATCTGCGTCTGATCTCTGGCACTCTCTTCTCTCTGTCAATTCACTATAGACACAAAGTTAATCGTTAACACACCCATTAGCGCTACGGCTGCCCATCAGCTGTCTCTCCTCTAGTTAGTCTGGCCTGGAGATAGAGGACATATCTTCATAGCCATGGAGACAAGAGGAGAGAGAAAGATCTGGTGTGAAAGCAAAAGAAATAGATGACAACAAAAATATCTCAGAGGGTTGCTCTATAATTGGCACAGTCTGTCAGACCCCTTTTTTATGTGAGTGAGCAGGGCAGGGCAGCCATCGCGTCCCAACTGAAACCCAACACTTAGAGCGGTTCCTCCTCCCTACCACCTCCCAGCAGAAGAGAGCAGACTCCACATCACAGGACAACAGTGTGCTCCTCACTAAGGATTACTTTGTGTGTCAGTGTGTGTGTGTGTCACACCTGTGTGCAATCTTAACTGGAGCTTTATTTTTAGGAGGATGTTTCCTTGATACCTGGCTGAGGTGTGTGTGTGAGATGTGTATGAGTTTCTGGAGGAGGTAGAGGAAGATCTTGGACAATACAGGTAAGAGGGAATATTTATCATTCAAACGCTGATGAGTGTTTCTTCAACTTTGGTAACTTTGAAAACATTTTCACTATTTATTTATTTTAATTATGTATCAATTTCCAACAGTGTTTGTACATGCGTCACAGGATATTAATGGGATTTTTTTCCCCCTTTTTTTCTTGAAAGTCATGTAAATTTCTTCCACAGTGTCATTTTCAGCACATCTCAAATTCTGTAAGGTGTTTTTATGGTGGAAATTACACTTTAAAGTTTTTTTTTTAGTTTTTTTAAATGAAATAGCCAAATGATAAATTGATATCTATGTACTATATATAGATATATTAGGGGTAAAATTCTTTGGTGATGTGGAAAAAAAACAACATTGTGCCAGTTATCTTAATTTTATAAAAATTCATAGAAATAATTTTTACACAATTATCACTGAAAGTGGTCTCCCCTGAAAGCTGGGGTGGTAGGGGGTCCCAATTGTGCCCCCTTAGTGTGCCGCTGGTGCCAGCCTTAAATATGGCACCCCTATGTGTTGCATACATTGCATATATGGTTTTTGTGCCTCTGCCTGCAACCCATTTTTCAACCCACCAGTTGAAAACTACTTTCTTTCCCTTTCTTCTTTCTTTCTAGTTTGTTGGAGCGCTTTAGGAAAAGGAAGGCTGTTTTTTACATTTCAGATAGAGGAAGCACTGGTTTACTCATCTCCAGTATGTTCCCAGGCTGATTGTTTAGCAGAGTTTTGGAGTTTGGCCCTTGCAGGGCCCCAAGTGTGTGAGATGAGATATCCACACTAAAGATTTTGAATCCTACAAACAGACATTAGCAAGACACACAAGTAGGCAATTAACATTTTTTAAAAATGGGAATTTTCTTTTAAAACATGATGTCCCAGAGATATTAAACTGAATTGGGTTGATCTGGGCTAGAAAGCAAAAGGTTGTAGGTTATATGGCTGGTTGATAACCAAAAAGTTGGAGAGTTGTAGGGCTAGTAACTGACAGTATGTAGGGTTAGCTGGTACATTTTAGGGCTGGTAAGGTTGTTGGTTGTAAGGCTGGCAGCCAAAGGTTTTTAGGTAAGGCAGATAAGGTTTTTAATAGTAAGTATATATTCTCTATAGAGCTTCAGAATTTCATTTCTAAATACTTTTCTTCAAATGTACAAATATAGCAATTAACAGCAGGGCTGAAAATAGAACTGGGTGTTCCCTTCCACAAACATTTCATTTTATGTTGTAAAAAACAATTTTTTCCTTTCAGTCCTCTTTTTTTAACCAAGCATGGGTCAAATTGCTTAAAATAAGCAGGGCATTTAACACAATAGCTTGACCAGAGAGCATAAAACAATGAGCCCTTTAATACTCTGGACTATCGGCCCGCATGCTAGAAAACAGGACAGATTGAGGTCTCTTATCTTCATACCTTATTTACCCAGAAGCCTTTAACACTCTAAACTTTGATGCCCACTGACCATAGAGATACCAATCTAAAAATCTTGTACATATACATAGTGCTTGTCTGTTGTTTCCACTTTATTTGCAAAAAGAAGCAACAGTTAAAACTTATCTCAATGAAAAGTTAAAGGAATGACTATTTTACTATTTTACAGGCCCATATAAATGTTTACGGCTAATAAATTCTATGATATTTATTCAGCGCACTAGCTAAATAGATGATTTTGCAGTCTCAAAGTAGCATAAGAAGACCGGCTCTGGCCACAGAGTTCAAAGAACTTACCACGCTGAGAGATACTGTAGACATTTCTGACCAAAAGCAAAGAGCAAACAGGGATTTCTGGGTCATATGATGATAGAGCAAACCCTGGAAGGCAACAAAGAAAGGCCCACTGAATTACATGAAAGGAGGCGCCCGGCAAAAGTCCACAAGGAACAGGGCCATTCTTGTCTTGGCCAGACAGATCCAAAAATGGACAGTTTTCCATTTCTAGATGCTTCAATTTTATGTTTTCTTTAACTTTAGGCTTTATGTATTCCAGAAAGTCACCTAAAGTCATTTTTGCATTTGTGGTGTTTCTCTAGCTGACCTGATTGAGAACCCTTTGATTTCCAAGGAACTCACATATCGTATTGATAAAAATATATACTTTGAATTCAATGCAGTTGCATTAAATAAAAGCAGCTGCCAAGTGAACAAATATCAATGAAAATTGGGCTAATCATTAAGTTTCCATGTTCACCCTATTAATGCAACTTCAGTTCTTCGTGATTGTCCTTCGTGAAGGTTCTTCAGAAGAATAGAAATCCTATCCGCCTAAAAGTTAGAGAGCTTAGTTGTTTTGAAGTGACTGCAAGGAAATAATGCCACATCATCAGGGCTCTGTGGAGCATAACTCAATGCTTCCCTACATAGTTCCCTCAGTCTCTTATGACAGTGTGCTCCCAGGGGGCTACTGTACTCTGTAAAATCATAAGAACACCCTATTTACAGCAAAACATCAGTTTAGCTCTGCGAGGGATGGAGGATTAAGTTGCAAGTGGCTGAATGTCTAGTTTAGCCACAGTGGAATGAATTACAATTGGAAATTAAATTTTTTTAATTCTGTGTTTTTCATCATAATTTTCTGTATATATATATATTACACTCATACCTTTATTCTTTCATTCTGTGTTGATCAGAGTATGTTATTTTAAAGCAGTGTTGAGGAGTATCCTAACTAGCAAAAAGTAGCAGCGCTTTCATAACTTTTTTCAGTAGCGGGACTAGCTTAGCTTCTTAGCTGGCCAGCAGCAAGCTACTAGCTTGTTCAAAGTGCAATTGTCACCTTATTTGTGTCAAATTGAATTGCCCACACAGCTTTACAGCCAATTTTTCTTCATCAGTCTATATCAATTATCATGCTAGCGCTAGCTAGCATTAGCATGAGACAGTGTCTGACATTTCATCAACAAGCACTTCACAAATCTTTTCTGATATCACCTTCAGTTAAGAAATGTATCAAACACAGATCTTCTATATTTCCAGAAGTGTTTATTTGGTAATTCGTGATTATGTGTGGCTCATCTCATAAACGTCTCAAACCTGGGTGCTCAAACTGAAACAGCGATTTGGAAAGTAAAAATCAGGATCAAACCTTTCGCTGTCTAATCATTCAGAATTACTCTGTTCCAAATTCTCCTGACTGATCACCTAATTTGTTGTCTGGTCTTCACAGGTGTAGCAACTTGATGATCATCATACCTTAGCAGAAATATCAGTGAACAATAGCGGAGAAGGAGATGGAGTTTCGATTTGGGCTCAGGATCTTTTTGGTCCTGACCATACTGGCTTTGACATTGTGCGGAGGTGGCGTTAAAGGACAAAGGGCAGGTATTGTCAACTGAGGTCACATATTAACCTAAGTATACCATTTACATGACCGCTAACCACTGTCACTGTTTCTGGAATCAGGGGTTTTAATTTTGTATTGTAAAGTGTGTAGACTGAGGTTTTGCACAGACTCGTAGTTTAGACCAGTAGATCTAAACTGGTATTGCTTCAGGACCCACATTTTACATCGGACCCAAGTGGTGACCCAACACAGTACCAAATTTGTTTATTGTAGAAAAGTAAACAAAAATGTCGAGAAAATCTAACATTTAAATGTTTCTGAATGTCTCTTAAATGTTGATGGTTTCATGCTTTTGAAAGCCAACAATTAACATGAACCAAAAAAGTCAAAAAAAAAAAACAGTCCAGATTAGATTTTCATTTACCTTGCATAGTTTTGTTCATGGTTTTTGAGGATGAGGGCATGTCATGTAACCTGTCCATATCGGCAGATTTCCTAATTTGGCTAGCTTCTACCATGTGACTGATGAATGGATGCCAATTTGATGGATGCACATCCTTAAGGATACTTAAGGATAGAGTGTAATTTTTTTTACACATGCCTTTCCATCTTGTGCACAGTCAAGTGCTCAGCCTTTCAAAGTATGAACCCAGTATGAATGTTCCTGACACGTTTAGGACAGTAAAAACCAGGCGCATGGGCAGACTCGTACTATCCACGTCTCTAGAAATATTGGGATGCAAATGGACCATATGTGCGAACTGTGCATATAACAAAAGTTGAATTCAAGAGCACCGTTCGCAAGATTTACCGATATGTGGTAACCAAAGAATATTTTGGCCTTTAAGGCTAGGCTATACTTAATTTTTCCGCATCCCGTTCCGTCTCACACATGATCAAGGAATTAGACTTTCAAAGTATACTCTTTTTTTTACTGCGAGGACATTTGGATGTGTTCAAAGCTTGCACACTAGGACCGCTTTGAGATATTCTTTTAGTACAGTCAATGCCAGGCACATTTGCAGACGATGTGCAAAGATGCAGACTGTCAGTTTCTATAAAACTAGACTGCACGTGTACCGTCCATGCAAAATGTTCAGTAATTTGCACCATGCACACTATTTGCAAGACATACCGGCATTGAAAGCCAAGGTATACTTTGACCTTCAGATATCAACAACAAAACATTTTAGAAGCATTTTCTCTGTCCTCTTAAAATTTGATAAGCCTTTTTATTTTGCTATTCTAACTACAGTATATACAGTAAAGTTACATGGTTAGTTGCGTTTTACTATTTGCATTTAGCAATGTGTTTAGCATGCGACCATATCAGAAAAGATCTGTTACCCACTTTTGGGTCATGAACCACTTGTTTAGCGTTCTCTGTAAAATTCAGTCTATGCTTAACCCAAACTGATCCATGGTACACTGACAGAAATACATACCTCATAAACCTGTGGCTAAACACAGTTTCATTCATAAACGCAAAGGCTTTCCTGTTTACACACTGTCTAATATTTTGCCCTCTGTCCCAGGCTGCAAGAACGTCCACTATGATCTGGTTTTCATCTTGGATACTTCCTCCAGTGTGGGCAAGGAAAACTTTGAGAAGATCCGCCAGTGGGTGGCAAACCTGGTGGAATCGTTTGACATAGGTGTGGATAAGACACGTGTGGCTGTGGTCCGTTATAGTGACCGTCCCACTGCCGAATTCAACCTGGGCAGGTACAGAACTCTCGGAGAGGTCAAACGTGCTGCTGCAAACATCCGTTACCTGGGTGGGAACACCAAGACTGGAGATGCCATCAGCTTCACCGTTAATAACATCTTCACTGAGAGGGCAGGGGCACGGCCTGCCGCCAAGGGCTTTCAGAAAGTGGCGATCTTGCTAACGGACGGCAAGAGTCAGGATTTTGTTTTGGAGCCATCTGTAGCGGCAGCAGCTGCTGGGATCAGGTTGTTCGCTGTGGGGATTGGAGAAGCTCTGAAGGAGGAGCTAGAGGAGATTGCAGCAGAGCCCAAAAATGCTCATGTGTTCCATGTGACAGACTTTGACGCGATTGACAAGATCAGGGGCAGGTTGAGAAGGCGACTCTGTGAGAGTGAGTAATGAATAGTTTGACTTTACACAATAGAATCTTAATTTAGATTTTTACTTCAAGGCCCACATTTTACATTGGAGATCAAGTGGCAATCCAACAAAGTACCAAAACTTGTTCATAGTATGAGAGCAAAAATGTCCTTAATGACCTGCCGAAATTGCTTGGCAAGCACAGATTTCTTACCTGTGTTGATGTATTTCCAGTTGAAACAGGATGTTGAGGCAGAACACATCGAAGTTCCCCCCCTCCCTTTTTTTAAACAGCTAAAGGCCTTTAGTTTATGCCACTAAAAGCCATAAACATACATTTTGATATCATGGGTTAAGGTTAGGTTAAATGGCATTTAACGGCAGCTTAATTGGTTTTCATGGTTTTCAAGGATGTACTGTATGTCATGCAACCTGACCATGTTGACATCTGCCTAATTTGGCTAATTTCTGCTATCTATCGATACGGACATCTTTTCTCCACCATTTCAAATGTTACTATACATATTTAATTTTCTATCCTAACTATGCACAATTTACACTAGTTGAACAGACCTGCAGCCCATTTTTGGGCCATGACCTTCCAATTGACAATCACTGGTCTAGGATTAGCTGTTATAGCCTAACATTGAGCTCCAAATTGGCTTGACAGTTGTAAGTAAAAATGACTCAATGCATGCAGATTAAATCTGCTTTTTTTGGCATGCATTCCCATTTACAAGAAGGTTTGTGCTGTGCCATACAAGAGAGATGTTGGACAGGATCTGGCCCAACAAATGAATCCTCTTTGGTCCAGACATTTTTGTGGTTTCATGCCTCTGTGAGTTCTGAGTACAGAGGTGTAGAAAGTACAGGAGTCGGAAAAGCTTCCGAGCTCAAGTGCTTTTCCAGATCTCATCTGTTCCACAGGCGAAGATAAACCTAAAATTTCATGTGGGATAGTCTTAGGAGGCCATTACAAACAACAAGCTTGCATTAAAACTATGAGTACAGTTTTATAAATACATAAACCCAAAATATTGAGGTATGTGGTCTGGAATGACCATACAAATGAAGATGATGTGTATGCATAGTATGTTTTTAGTGATGATGGATGCTTAGCGCACCGGGCTCTACATCAGTCACTAAAATTAGTGGAAAGCAATGTTAGTGTAAAGCACAAAATCGTGCTTGTATAGCTAAAAGCATTTCCATACATGCATTTGCACAGAGTATGTTTTGTGCCCAATACATGATGCATACAGTGATGAATCAGTGTTTAGTTGAAGGCACTCTCCTTCAACAATCATTGGTATTTGAAGAGGTTGTAACACAAGCCTTTACCAATGCCTAATTTAAGCCAGACAGCCTAATTTAAGAAAGACAGCCTTGTGGGAAGATAGGCAACCACTTGGCAGAGATATGGAGAGAGAAAGAAAGAGTGAGAGAGAGAGAGAGAGAGAGAGAGAGAGAGAGAGAGAGAGAGGCAGCATTGATTCATTCTAATCCTTAATCCTGACCCTTCCCAATGAAAAAGAAATTCCGAACAAGAGATCCTCCCATTTTTTAGTGACTCTTAACCACATTAATGACTTAGAGTGTACGAAATATCAACTAAAAGAGCTCACTGTTAGTAATGGACTTCATTTTCCAATCAGTGATTATTCTTTCAACATTTACGAGGACTGAAACTATGTATCAGGTCCAGTTCTGAGATAAACAAAGATCATTTGGCACCATCATTGGTGTCTAAGAATACTGGTGGCTAAAAAACATGGCATCTCCAAAATCCAAGTTATTTTTGCCTTGAAAATTATAGTCCAACTCTTTCAAACGGAACCTGGCTTACAGTACTGCATTTGTACTTTTTAATGTACAGCTTTAAATGTGTTTTATGTGCAAAGATAAAATTAAATACCTATTTTAAGAACAATTAGTATATTCTCATTTTAATGTAGGGATGAAATAACAGTTTTTACACAATACAGGGATGTTTTTTTTCATAGGTGTAAAGGGATTAATGGAAAGGAGGAGGCGAGAACCGGCTTGACAATCTAAAAAATATTTTAACCTTTAATCTTAATATTTTAAAGACAAACACACATATGTTTCGGACAGCTGTCCGTAAATCTCTCTCTCTCGCACTGCCATGTTCGGTCGGCCCTTATCCCTCTTGATGGCTAATTAGCCTGTTTAGGTGCCAGGTGTGTGGAATCATGGCCCGTCATCGCTCTCCGAACTGCCTCATTCCTCCCTCGTTCTCTCAGGCTGGGGTTCCCCTGGCATGATATACACCCCCCCCTCTTTCCCTGGGGAGGGGCGTGCCTTCCGACCCATCTGCCGGAAACTCATCCCCGCCTTCCTGAATCTGGGAAAAAAGTAAAATTTAAAAGAGAGGAAAAAGCCAATGTGTAGCGGCAGCGGTAGAGAGAGAGAGGAGAGAGAGAGAGAAGAAAAAAAACACTTACTCGCCAGTTCTCTGAAACGCCGTAGCTTGGTCCTCGGCCTCTCCTCGACCCTCTAGCGGATGACAGCCGCACCTTCCCAGGTGGATCGTAGGCAGTCCTCTGGTCCCTGGCGAACGGAACGCCCTGCTGCATTTTTGCTTGACGGAAGGGATCTCCCCCGCCCCTTGCAGCGGGAACCACTCCAGGCGGTTGGTTGGGAGCCCCTCCTCCCCTCGTGGTCGGCGGCCATTCCTCCACTTACAGGCAGTCAGCTCCTCCGTCCTCCAGCGGATGGCCGTGGCTGCTCCTTTCGGGTGGATGGTAGCGGTGAGAACACCACTAAGGCACATCCCTCCTTCTTCCCGGGTTTCGGCACCAGTGTAAAGGGATTAATGGAAAGGAGGAGGTGAGAACCGGCTTGACAATATAAATAATATTTTAATTATAAACTTAACCAAAAAGACAAACACACAAAGGTGTCGGAAATCTCTGTCGCACTGCCGACTTTGGTCGACCCTTATCCCTCTCGAGGGCTAATTAGCCTGATTAGGGGCCAGGTGTGTGGAATTACGACCCGGTCCCACCCTCCGCCCTGCCACAATAGGCTTTGGTTATTTTCTGAGAAAAAGAATATTACACTTTTTGCTTCATAAGAGTAGGTTGGGATCAATTTGCCCTATCTTTAATTACTCAGAATAAATGGGTGAAGAAACACAAAACTATGAAGAAATATTTGGGTCACTTTTCACGCTAAACTCAATTAGGAGTTTTTCACTGTGATATTATTTTGGTAGATGATTACAGAATTAATGACAATTTGGTGGAGAAAATAGGCTTCATTTTCTTTAGTCAAAAATTTAATAATGTCTTAATTTAATTGTTTTTCTTTTGATTTTCTGTTGAATATTAGTGAATATTACACATTTTTAACACCTAACAGTCGTTCCTGAACATTATAATAGTTCAAGAAATTCACTTCAAATAAAAAATAAATACAAAGCGTGTTTGCCTGGGCAGCTTCATCACTTAGTGTATCTGGGCTTTGCTTGTGTTCGGTGGTCAACCCATGACCACAGCACGCCAGGTCTGTAATCAATGTTGGATGCTTCTATACTGAACAGCAGTGCACGGTAATAGTGCCGGGTGTGCTAATTTACTGTGTTTACTTAATCTGCTTCTGATTAGTGTAATGGGGGTTTTAAACAAGAGAGAAAACATTTGATAATCGACTCCCCTTCTTGTGTCCCAGAGGACAGTTTGCTAAAACTCACACTGTTGGACAGTTGGATACGTAAATACTAAGGAATATTTTGTGATGGACTTTTCTGAATTGTAGGATTGTTTCTGTTTTACTAGTGCATTCGCTAAGTTGTTGTGTATTGTTTACAGTGTTTTATTGTGCTTTGATAAAGCGTCTTGAGTGGTTACTAGGGTTTTGCTGGGTGGTTGCTCCTTGGCCCAAGTCAAAAGGGCCTCTATGATATTCTGGTGCCTGGATATGGCTTGGGTCCTTCCTTCAGTGGAAATTGGATTTTTAAGCCTGATCTCATTAAAATTATGTGACTGTGGTGACATTTTTACTACGGCAGTTCTGAGGTGAAATGTCCACTGTGTGGCGCTAAAAGCGAGTTAAATGTTTTGAGGTTTTAAGGTTAATGCTTTATCGAATTTTAAATGAATCTCCGAGTGGGATTCAAACAGGCGTGTCCGGCATGGGAGGTGGGCACGCTAAAGAGGAGGCTAAAGGCTACAGCCTCTAGCATCAGTCTGTGGTGCGCCTCTGGAGGCAAGGGGAGTGAGGTTTACACATACTATCATGTACAAGCTGGCTCCACATGAATATGCATTTTTTTTATTAGTGGTATGCAGAAAATACTCCCTGAAAGATATCACTAAAATTAGTGTCTTCAGATCACCGGTCTCTGTGACAGCCCTAGAATGTGTAAACAGCAAAAAAAAAAAAAAAAAAAGTGTAATAAAATGCTTTAATACACTTTCTGCTTTTAAGTTGAGCATCCTCTTTTGTAGGGGTGTAAATTGCAAGTTTCATCATGATATGGTCTTTTATCGATTCGCTTAGCTAGCGTATCTTATTCAGTGGCTAAGTCTGATGGACTAAGTCTGATTTCCTCCAATCGAAGAAATATAAAGCTCAATATTTAAAAAAAAAAAACCTATATGAAAAGGCAGGACCTCAAGTCTACTATCTGCTCAATACAGCCATGATTATAGACTCATGGTCACTCTCGAAATTATATCCTTTATAACACAGCTAAAGAAAGTCGCCCTTGGTAGAACGCAGTTAGACAGCACTCATACATCCCACCATTCAAACAATGACACAAACAGACTTTTAATTGCTTATCATTTAGCCAGTCAAAGGAAATGGGTACAACTCAATCTCAAAACCAACTCTTTATAGACTACAACATTTAATTGCTTTCTTTTCACTTAGCGGTGCACTAATTGTGGGGTCATTCCCCAAGAGAAACTATATGAGGTTTTTCTAAAGAGTGCAAGGGTAAGAAGTTACGTCATTCTCCAAATCAAAGGTTGCATTCTCTAGTGAGTGAACCTGTGGCTTTCATGTCGCCAACACATATACTTGACAACCAAAAATTAGAGGTGTGTCTCAAATGAGGTACGCTACACTGCTAGCTACAGTTGTGGCCAAAAATTTTGGCCTTTGGTAAATATGAGCAAAGAAGGCTGTGAAAAATAGGTCTTTATGTTTATCCTTTTGATCTTTCATTCAAAATATTCACAAACATCTAACAGTTCATTGAAGTAAACTAACTGATTATGAACTGATTACTAACTGATTTTAAATAAATTCAATATTTTTCTCCAAAACACCTTTGGCACAGTTATTGGCACCCCTTGAAATTCTTTTGAGTAATATATATCTGTATATCAGTATATTACCATTCATATTTTACATTTTGAATACACCTGGGTGACTAGGAACATGAAATCATCCGGTCATGACTTCCTGTTTCAGAGGCGTTTAAATATGAGTTAACACTCAAGCCAAATTCCCTTAGTCATCCATCACAATGGGTAAGACCAAAGAATAAAGTGATGATGTGCTGCAAAATGTTGTTGAGCTTCACAAAATAGGAAGTGGCTATAAGAAAATAGCCAAAGCATTGAAAATACCCATTTCCACCATTAGGGAAATGATTAAGAAGTTCTTCAAGGATCACATCTGGAGAATTGCAGAAATTTGTTGGGCCTTGGGGTCAGAAAGTTTCCAAAACTACAATCAGACATCACATACATCACAACAAGCCTCTGCTGTCATCCAACAACAAACTCAAACATCTTCAGTTTGTCAGACATGTCTGGAACTTCAAATGGGACTGGGTTCTGTGGTCAGATGAAACAAAAATAGAGCTTTATGGCAGCAAACACCAGGGATGGGTTTGGCGCACACAGAGAGGTGCCCATATGGAGAAGTACCTCATGCCCACAGTTAAATATGGTGGTGGATCTTTAACGTTGTGAAAATGTGAGACTTTATTTGTTTATGCCAGAGGTCCTGGACATGGCATCATGGACTCTATCAAATACCAACAGATAGAAAATCTAAACCTGACTGTCTCTGCCAGAAAGCTTAAAATGTCCCTGGTTGGAGGACACAGCAAAATCGAAACAAAAATGGTTCACTGACCACAAAATCAAGGTTCTGTCATGACCATCCCAGTTCATAGACCTGAACCCCATAGAAAACCTGTGGGGTGAACTGAAGAGGGGAGTCCACCAGTGTGGACCTGTGAATTTGAGGATCTGGAGAGATTCTGTATAGAGGAATTATTTCAGATCCTTTGTGATGTGTTCCCCAACCTCATTAGGCATTATAGGAGAAGACTCAGAGCTGTTATCTTGGGAAAGCGAGGTTGCACAAAGTATTGAATAAAAGGGTGCCAATAATTGTGCCACACAAATTATTTGTTTGTTTTTTGTAAAACAAAAGCAATTGTTTGATATCCATTAGAGGATAGATTTTTGTGAATATTTTCAATGAAAGATCAAAAGGATAAACAATAAAAACATATTTTCCACTGCCTTCTTTGCTCATTTACCAAGGGTGCCAATATTTTTGCCACATCTGTACGCTATACACCATGCACTTGGTCTAGTGTATGAATTTTTGAAAAGAAGGATGTATCGTCTCATATAAAACACTAATGTTACTATACAGACACATTTGTTGTGATTCAGCTGATGGTAGTGGCGTTTCAAACGAATGTGATGTGTTGCCGCTAGCTTTAACATGTTAGCCAATTTCAGTCCAACATTTAATTCTCAAATAGTGCACATATTTATGCAGCCAAGTTTTTTAAGATGCTTGCTAAAAGTCACAAAGAATCCATATGAGTTCGCATTCAAAAGCTTGTACTTTGAAAGGCTGAGCACTAGCCTGTGCATGAGATGGAATGGCACGTGGAAAAGCGAAGTATACCCTAGCCTTATGGGGCCATTTAAACCAAACGTGTCCTTGCGAAGTATACCCTAGCCTTATTGGGCCATTTAAACCAAACGTGTCCTTGCGAAGTATACCCTAGCCTTATGGGGCCATTTAAACCAAACGTGACCTTGCGAAGTATACCCTAGCCTTATGGGGCCATTTAAACCAAACGTGTCCTTTGCGAAGTATACCCTAGCCTTATGGGGCCATTTAAACCAAACGTGTCCATGCGAAGTATACCCTAGCCTTCTGGGGCCATTTAAACCAAACGTGTCCTTGCGAAGTATACCCTAGCCTTATGGGACCATTTAAACCAAACATGTCCTCGCTCTTAACAAGCTAGACTCAGCACCACAAATAGAGCATATTGCAGGTGTCTTGAGACAAATAACATTTAGCAGTTCTTTTTACAACACACGGCGCTCCTGTGCGAGATGCTGAAAGAAAATGTGAGATGCAGCGCAATGGTGAAACACGTCCAACTAGTGCACATTTACTTAGGAAAACAATTGAAAAACACTGAGAACAATTGCAAAAATACGTTCGGTCCCTAAAGAACAAAGTATACATAGTTTTTTATGCGTGTGCAAATGTATGCATTGAGGGCGAGTGACGTAAATTGTTCATCAGCAGGGTACGCCAGCAATTTAAGCGCACAGCCCGATATTTATAACCACGAATGTTCTGTACGCATAGTCTGAGCATTTGCCTGGAATTGTTTGCACTAGTTAGTGGATCCACAAGGTGTCAACACTCACAGTTAGGCCATTGCTTTAACAAAGTAGTGCAAGAAGACGACATAATGCTAGTGAACAAAAGGATATGAAGGTTGAAACCACAAAAGTGGATGTGCGTGAGTAAGGAGGTCAGGAAATACCAATGCATTTCTATACCTTGAGTCTGAGACTATAATGACATCTTCATGTGTCTTAAGTCCTGAGGAGAAAAGGTCCCGTATCGCATAGCAGTATTAGCATGCATAATATGTTCACATGAATTGTAGTATACTGTCATTGAAAGGCTAAAGCGTTCAACGACTGTACGCATACGCTACTGCACATGTGAAAACCGAAGTATGTTTTGGCCTAAAGCCTAGCCCTACCCCTAAAAGCTAAATGGTCGATGTTGTTCCAGGACTAACAAAAATGTAGATACAGGAAATTGTCCTACTTAGGTAAATCATGTTAAACCAATATCCATATTATAATGTTCTGGCAAAGGTAAGAACTACTGAACAGTTGGAAATGGGAGGAAGGAACATGGCTAATTTGTTTGTAGGGATGCAGAAAGAGCAATATCTTTATCATTATTCTGTATATCATTATAAGTGGATGTCTGCCTCTTTCTTCTATGCTAGCTTCTACACTACTCCAGCCACTTTGAGAACTTGGCAGAGCTATACTGCAGATATTGTTGACTTTTATATGACAAATTGCTTGCTAAGTTCCTCATTTATAAGTAGCTTTGGATAAAAGCATCTGCTTAATGACTCAATGTAAATGGATGTCACAGCTTTACTTGGCACATACAGCTGAACTTGAATTCAACAAAAATAGCCAACCAGGTGTTCTTTTCTCCAACCTTTATTTATCCTGGAGTGGGTGGCACTTTTTTCGTGGTCAGGACGGGATGTTTGGGGCAGGGCAGGGACACGGTCAGGGGTGTGGGCTTTTGGGAGAGTCACTCTGAGGACACTGTATCAGAGAGATATGTAATTGTGTCAAGTGACCAAACCTCTGTTAAGTGGAATTCGCCGTGAAGTTGAGGCCTCTAAAAGCTACAAAACGCTTTTTATAGGAGCGATTAAAGAAAATTACAGGGTCTGATCGTACATGATTGTCAGGGATGCGATCAGCCGTTGTGGTTTGGGCGTCTGCCTCGTACATGCCAAGAGTGTGCATGTGTGGGAGAGAAAGCGAGAGCGAGAGAGGGTTAAAAATATATTCAAAAGAATGTAATCAATGGCATATTCAGGTATTTTGGTATGATTTTTGTTGATACTCTGCCAAGGTAAGTCCATGTTAAGTGAAGGCTTAGATATGGTGTAATAACGGTGATGAAATGGGCTGACCAATGCACTTGCAAAAAAGTACCTTGGTACTTCCATGTTGGTTTGGTCTTGGAACCATGGTTTTACAATAGGTTTTTTGACATGTACGTATTACATTACCATCACTATGCAATGGTACATCAACAATACTTTTTTGTAAGTGTATCCCTGAATGTCAGAACAGCTGAAAGAGCATTACTGCAAATGGAGTCACTAAAGTGTTTTCTTTGGATTAGCTAAGATTATTGACACACCATTTACTCTAATTCCAAAAGTTTATTTATATCAAATTGCTAACCTAAGACCAATTTCCATGCAATACACCCTCACAACTTTGCTTTCATAAGCTAATTTAGGTGAAGTCATTTTTAGTGTAGCAATTTACAGTTTTATTCTAGGAAACATCAAACCAATACTTGGGATCATCTGTACTTTTTTGCCACTAAGAATTAATATTTTGGAGAAGAAAGACCCATTGCATCTGGCAAAATATGCTAAACACATATCCAAAATATACTGTATGTTCATATACAGTTTTCATGTACTAGTGAAATTTGAATATGCAGCTACATATATGCTCAAAGATATTAACTGTAATATTCTTAAATATATATACTGTATGGCCACATATCATATTTATAAATGGGGAATTTGTATATTTTTGCATAATGCATTAAATATCATGAGTAAGATGAACAATTATCAAGGCATGAATCAAACTTGCCAAAAATTCCCACTTTGCTGATTTGGGTTTCCATGGAACATTTTTCATTTATATCTGCATGTGGGCAGGGACTTTTGTTAAATTGCCCACATCACATCACCAATGATCACTGTTACTCTTGTTATCATAAATTGACAACTCTCTTTTTAAATTAACGACTTTCGTGTCACTTTTCTGCTGCTACTCTCTGTATATGTGAATGCCCTTTAACAATAACAGCTAGTCATTGTTAGCAGTTGGCACATTAGCTACTTCACATAGTGCTCATGTGGCCAGCGCAAGTTTGAAGCCTTCTTGTGACATTTCAAGATCCCTCTTCTAACATTTCCTGTCTTCCTCACTCTCCCTTTTAATCAAAGTTGGTCAAAAGTCCAAAGAAACAATAACAACTGCAATAGGATCTAATATTAGCATCCTTCCATAGCACTAGCAAGTTGCTCTCTACAAATAGCACACTCCCATTATGAAGGCCAAAGTAAAGCAAGTTTGCTGGTGTTGCCTTTCTTCCTGTCACCAGAGCTTTCACAAGCTATGTATCACTATTTGTAATCTGCCTGGTTGAACGTCCTAAATTATAACCACTCTGACGTTAGCATAGCTATGCTCAACCATACTATAAGCTCACTGGATCAACCTGTAACTTTCCCCACATCTATCTGCCTATAGAGTCATAAGTTATGCCACGATGTCTTCTCTGAAGGGCTTGAATGGATCATCTAACATCCTGTTTTCAAGCTGAGAGATGCTTAGTATTACAGTGGTAATAACTCTCAAGTGTTAATTTCCTTCAAATACCAGTAAAATCTTCATGTCTTCAAAGACGGAAATTGAATTACTCAATGTTCTCTCTTTAAGAGCTCTGGAGACTTAATGGGTTTTTGTTTTGTCTCAAAATTACTTTTTGGACAAATGAAAATTGGACAAATTAGTGAGACATTATTGACTTCTAACATTATAGAGCTGTGATGCACACTGAAAATTCATCCAAGGAAGAATTTGTTTTTTTTAGTTTAGTTTAGTTTTAGTCATATTGAAATCTCTGACTTTTGATTGCAGACTAGGCAAAAGGGAGCAAAGTTTGAGACATTGTTGAGATTTTTTTGAAAGAAAACTAATTATTTTTTTGTATAGACTGAAAATGTTAATTGGTTGCTACCATGTGATGACCTGTTAAACTGAATATTCATTAAACTGACAAATTATTAAAGAAAAATCAATTTGTAAACGCTTTTTTAAAAAAAAAAAAAAAAAAAAAAAAAAGCTTTATTATTAGATTGATTGATTATTGATTATATATATATGCATTTTAAAACATTTAACTTGTAAAGGTATATGTCATTTTGAAAAGTTAACATTTATATTTTTGAATTAATTAAGTAATAATTGATTATTTCATCTTTTTTAAGTGGCACTAGATCTCTTGATCTATATATATATTTAAGTAATATCCCACGAGCAAGAGTGCGATATGACACTATATCAGCACTGTGGCCGAGTGCCGTAAGTAATTACAGCAGTGCTGATGTAGGGCCATAGAGCACGATTGTGAGCATGATATTGTGATAAGCCTACATTAGTAATTCAATAAGTTCACTTCAGAAATAGTATCACGACTTGTGCTGTTTCTAACAAGTTATTGGATAAACAAGGATGGATTGATGTGTGTGTGTGTGCGTGTCTATGTGTCTTTGTCTCTCTCTCTCTGTGTGTGTGTGTGTGTGTGTGTGTGAGAGAGAGATAGAGTGTGTGTAATCGCCTGTTGCCACACCCAAGCAGAGATGCTGTCAGCTTTCTGAAGGTCATTTTTCTCAATCGAAAAATAGCATCCAAGCGGGGGTATTTCTCCCTATTTTGTGGTAGCTGCGCAAGAGTCATTCACTATAGAAACAGTGATGTCCTCTGCCATTTTAAACAGTGTGTATCCAATGTGGAATCTCGATAAGCGCCTCAAGTTCTGTAATCAAACAGTCTGGTGTGTCTCTCAGCTGCAATGAGCATTAATCCTGAAATTGTTCATTTAAATCCTTTTAAAACAGTGTCCTAGCTTAAGTAATGTAGTGGTAATACCAGCAAGCGCTGTTCTATGTAAACAATGACTAACAGATTCACTTTACGTCACCAACTGGCTCATAGTACACACAAAAATGATCTTATGCCACCACCTGCTAGCTAACATATATAATGTCAAAAATAAAGCCAGTAACTCCTAACACATATGCACTACTCTTACACTTTAGTTTTGAACAGCACGAACACAAGCGAAGTGATACACACACAGTGAAGCGTCCGAGTGCTGATGCTGTCACACCATTAGTGCTCATGGAACATCTCTCGTCCAATCAGATTTGAGGACTGGAACTAACTTTTGTATATATATAAATTTTTCTTCAATTTTTGGACACACTATTGGCATATAATTCAACAAATGTTGCTTAAATCAACTGAATTTAGGTTGCAGGCAAAAAAAAAAAAAAAAAGAAAATCAGCCTGGGAACTTTTTGACATGGAATAACCCATAAGAGAAATTTTCTGTATTTAAAAAGGACATTTTATTACCCTAGTTATGTCTGTGCTAATAACATTAAATGTTTAAATGTTAAATATTTGCAAATGAAAGGTTTGCTACTGGCAAAATACCATGGCAGATTGCTCGGCCACCTGGAACAAGGACAATAAAATGTCAACAGAAAAAAAAATACATTAATTTCACGATATGAATTAATGAAGTCTGCGCTCATAAAAACAAATGCTTAGAAAATTCACCCATAGTCATGAGACCCTGTACTGTTAATAAAGCACAGATTGGAATATAACCCTTAAATATATCATAGTTACCTAAAATAGGACTAGAATTACATTTCTAACCATATAAATAAATTCTCTGCATAATCCAAACATTGTGGAGTGGTGGGTTGTTCACAAGACCATTAAAAACAAAGGAATTACTGTCCAAAAATATGTTCACTCACAATGTTGTTTCTTTCTGCAGATGTTCTGTGTCCCAACATGAAAGTTCAAGCGGGCCGTTTTAGGCCGAATAGCACCAGTGCAGGACAGTCGGAGGTGCCAGGTAAGGTCACCTTTTCTCCATGTTCTTTTTAAAATTGCTTTGGTGTTACTTTCAGGGTTAGCTCATCAAAAAATTTGAATTCTGTTATTATTTACTCACACCCATGTCATTTATGACATTCATTCTTCTGTGTAACAAGGAACAGATGCTGTCTAACTCCCAAAAAAAAAAAAAAAAAAAAAAAAATTATAATTTTGTGTGGACCTAGTATTATATGAAAACCACAAAAATACAATCCAGTTTCATCACTTATAGTACTTTTGGATTAAAAATAAAGCTTTCTTCTCCCCAAAGACTGCACTTTAAAAAATGAGACTTTATAATAAGACTCTTTGAGGTTTCGAATAGAGAGATCTTTTGCCCACCTCTGTTCTAAGAAATGTGGTTCTCTAGTGATTACGCAGATTTGGAGGATGTTGAGTTTGGGTCTTTAGGGGGCTCTGAGTTCCTCTGCCAGACTCCCACTCAAATTCATCAACCTAAAGTAAAGAAACAGACTGAGAGAGATAGTCAATCTTACCTGTGAAAGAAAATGACTATACAATCTGGAGCTCTGTTGGGGCGCTGAGTATAGACGGCCTATTTCACCGGATTATGTTGACTCTATGCAGAGCTACAAAATGGTCAAGAGATTTTTTGCAATCGTAAATCAGATAGATTTTTGGTCGAAGCAAGTTTGAACTGCCTCAATGCATCCTGAAAAATCCTGAGACTTGAGAATATAGGAAAATGAAATATATTCTTATGTCAAGGTGACAACATTCTGGATTTGTGCTTTGAAAAATATAGAGATTTCTTTTCTTTTTATATTTTTGATGCATTGCATCGTTTTAAACTGTATTATGTAACGTTTTGAAGAGCATTTTTTTTTTTTTTATTTAAATTTTTCTAAAAGGTTTGATATGGATTATGAATTGCTCTAAATATGCTGTTTTTGGCTTCTTTTTTTTATGCCGTAAAAAAATCAGATTATAGCACCAAAGATGCTACATGATATGATCAACATGTTATGACATTTGCAACCCATTTTACCTCAATTGTATGAAACAGGATATATATATACTTGGTGGACCACATCAAGCCCTGCCCCACATGTTCATCTATATTAACATGTGGGGCAGGGCTTGATGTGGTCCACCAAGTCAGGAATTAATTGGATTGTGAAAAGTGTCCATTCTAGAATAGAGCCAGACCTGAATGTGAATTTGTTCACAGTTATTTGGCTATTGGTTAACATTATTCAATGGCCTTTACTGATGAGGTGACATCAGTTGAAAAGGCTTCAGAAAGGCTTTTTAGAGACATAAGTTATTCAATTTTAAAGGCCTTTTTTTGTAGAACAACATGCATAGATAAACCATGCACATTTAGATCAAGAATGTTCATTAAGAAAGTAAATAGGGTCAGTTTTGATTTCATGTTAACTTTATGTTGTGCTTCAATCTCTATACATCTGATTACCATTTTCGTCACTACCGTTATATCCTACATGCAAAGATTGCACTTTTGTCATTCTTTTGTGTGAGCTGTGTAGATTTGACATTTGTGCTTAGATGTGTTAGCTTATGGTTCTTTTTGGGTAACAATGACAAGACTAGATCTTACCTCCTTTGGTGACTGTCAGTGTTAATTATGTTGCTTTGCTCCTGTAATCTGCAATATTCACGGGAACAACAATCTTCGGGGAAATTCCAGGTTCATGAGATGTCACATTGTTTGCTGTAGCTGCGCTCATGCTCGCTCATTCTGAGGATGTTTTGGAGCATCAGTGAGCATCAAATCTTCTCATCATATACTCAACCGCATGCCATCCCAGATGTGTGTGACTTTCTTTCTTTTGCAGAACACAAACAAATATTTTTAGAAGAATATTTCATCTCTGTAGGTCCATACAATGCAAGTGAATGGTGGCCAGAACTTTGAAGGTCCAAAAATCACATAAAGGCAGCATAAAAGTAATCCATACGACTCTAGATGTGATTTGATAGGTGTGTAAAACAGATAGAAACTGAGCAGTATATAAGACCTTTTTTACTATAAATCTCCACTTTCCCTTTTATGCACTTTCTTATGCGTTTTTGAAACAGCGAGACGCTGTAACATTCAAAGACATTCGTCCGGCATGTGTTTACAGAGGAAAGCAATGGTAAAAAGAGCAGATTCGTGCAAAAACATGTTTGGTGTGAACGGTCCGTAACTCATACGCTCGCGCGTGTCTGTGAGTGACAGCATGTGCATGAAACAAATTGGTTAAGCCTGTTTATTTATTCATTAATTAAAAGGCCGAACCTGACCTGAAGTCCTACTTGAAAAACTGACCTGACCCTGGGCCAAAACAGACAGATTTTTGGGTCCCGTTGGACCTGGGTCAGTTTGCAGACCATTACTTGCCGATAAACAATGGCTTACAGTTTATTACAAACACACTGTTAAATGAAAGATAAATGGTTTACTTCCCGAAATCACTGAAGGGTGCATTACAGTTGGCACTGCTGCATCTTTCAATAAAAGAAAACATGGAAAAGCCTGCAGCATAGTGTAATATTTTGCTGTAAAATGTGTTGAACAAACAAGTAATCATGCTATGTAGTGATCAGGCATGTTGTTAAAAAGAAACGTAAGCCATATATTCCAAATGCTGGGATCCCTCAGTGCAGTTCCTCCACATCCATGCACACAACAACGTCTTATACCATGACGATGATACATGTTGTGGGCCATGCACATGCGAATGTTTAATGTCTCGTGATGTCACGAACACGCAGATTTCAAAACGGGATGTTTCAGCAGGGTGGTAACCTTCAAATGTTCTTTTTAGACTTGGGGGGAAGTTTTGAGTTCTGAAACTTACAATATGTTTTTATAGTACATTTACCCTTTAATACTGTATGTCTAAATATCAAGGGCATTTTTATTTTCCATTTCATGTCCTCTTTAATACAAGTACTCCGTTTCGGGCTAAAAAAAGTGACCGTGTCCTTTGCTGCTGGGCAGGTGGCAATTGCAATGTGCACAAAAGTTCCCCTTTAATAAAGACATGCATTATATCCATAGAAAGGTTTGTCACTCAACAATGTTACAACTCTGCTGTAGCATTTTAATGTGGTGATATCCAGGGCTGGTGGCCAGACGATTTGCGTTGTGTGCAAAAGTACATGGATGGATCAAAGGTATGTGCCATAACGCACTCATCTGCGCTGCGCCACAGAATCCACCCAGCCTTTCTTTCTCTCTCACAGTTTAAAATAAGACTCAGGCTTGATTATACGCTTTCACTTGCCAGGCCCTAAATTACAGGTCCTGTTCCTAGTGCGAGCAAAGTTCCTCCAAAGGAAAGAAACACTACTGGCAGAGAGTCGTGCCTCAAGACAAAGCATCGTACAAATTAGATGATGACAAGTGAACAGCTGGAATAAATGCTGAACAAGGTGTGAAATCAAACAAACAGCTTGAATTAATAAATCAAATGGATTAAACTAAATATACAATGTTCATGTGTCTAATATATACACATTCAGACATTCAGAAAGGACAAATTTATGATGGATTAGTTCATTTGTTCTAAGTAAATGATGACAGAGTTTTAATTTTTTGGGTCTGCTATTCATTATTTCTGGTCAAGTAGAGAAAAATGGAAACACAACAATCATTGTTCTGTTTTTTATTTTAACATTTTATGTTAAAATGTTTTTTTTTGTACTTTTCTGTTAACACAGTGTCTAATTTCCATGTTCTTAGCCACCTGTTACCATACAATTTCTATAGACACACACACAGCCTCTCGGCTAGACAAGAAGTCTTGGCACAGTCTCACATTACCATCAAGTTAAACAACTTCAAACATCCTTTAGTTAAAATAATCTTCCTCTCTAGACTGTTTAAAAGAACCTATGTTTGCTGTTCCAAGCACGTCTGCCGCAAGAAAACAACACGTAATAATGCTCATCAAGTGTAAGTGAGATCTCTGTGACACTTGAAGAGCTCATACATTTCATTCGCAGAGAGGTCTTTATGACTGAAGGAACAGTTCGCTCAAAATGACTGATAATCATGTCTTTCTGTCATCTGTGAAACACAAAAGGAGATGCAGAATGTCCAAGCTGCTCTTTTCCATGCAATGTAAGTAAATGGCAACCGTGGCTGTAAACAGGGCTGGACTGGCAACCTGGCATACCAGGCATTTTCCCAGTGGGCCGACGCACTTTGGGGCCGATCAGGGGCGGACTGGCCAGCGGGCGAAACGAGCTGGCCGGTGGGTTGGCTGCGAGACGTGCCGAATGGGCCACGATAAGCAATAATGAGCCGGCGCACTATGAAGAACGGAGCACAAAACAATTTCTATCTGGTTTCTGACCACATCAAAGCACAATATCTGAGGATAATACTCCAATCTTTAGACTTTACACAGGCTTCCAGTGACATTTAGAGTTTATAAATCTCTCAACGGCCTAGGACCTAAATATACTGCAAATATGCTTGTTGAATATAAACCTAACAGACCTTTCAGATCATTAAGATCAAGTTTGAAAGTTTTTCTCTCAACCAGCATTAATGTGTCGCCAGATCAACCCTTGATTTCCTTCCCCAGGCAACGCCCTGGCCCCGCTGGCATCGCTATGGTGACAGACTTTGTATTGCTTACAGAAGTGCTCTAGTTTGGCCACTAAAATAGGGAGGATAGCCAAAACAGCCAACCTCAGCTTATGCAGTGGATCCATACAAAAGCACACTCATGCTTGAGACCCAGTGACATAATTGCACATGAAAGGCGGTTTTTTAAGCATCTGCTACAGCAAGTGCAGTTTAATGACTGTTGGCTATGGATCTAAAGCATTAATTAGTGGGGCTGATATCCACAAACAGAGCAGAGCTCTACTTTCCTTCTTTGAAAAAACAATGATGTCATATTTGTTTCTAGAGGCACAGGCGTTTTTGTGTGTGAGCATGGAAAGTGGTATCTTTTTGAAATCAACAGGTTCAGCCTTATCACTGAAAATACAGGTGAAAATTCAAGAGTATTTTTTCCTTCAATGTGGTTTTGGTAGTATTGACATTTTTCTTTCCTTATAAAAATGACTTTCTGGAATACTTCATTCTGATTGGTCAATCCTGACATTCTGCAGTCAAATGTTTTTGTACAAGGCTAAACTGTATAACTGACCATTTTCCAAAGGCAAATGATTTCCACCATTGTGCTACGTCTCTTGTAGTGCTTCGCAGTCAACACTAATTAATATTTCATGTCCTTTTATTTACTTGGTAAGTAGCATTGTAATATGCAGGATGTGTACCGTCAGCTGGTCATTATTGCAAAAGTAAACCCCTTCTGCAAAGTCTCTTTTGGTTGGGGAAAGTTTGTGTATTGTTATGTTGTCTTATGTTTTCCCGTCTCATGGACTCCACCTAGTGGTTATAGATGGAAAGACAGTCATCAAAAATCAGGGGCATGTGCCCTACTGCAAAATACCTCTCAGAAAACCTCTTACTTGTAATGGGTATTATTATTCAGTTTTCTTTATATTAATTACACATGAAAAATTTTGGTTTAAACACGTTTTTTCCCCCCTGTTGGTCTCAGGTTTTGATTTGATGGAATATTTCAATGTGAGAGATTTTCTCGGGGAGAAGTTTGAGCCAGGTCAGACTCCCTATGTTCGGCTTGGTACCATGCCCATAGTCCAAAAAACAGAGTGGGTGACATTTGAATCATTCACAAATACAGTATGTTCTTTTACAGTGAATACAAGCTTTATGAACTTTCTTTCTTTCTTGTGTTTTAGAGATGTGTTGCCTCAAGGTCTACCTGATGAATATGCCTTTGTGACTACATTTAAGTTCAGAAAGACCTCTCGTAAAGAAGACTGGTACCTGTGGCAGGTCTATGACAAATATGGCATCCCACAGGTGTGTGCTCCTAAGGGGCCCTGTATGATGCACGAACAACAGCCCCAACTCAATGGAGCAAAACAAGATTTCCATTTCAAATTCCAGTACCATCATTCCAAATTTCTTTGTGTTAATTGCATTTATTCATAATGCCAATTATGGATGTTTCTTTAACTTTGGGCACGTTTGTGGCACAAGTGTTTACTTTTGAAAATACTTAATTTAAATAAAGGAATTGTTCTTCAAAAATGAAAAATCGTACTCACCCTTATATCGTTCCAAACCCAAATGACTTGTTTCTTATGCAGAACACAAAACGGTTCATTTTAAAGAATATCTTGTTCTGTCTTTTCAATACAATGGCAGTGGATAGTGACTCACTTTAAAGCTTAAAAAAGGACCCAAAAGTACCATAAAAGTACCCCATGTGACTCATGCGTCATGTTCCAAGATTTCTGAGGAGTATGATGGTTTTGGCAAGAAACTACCTGAAAATTAAGTCAATTTTCGGTGAAAATCTTGACGTTTGTTTGGCACGTAAGTTCTAACATGATCTCTTGAGCCACTGTAAATGAGCCTCTTACAGTGCTCATGAATGCACAAGGAATGTCAAGGTTTTTGCAAAAAAATGAACAAAATCTATAGTATGCCTTCAGAAGACTCGGAATATGACGTATGAGCCACATGGGCTACTTTTATGATATTTTTGGGCCCTTTTTAAGTGTGTTGTATTAAAAGGTGGAATGGGATATTCATTAAAATGTCACCTTTTGTGTTCTGGAAAAGATAGGAAGTCATATGGGTTTGGAACGGCATGAGAGTGAGTAAATGAAAATGAAAGTAAATGAGAGAAAAAAAAAAAACTGTCTTTGTATCATATGAAAGTCTCATTAAAACTAACTGACAAAAATGACATAATTCTCATTTGATGCATAAATCTCCACTTTAGACTGATTAAATAAATGAGTTAGAGTGTGGCAAGTGTGTTTTAACAGAGATGCTTTTCTAAAAGTCCACAGGGACTAAAATGTCCATAGTTGAACGAACACAAATGTATTCTACATTTATTCACCAGGTCTCAATCCGTCTTGACGGCGAGAACAAAGCAGTGGAGTACAATGCGGTGGGCCTGACGAAAGACGCTGTCCGGGCGGTCTTTAGAAACCCAGAGGTGGACAACCTGTTTGACCGTAACTGGCATAAGATCGGTATGAGGGTGGACTCCAAGTCTGTGTCCCTGTTTCTGGACTGTAAACACATTGCGTCGCTGCCCATAGAGGACAGAGAAGACATCGACATCCAGGGAAAGACCGTCATCGGCAAGAGGCTCTACGACAGCGTTCCCATCGATGTAGGATGTGTTGAAAATGATGCCACTAATATTTACACAAAATGTTTAAATGGCAATTCTTGTTCTGTTTAGCTTACATTATTATGTTCGCTTAAAGGGCAAGTGTGTCATTTGTGTACCACTAGAATCACCAATCAGAATTGCCAAAATAATGGCCACAACACAAACCTGATGTCTTAATTGTGTGCTAGTATTGAGTTAGTATTTCAGTTTAGACCCAACTGAAATCTTTGCTAACACATAGTGTGTCTTCTATAGTTTGACCTCCAGAGGATGGTGATCTACTGTGATGGTAAACAGGCAGAGCAAGAGGCATGTTGTGATATTCCTGGTGGCCCTGTAAGTACATCTGACTCACACTCACACACACTCACACACACACACACTCACACACTCACACACTCACACACACACCTTGATTTTTGCCTCATATCTCTAAAAGAAGAATATGTAATTTTTTTTTTTACCTGCAATATTTACATTTTACATACTTTTTTTAATGTTTAGTTAAGGTTTTTTTTTCTTTATTCATCATTGCTGTTTAGTTTTATTCTCATTAGAGTTAATTTCGGGCTGTCTAGAATTATCGCTGTCTAGTTTTCCTGTTTAATTAAGATGGCTTTAAAGGACTCAAATATTAGAATATATTTTATATCAAAAACAGAAATAAAAAAGAATTCTCTTTTATTTTAGTTTAATTTAAAAAAATATTTAATTAAAGAATGTTATTACATTAAATTAAATTTAATTCAAATTTTATTCAATTAAATTAAATGTAATTATTTTTTTAATTAAATTAAAATGTTAAATTAAACTAAAATAAAATTTTTGTTTCTGTTTAATTATTTAAATTTTGTTCATTTAGTTTTCATCTTTGTTTTCATTCACGATAATAACCCTGATGGCGATGCTGGGAAAAATCTCACAGGTGTTTGTTTTATCAGTGCAGTGAATTTTGGAGCTGTGTCTGAATTCTTCAATCATGATACATTCGGAGCCATTCAGCAGCCCTTTTCCTCTCTTTCACTTTCATAAACACATCCAATTCTCTTTCCTTCCCTCGTTCACTCTCCTCGCTCAGTGTGAACAATCTCTGGTGACCGAGGCCCCCCCACTCCCTTTGCCCACCCCAAAACCAACAAGTGCTGAGCAGAAGAAACCAGCCGTAGTGAACTGCTCCTGCCCTGCAGGGGAAAGGGTAAGGTCCTCAAGGTCAAAGGTCATAGACGCATGTATCACACTGCCATGTGGATGTTTTCTCTACGTGCAAAAAATTGAATATCAGCCTTATGAAAATGTACAGTTTTCAAAATGATTTAAGGTACATGAGGTAGAAAAAGCAAATACATGTTTTCTGAAATCATGTGCTGTATTCATTTTGGTCACATGAGTATGATGGGAATGTTCTTGGTTCTATTGACAGCATCTGTGACATTTTTTGGATTACCACCGAAAATATTTTCGACTGGTCTCTCTGTTTGCAAAAACAAACTAATTGTTTTTACAGTAATGCACTTATAATGGGAGCATATGCGGCAAGACAATGCGCCACAATAAACATTTAAATCCAAACCGTTTCATCAGTAAAGCCACAAAATGAAGATATTGTGTGTAATAATTTCACTCACTAACCTTGTCTGTGTTCTGTCCAGTGTCCAACTGAAAGCAAACTGTACTTAAAATACATATGCATATAACCGAAAAGTTAATTTGCCTAGAAAAGTAATTCTATCGGGGAGAATCACAGTTGGAGTGAAATTAAGATGACATTTATTTGATGAATATAAAACAGAAAGGTAATGTCTCTCTTTGGCGTAGGGCCCCGTCTGGCGGTCAGAAGAAGTTGTACTCGGAACCGTCATATCCTGCCGGAGATAGGAGGCAGGGGCGAGGAGCCTACCCCCGTGCAGGACGGGACTCGACATGTGGTGGTGGGGTGGTGGAGGTTGCCGTGTTAGCACACTGAAACAGCAATGTGATAGATTGTGAGCAGACTTATAAAGCAATGGCTGACATGTGATTGGCTGGGAATTACCCAGCTAATGGTGTGATGTACAGCTGCTAGAACTACGCTGCGCTTACATTTCCACCATAAAATGTTTATACTGATTTAGACAACTAAACTAGTTACAGCTAAACTAACATACAATTTGTAGTGCTTTAACAAAAATATGAGCGACACATTCGGTCTTGCCCCATAGACTTCCATTGTAAGTTCGCTATTGTAAATGCAATTTTTTGCTTTAAACAAACTGAGGAATTAATGTATTTTTTGTGGTAATCAACATACTTTGTCAATAGAAATGTTGTGCTTTTCGAAATAGCATTGAACATTTCTTTAAAGAAATATGGCTGGATATCAATTTTTAATTTACCTTTCTTTTGTAATGCATTCAATTCCACTTGTAATGCATTCATTCAGTGCACTCTTTTATTTCTGACCTGTGTTTCTTTATTTCATAATGTATCCCCTTATATCTCTCACTCTTTTGCTATCTCTCTCAATCTTTCCCATCCTACAGGGCGAGACAGGCCCACCAGGTGCCGCGGGGCCCAAGGGCGAAAAGGTCAAATCGTGTTTCAATATCACAAGATATCAAAATTCATATAATATGCCTTGGAATGCTGTGTGCACATCTCTGGGTGCATTTCTGATGGGTTCCTCATTAGTTCTTTACATAAACTGTACATCTACAGGGGGATCTTGGTCTAAAAGGGGCTGAAGGACCACCTGGACTTAAGGGGCTGAAAGGAGAACGTGTACGACACTTACACTCTCACTTATAAAGCATAATAAAGCTTTGTAAATGTTTAAACTGTGTAGACGAACTTACATTCAGTAATACCTGCCTAACGGAGGATTGTATTTGCATTTGTGTGTGTATATATATATATATATATATATATATATATATATATATATATATATATATATATATATATATATATATATATGCTTTTGCAGTACAGTTTTCATAAAAGAAAATGTAGTTGTAGATTTCTCAAAACATATGAATTTCATATGATATTGTTTCTATTTCTGCTGTCTCTCTGGGCCTGGAGAATAATTGATCCATGTTGATTGATTATTTGCAGGGTCAGGCTGTCTCTGTCAAAGGTGATAGAGGGGAGAAGGTAAGATCATGGATTTAACAGCCAAACTCCTCAAGGCAGATAAAACACAGTGTATGTTTTGTGTACGCGTTTGTTAGTCTAAGTGTGGGTTTGCTATATGTTTTTGTGTTGAGCTCACTGCATGCATTTTATCATCATCAATATGCATCTAGAGTCCAATTCAGAAAGGATTCATGACTCTGAGGAGGCTAAAAAAAATGTACACGCAGCAACAAAAATACTAATTTTCTTACTCAGAATCTTTGAGCAAGAATCATTGACTTAACAAGCAAAATGTCTCTTACTCGAACATCATTTAGAAAACGTATTGTCCAGAATATGAGTTCTTCCTTTAAAACTCAAGTCTAAGATTGCCAACATTGTAGAGCAGGAATTACCACCTTTTTATGGATAAAAAAAGAACTATTTCATATACTGTATTGAACAGTAGAATTATGGTTTTGCCAACCTCTGCCAAGAACGGTAGAACACGCACACGTACCTCTTAAAGCCGACTTCCTCTACTTCTAAGTGGATAGAGATACAGACTCCAGCACATGATCACCTCAGAATAACATCATAATCAACCTATATTAGTCAGAAATGCTTATGGGGGGGTCTGGGTAGCTCAGCGAGTATTGACGCTGACTACCACCCCTGGAGTCACAAGTTCGAATCCAGGGTGTTCTGAGTGACTCCAGCCAGGTCTCCTAAGCAACCAAATTGGCCCAGTTGCTAGGGAGGATAGAGTCACATGGGGTAACCTCCTTGTGGTCACGATTAGTGGTTCTCGCTCTCAATGAGGCATGTGGTAAATTGCCCGTGGATCGCGAAGAGTAGCATGAGCCTCCACATGCTGTGAGTCTCCGCGGTGTCATGCACAACGAACCACTCATGATGGATTGTAAGTGTCTTGAAAAGTCTAACTGTCTCACATACTACACCGTCAAATTTAGATGCCAGTTCAACGGCCACAGCTAGATAAATGTTGCATGCAATGTGTCAGTGGGATTTCCTGCAGGCAACCTAGAAACCGGAAATGTGAATATTGTTCCATACATTGCTGATATGAGGATTAGTGGTGTTTATTAGGGCAAACTCTTTATTAAACAATGCACAAAATATAACAGTCTTGTGTTATGCATTATGCATGTTTAGTTATTTCGGTTTTTTTTGTATTTGTATATAAATATACGTATGTCTGTGTACTTCTAGGTGTATGTATGTAAGATCATTGATTTGCATGAGTGTCAATGTGTGCGCAATTTTTGTATGTGTTGTAATGTATTTCCATGTACTCACATGTAGCTATGGGTTAATATATTAGTTAGTAACACAGAGGAGTTGGCTGGTTAAACTGCATGATGCCGCAAACGCATGTCTGTGTTTGAGGTGTTTCTCCGTCTCTGTATGTGTCTCCGTCTTTGTCTCTGTCTATCTTGAAACCTCACTTGTTGTCATTTTGTCAACCTGAAATGATTGTCGGCTGTCTTGTTGGAGCTGTGGTGGAGCAGTTCATGTGTTTTGACATGTTGAGCCATGGTGCTGATGTGGATGACGCAGGTTCGAGTCTGGACTGTGACGTGTCCCGATCGATTCCCACTCTTTCTCCTAATTACCTAATTTGGGCCAAATTATATGGGAGCATAACATGTATTCGGCGTGGATAAGGCAATCCAATGCCTTGTGAAGATAAGCTCAGTGAATTAATCCAAGATGCTGATAAAATAAAAAATAAAAAATAAAAATGCACATCATTAACAATTAAAATATTGATTACGAAATTGCTATATCTAATGTAAAATTCACTGTTCCACCCAATGTCTTATTTTTGTACTTACTGTATTAGAGTATCATGTCATCAGTATAGCAACATTTTCAGTTCAGATGGTGTATCATTACATGGGCAATGCCAGCGTTTAAATTAGGCATTCTCGACAACCGTCTTGCTGAAGCACTGACTCGAATAATGTGGAAGCTACGTAACCGAATTCCTGCCATGAAGTGCAATCTGAAACAATACCGTTTGAGGTTCAATTTTGGTTAGGATGCTGCCTAGACGGCATCTGTGTATGTAGGCAGTAGGCAGCAATGTTTTGGAAGATATCTACAAAACTACACTCACGACCACTTTATTAGGAACACCTGAACATCTACATATTCATATGATTATTTAAACAGCCAATCATGTGGCAGCAGTGCACTGCATAAAATCATGCAGATATGGATAAGGAACAATGGAAAATGGTCAGACTGGTTCAAGCTGACAGAAAGTCTACGGTAACTCAGATAGCCTCTCTGTACAATTGTATTGGTACAGAGTAGTACAATTCTGTCTCACTAAGTTAGTAGTGGCATTCATGATCATTGCATACAACTTACATGAACATATACAGTATAGCACACGCTAAAGTCTGAAGAGTTCCGGGTCATCATGGAGGCATATCCGGACGTCATGTGGCATCCTGTTGCAAAGCCATGATGAAGTTCCGTCTCTCTCCACAGGGGGACAATGGCGAGCGTGGTGAACCTGGAGCCAGAGGAGATAAGGGCGAGAGAGTAAGACACAACCATGATTGTTTAAAGCTGAAGTGTGTAACTTTTTCTGTGTTATAATACTTTCTCTTATCCCAGCTTAATATGCTCAAACAACTGTAAGATATTGTGGGATTATTTTCTTGAAAACTGTAAACACTGTGTCTCTGTGGCGCTATAAAAATTTCTCTGTTTGTTTTGAGCAACCTGTCCATACTTACACAATAACATTGACTCAACCAATGGCGTGAGATGGGGGCGGGACTTTCAGTTTGTTCGAGGGGGGCCCATTTGGAAAGCTGTTTTCACAAAATTTGTTTCAGAAGTGGAGAAATTTAATACATTTTAATGATATATAGTGAAAACAATAATGTTTCTTTTGAATAATTCGCACACTGACAAATTGTGCACAATAAGACCAGGTACATTTATTAAGACATAATTGATGATCCGTATACACTTTAAATGCATTAGGCATTCTTATAATTTTCTAATAATTGCATCACTGAGATGAGACACTGATGAGTTTATAATGACATTGAGATGTTTTCTGTTGTAATGCCATGTGGATTCTTATTTTTCTTTCTTTCTTTGGTATTATTTAGGGATCAGATGGTTTAGCGGGACTGGTTGGGAAACAAGGAGATAAGGGACAGAGAGTGAGTATTGGGATGTATGATTGTGTTTGCTTGTAATTCATGGTATATTACATTAAACTGATTAAAATGATCATGTCTGTGTTGATGAATAGGGTGAGCGAGGGCTCTCAGGTGAAGCTGGGTTACCTGGACCTCTTGGACTGAAGGTAAGACACCTTTTCCTCTAGATAGAATAGTTTCAGGTATGCTTCAGCTTTGCTATACTGCACTTGCTTCTTAGATATATTTTAGCATGATCTGATATTTTTTACCCATTTTCACTCAGGGTATCCAAGGTAACGCTGGTCCTCCCGGAGCGCCCGGTCCTCAAGGGGTATCTGTAAGTATTATCTTTACATTAATTACTATATACTGTATGTAATCTTAATTAATTGTGTCTTTCATCAGGGTGGCGCAGGAGTAAAAGGAGAGAAAGGATCACCTGGAGATCAGGTAAGGGATGATTGACACATGTCAATCAAACCTCAGTTACATTGAAATAAATCTTGTTTTCACTTCTAACTTAAAGAACCATAAAACAGAATATGAAAAAAAAGGCTCATCGTTACTTAGAGCAGATGCTTCAGATTAAAATGAGCCCAAATACAATGTGATATGTAGGCTTGGGATGCCTTTTTCACCCATTGATAATCAGAAGTTACTCTAGTATAACTGGATGATATATTGTGTATAATTATCTTTCATAGAGTCTACACAATGTAATTTCAGGAACAAGTATGTCTTTTTGTGGTTTGACAGCTTGAATGAAAGACCTAATCATGGCTACATACAGAGAAATTGCGTAATAAATGCTGCGCGGTTACACCAGTTTCACTTACCTCAGCAACGTCACTTTGTTCATTCTTGAAGAAGTACACAAACTGGCATCTACACCGCTTCTACTTGTCCTGTGTGTATGTTTGTGTGTTTGTGTGATCGTGACGGCGACCGGCTTCAGTAAATGGAATATCGCCCTCTTGTGGTCGATTGCACCAAATTGAACAGTGTGAATTGGAAAGCATGCCAATTGGGCTTCTAATTTAAATGTCGGCTAATTTTAATATATCGATGTCTCAAAAATATATCAATAAAGTAACGTGCCAATCAATAAACGATATCAATATATTATGACATCCCTAGTGATATGTGAAGATCTTGATATCATTTTTACGGTGTGACTTGACTGTCCCTGGGTCCTAATGCCTCCCTGATACACAACCTGCAACCTAGTCTCATAGAATAAACTTTACTATTATGAGATTTTTGCAAATCGATGTTTACGTGCGCGTTTTTCTGCAGTTTCCTGGTGAAATTAACACTAGAGGCACTACAACAACAGTGCGTTTTATTCACTTTCAGACAAATCATGGATACTATGCCTGTTTCTAACTTTATATACACTTATTTTTGCTCTACTTCTTACAAATCTTGTCTGATTAGAACATAATTTCACTCGCTTTTGGCGCCCCCTCACTGGACTTTTCCCTGGGAAACTGCAGCCAAACGTGTATTGACGCACGTTAATTTGGTTTGCAAAAATGTTGCCATTGTCACGAAAATTTTGAGATCAGGCTTACAGTACACGTTGTGTTCCAAATTGAATTAGTAGGTGCTTTTTTTCTCGATCTATTAAATGATTAATGGCAAATAACTGTTTGATTCATTAATCATTAACAACTTTAGTGCCTCTAAGCCCTTCATTAGCGACCATCCTGAGCAGTGAGGTGAAATAAAACAGACAAAAGAACAAAAAAAAATCACACTTTTAAGAGCCCTCAAAAGATTTTGCTTGCAAAAAAAGTGCATTTTGTTAATATACATTACTACTTTTGAATACCCATCAATGGAGAAAGTGTTGATATAGTTACAACCGTTACAGTTTTCTTCCAGCTGGGGCTAACTAAAGCATGCAAACCAACCAAACCTTGACCTCTTGGTTGATTCCAGTGACACAAGCATGATTTAAAGGGCCCAGGACAAACTCTTTTGCTTGGAAACCTGTTTTTATTTAGTCTGTATCTTCAGCGCCTCTTCCATTCATTCCAGGGCCTGCACGGGACAATTTTCTGTATATATATATATATATACAGTATATATATATCCGTCAAAGTTTAACACTACAGAGGGAATATTTCTATGTGAGTGGATTTGTGTCGTGAGGGAGGAAAATAACTCACATCTGCAAATAAACAGATGTCACAGTGTTAATGTAGACTCCATATTTCTTGTCAGCAGTGCTGGGCAGATTACTTCTGAATTGAAAACTAATGCATCAGTTCTGCATTGATGTGTGGGTTACATTGTGAATATGAAATGCGCTTGATTCCCAGGGCTGTTGGTGTATAGTGACTTCTAAGGAAAAACAAAACCCTTCCAAGACTTCGCGACGAGTATTAATTCAAATAATAATTCAAATGTGTTTGTAAGGATTTTGTTAGAAACCAAATGTAAAGTTGATAAAACATGCGAGCACACGTCCAAATGCTTCTTTAGATTTGATGTGGAATCCTTTCAAATCGAAGAATATTATGTTTGAAAGGTCGAGTTTACATTGCACTGTAATGCTTTTGCCCTGTTTTTCACTTTTGTATATCCAGTGGTCAAATGTCAAGTGAGACCGTTCAATCTTAAGTATAACTATTGCCACCTGGCTAGTGTCCAGGTCCACACCCCAACCCCTATTTTGAAAATACTCAAAAAATGTATATCAACGTTCAATCGTGCAATCCTTGAAAAAGTAACTGTAATCTGATTATGTATTTTAATCCAAGTATGAAATCTGATTACATAATCCATATTACATGTAATTCATTACTATCCATCACTGCCTGTCAGGTACATGTGTGGGTGTTGTGTAGTCAGACTGGCCTTAGGATGCTGCCGTCATACCACAGTCTGCTGTCTTTCCGACAGTCCTCCTCCACACACACAGAGAAAATTGGCCTCATTTAATTAATAAATCATAGAGATAAAACTGAAACTAGAAAAGGCAAATTCATCAGTACAAACTTAGAATGTTGGCTTGACAAAGTCTGAAGGTTTGTTTGAAGTCTGAATGTTTTACATACTTTATTTATCTTTGAGAGATTTAAAGTTGCTAATGTGTTCTATGTGATAGATTAGTAGTTGCTAAGGTATTCTAGGTGATTACTAAGGCATTACCAAGCAGTAGTTAGGTGATGATGGACGGACGGACAGACAGACAGACAGACAGACAGACAGATAGATAGATAGATAGAATGATGAAAGACAGACAGACAGGCATATAGATAGATAGACAGACAGACAGACAGACAGACAGAATGAAGATAGATAGATAGACAGACAGACAGACAGACAGACAGACAGACAGAATGAAGAGAGAGAGATAGATAGATAGACAGACAGACAGACAGACAGAATGAAGAGAGATAGATAGATAGATAGACAGACAGATAGATAGACAGACAGAATGAAGATAGATAGATAGACAGACAGACAGACAGATAGATAGATAGATAGATAGATAGATAGATAGACAGACAGACAGACAGACAGACAGACAGACAGATAGACAGAATGAAGAGAAAGAGAGAGATAGACAGACAGACAGACAGACAGAATGAAGAGAGAGAGATAGATAGATAGATAGATAGATAGATAGATAGAATGATGAAAGACAGTCAGACAGACAGACAGATAGATAGATAGACAGACAGACAGACAGACAGACAGATAGATAGACAGACAGACAGAATGAAGATAGATAGATAGATAGATAGATAGACAGACAGACAGACAGATAGACAGAATGAAGAGAGAGAGAGAGATAGATAGACAGACAGACAGAATGAAGAGAGATAGATAGATAGATAGATAGATAGATAGATAGATAGATAGATAGATAGATAGACAGAATGAAGAGAGAGAGAGAGAGAGAGATAGATAGACAGACAGACAGACAGACAGACAGACAGACAGATATACAGAATGAAGAGAGAGAGAGATAGATAGACAGACAGACAGACAGACAGACAGAATGAAGAGAGATAGATAGATAGATAGAATGATGAAAGACAGTCAGACAGATAGATAGATAGATAGATAGACAGACAGATAGATAGACAGACAGACAGACAGACAGAATGAAGATAGATAGATAGATAGACAGATAGACAGAATGAAGAGAGAGAGATAGATAGATAGACAGACAGACAGAATGAAGAGAGATAGATAGATAGATAGATAGATAGATAGATAGATAGATAGATAGATAGATAGATAGATAGATAGATAGATAGATAGACAGAATGAAGAGAGAGAGAGAGATAGATAGACAGACAGACAGACAGAATGAAGAGAGATAGATAGATAGATAGATAGATAGATAGATAGATAGATAGATAGATAGATAGATAGATAGATAGATAGACAGAATGAAGAGAGAGAGAGAGATAGATAGACAGACAGACAGACAGAATGAAGAGAGATAGATAGATAGATAGATAGATAGATAGATAGATAGATAGATAGACAGAATGAAGAGAGAGAGAGAGAGATAGACAGACAGACAGACAGATATACAGAATGAAGAGAGAGAGAGAGAGATAGACAGACAGACAGACAGACAGAATGAAGATAGATAGATAGATAGATAGATAGATAGATAGATAGATAGATAGAATGATGAAAGTCAGACAGACAGATAGATAGATAGATAGATAGATAGATAGATAGATAGATAGATAGATAGATAGATAGATAGATAGATAGATAGACAGACAGACAGATTTTAATTGTGCAGATAGTCCCAGAACTTTTATTTTAGTTTAGGCTAAAATGTCCTAATTTAAAACATAATAAATATAGCACGCTTGTAATCCAAAATCCTAAAGCAAATGGATACACTATATTTCTTGAAATAATACATGGATCATTGCAACAGGAAATATCAGATTATACTGCTATACTGCAGATGGTGTTTCCTTTTAACTTAAATGGCTTTGAACTCAAAATGAATACTCCATACAAACTCATTTACCATCTGTTATTCCCTGAATTCATGAGCTGAAACAGCAAGGGCTGCAGACTACATATATCGCATATGTTTTCAAGAAATTCTAGAGTCATCATGTTTTAGTCATTTTCCAAACCCTCAGTCATTTTCCTGCAAATACAGTCTGAGTTTTTTAAAAAGAGAGCACCTGATTCCAGATTAAAATACATATTTTAAAGTTGCTCTAAAACATCTTTTGTGACACAAGACGTAGTTCAGTAAAACACTGAATGCTTTCAAATTTGGGTTACTGTACTGATGGAACAAGATGCATGATGGACTATTAGAATATTTTATTAAGATGTCTCTTTATGAATAATGGTTAGCACTGCAAAATCAGAAGCAGAATACTGCATATGCATGCATGTGTATATTTTTATTACACTAACCTTCCCTTCAATTATGTCTCGCTTTTAAATGTTGTTTAGGGTGAGCCAGGTTTAGACGGGTTTCCAGGGAAACCTGGCGTTCCAGGAAAAGATGTGAGTATGCACAGAGTTCTGTAATGTCTATAATGTATCATGTGCCATTTTTATCTGCATTGGCACTGAATGTGGAATTTTTTGTGTGCATTATGGCCCATGCTTGACACGCATTCATGCAAAGTATGTTCTTTTCTCTATAAACAGGGTCTTAGGGGGTTAATTGGTTCTCCTGGCTCAAACGGATTCAAAGGAGAGAAGGTATGGAGACACTTTTTGGGGTGCTGGATGAAAATAGAATGGGCATTTCATGAACTGGAGAATTAGTGGGATGTGCTATCATCATTGTGCCCTTTTGCAAGGGACTAAACACTTGCGAACCCTTTCAAAGGGGTTTATTCTGTAAATGTTGGGTGTGTTGCTTGGTGTAAGATTTCTGGTCAAATGATTAGCACATTTCAAGCAACATTCAAAAAATGCCATATTCGTGATTTATCCTAAACTGGCTGGTCAGTACTTATCAGCTGATGGTTTGAACATTAAAGACCTTGATGTTTAAAGGAGGGATGCATCATAATTTTGCCCACCTAAGATTTTAAGATGAATAGGCCATTAAATGCTATTTTTGGTTCGTCCCGAATCTCAGTTTTGGCCAAGAACTTGTATTTATGTTGCATTACTAGTGCTTTAACTGGTACTAGAACGATAGATAGATAGACAGACAGACAGACAGATAGATAGATAGACAGACAGACAGATAGCTAGATAGACAGACAGACAGATAGATAGACAGCTAGACAGAATGAAGAACGATAGATAGATAGACAGATAGACAGACAGACAGACAGACAGACAGACAGATAGATAGATAGATAGACAGACAGACAGACAGACAGACAGACAGACAGACAGACAGACAGACATTTAACTGGTGCTAGTAAAGCAAGAGCTCATTCAGAAGCTATTCTCAATGCTTTCTCTTGTGATCTGGTGTACGTTGCTGTGAGAACTCTTTTGTTTTTAGGCATAAATATATGTGACTCTTCATTGTTTCCAATAAAAGCTCCAAAACACACATACCTTTCCGTTTCGTTTCATATGTCTGTGTTTAATTCCTGAATTTGTTTTGCACTTATTCCAGAAAGACATATACACCCACTAAAAAATTCATCCAGTCTGTGTCATTTTATTTCTCACTCTCTGTCTCTTTGGGAATACACACACTTCCAGGAACGTATTCCCAAATGTCAGATGTGGTAACTTGCGGTACAGCAATTTTAGGCACTCCATTCAAAATATCAAGACAAACTGTTTGAAGAAATACTACTTGCACTGAATAAAACAAAATGCTTTAGCAAATATCATATGGTAGAATACGTTGTATGACATCTCTTTAACAACGTTGTGATGGATTGTTTGATAGGGAGAAAGAGGCCCGGCTGGAATACCAGGTGATGCGGTAAGACCTTTGATTTGTTAAACAGAATAAATCAAACTGTAAAATGTTTGAGTTTGAGTTGTTCAGTGTGTTTTTCTGTGTATTTCTCAGGTTCAGCAGGCAGGTCTCAAGGGGGAGACTGTAAGTCTAATATCAATCTCCAAGGATAGAAACTATGCTTACTTCTTCCCAAATATTCTCTAAACTGTGTCTGTGTGTTTTCAGGGTGCCTCTGGCCCACAAGGGCCCCCAGGGGCAGATGGCCCTCCTGGACCTCCTGTAAGATATACACTGTGATCTATTTACTGTTCCACCACCACATCAAATAAAATGTACATGTGTTGTGCAAAATAATCACAAGATTCACATTTGCTGCAACTGAGGTTGAGGTACAGGTAGGTTTAGAAGTAGGGTTAGGGTTAAGGGTAAAGGTTGGGTTAAGTTTAGGGTTAGGGGTAAGGTTAACAGATACATGTAGGTACAACAGCATGTTCAGTATGTACATAATAAGTGCATTGTATGAAATTCTTAAGTACATAATATTTAAAGACACCTAATAAAAAGTGGGTCCAACAATAGATAGGGCAACAGAATAAGAGATAGGATAACAATATAACTGACTACAGAAACAGAATACTGTTCAAAATGAAGACAAAATGTATTTGGACACTTTGTGGTTGTCAGACATTAGTGTAACATGTTCATAGTTAATGTGATGACCTACACCTGTGGACTTGAGGGGAACTGACTTCATCCATCCACAAAAATCACCTTGATAGAAGTTGATTGCCAAAAATGTCTCAGAAAAGTGAAAGTCTGATAAAAGATCTTTTATTCTAATACTGTACAGTTGTTATCCAAAATACTTTTTGGACCACTATACACCTGTATTATGTATTCCCATGATATTTAATCTTATTAATTTTTTATTATACTTATTACTGATTAAATTTTTCTCAGGGCCCACCTGGACCCCCAGGTTTGGCTGGAGAGCCTGGCGAGAATGGACAAAGGGTAAGACATTTATATTTCTAAAAATACACATCAGCTTTTTTTAATGGAGATGGAAGATGTTCTATAACTTGATACATGGTTACCATACTGACAGGTAACTGTGGATCTCAGTGTGGTTTGGTCGAGTTTTGGTATTTTTGAGTGTTCCGAGTGGAATGATTAAACTGTGCGAGCTCATTACGAAGAGAGAAAGGAAGAGTTCAAACACACTGACCATTACGCTCAGAGATGACCTCAAACTTAGGAGACGACGGCATCATTCAAATGTCGTCAAAGTACTTCATAAACATTTCTTCCTGAAAATAATAACAATAGCACTTAGATTTCATTGTGAAACAGAAAACGTGAAATATAAATAATTTAAAACCTAATCCCCTAATTATTGATGTCATTTACTCACCATCATGACTTTCTTCTGTGCAAAACATGAGGAACAATTTTGAACACTGATGGTGCGTAAACATGTGTAATATCAATGGATATCCAGAAGAGGGTGCACAATCCTTGTTATGCATCTCTTGTTATGAATTTCAGATAGAGGTCCTGACCTCTGAATTCTGTTCTGAAGCATAAATATATAGTGTTTGAATTGGAAATAATAGCTCCTGTTAGCTATAAAGTTATTTTCCTCCAATTCCAGCTCAATCAGACAGACACCATTTTAGATAAATGCTGATCGCAGAAATACCAATATGTTCATCAATACATTTTGTATTCATATTTTGATAATTTGATAACATTTGACATGACTCCTGAGTAACTTCAGGTTTATTTTTTTTCTCCAGGGTAAAAAAGGAGATGGAGGATTGCCTGGAGTTGATGGTCTCCCAGGACTACCTGTAAGAACTATAGGCTCACTTCAACACCAACTCACAATGAAACATGCAACACTAATTATTAGCTCTCATATCTTTCTGTAACATGTGTGGTGTCAACGAGTGACAGCAGTGGCATGTCGAGATTTTTTTTACTGGGGTGGCCCTTGTGGTGCACAGACTCAATGCTGCTGGGGTAACAGAGTTCGAAAGCTGGTGACATCAGCGGCAGAGGGGACCGAGAGCGAATACAACCATCATCGAGGCAGAGAAGTGCCAGGACGCAATTCAATGGCGCAGTCGTACAGGGGATAAGGAGGAAGGGTCAAGGCACAGTGCCGGCTGAATACCACCCTCATGTTGTGACACTCCAGTGGAACACCTGAAACATCTGCCGGCTCATCCTGCAATGAAACACAAGACTGGACAGGGGAGACATCAATGTGAGGGTTGTGAGTTACCAACCACGGGTGTCCAAGCTAGAGATCGTATGAAGAGTGACAGTTATTCAGTGTGATTCCTGGAAACCATGGTAACAGGTTTGGTAGAGTCGTTGATAACAAAGAGGGGCGTTCCACTAAGAATATGTGCAGTGATAGGTTCGTCCAGTCGGAATCTGGGAAACCGGCATTTTTGGGCTAAGTCTGTGTTAATAAAATTTCCCTCACCTCCGGAATCCACCAGAGCCGAGATAGTGTTGAGACCACCACTCTGCACGCGAACTAGAAGGAGAGTGCGAAGTCCAGGGGCTATGTCTAGGGGTGTTGCACTCGCCAGTAACCCCCTTGCTACCGATGAGCGGGGGTCTTTTAACGAACATGCTGCTGAGAGGTGGCCAGATCGGCTGCAAGTGAAACATAAGCCCTTGAGGAGCCGACGTTGCCTCTCTCTATGTGAAACTGGGATCCTGCCCACATGCATGAGCTTAGGAGAAGAATGAGGATCAGAAGAACCGGAAGAAGGAGCGGCTAGAGTGTGAGCCTCAGCAGTCCGAGTGGATGAGTAGCGGTGTCGGCGATGTTCTCGCCGTTGAGCCTGGCGCTGATCGTCTCGAATGGTCCACTAAGTCATCAAATCAAGGGGGGAAATTTAGTGAATAAATCTCATCCTGGAAGAAGCCAGAAAATCCCAGCAGAAACCGATCCCACATATTGTGGTCTTTCCAGTCACTGGAGGCAGCCAGCGTGTGAAACTCAATCACGAAGTCCACTACTGACCAGTTCCCCTGGGAAAGTCCAGACAACACTTTCCCTGCCTCACGGCCCTGAGTGGTGTGATCGGAAACCCGGCAGAGCTCGGTAGAAAAGGCCTCATCGGACGAGCAGCAGGCATGACGGTTGTCCCACATCGCCGTTAATCTCATGGGAGATGACGGAACACTCCAGGAAGACTTTAGGGTGTCTGTTGTAGTCCAGTTCACAGTAGTTAAATTCCTCTGCATCCCATGAGATTAACTTTAATTTATTGACACTGTTTACTGCTCTGATTTAAACTGACATGGTTCTACCTTGTTTTATTAAAGGCCTGGTAATTGGGAAATGACCAATCATAGTTTAGAATTTGGGGTGTCACCTGGGGTGGCCAATCAACTTCTTGGGGAGGGCAGGGCTACCCCATGCCCCCTGTCTGGATGTGCCCTTGGGTGACCGTGATACACTGTTTTGTGTTTCAGCCATCCCGTAGCAGTTCACATGCATTGTGAAGGCAAAGTGCTGTAGGTTCACCCCTTCACGCAATTCCAAACATTTGAAGCTCCTCAAAGTTATTATACAAACCTATAAACACAACACAGTGTCACAGAAATTTAGGAGGTGACATCATTTCACCATATTTGTAAGGAGGAACATTTTAATCTGTGAAATACATACTGACACCGCAGTGCACTTTTATTGTCCCGTCAAAATAAAAGCTCCAGGTGAATGTGAAGTAATTACAATAGAAATATGTCACTATTGTATAATAAAAAATCCTCAAAATAATAATAAAATTCAGTATCATATTATAATAATAAGATTGACTGAACAAACATAAATAATATTCGTCTTTGTTTTTTGTTTTGTGTTTAGGGTCCTCAAGGGCCTATTGGACCTGCTGGTAGCCCTGGGCAGGCGGGACCTCCAGTGAGTTTTCATAAATCACAAAAATAATTACAGTTTTTATCTGATAGTGACTGATCCATACACAGGGTAAACTGTACTAGAGCAGTACAGTATCAGATGCTGTTAAATTAGCTATTTTTTGTTCTAACAGGGATTACCCGGTGAAATTGGATTCTCAGGAAAAGCAGGAGAACCAGGAAAACCAGTAAGTCACTGTGACTTTCCAGTAAAAACTCAAACTTACTGTATGCAAGCGCTCATTTTAGTGCAAAAACTTAAAAATAACGATTTTTAATGGTAATTATTTTTTCAGGGCTTGGCAGGAAAGGATGGACAAAATGGTTTCCCTGGAAACGATGGAGAAAAGGTTAGAGATGTTGTAATGAGGGAATCTGTGAACTCAGTTCTCTGGATGCAGAACTTCATAATTTATACACCGATCTGAAGACCAGATCTGTGTTTGACCTCTCTCTGTGTGTGTTTTAGTCATAGTGCAGTCTGTAATTAATCATTTAATATTTCCTTTTAGGGGCAAAGAGGAGAACCTGGACAGGACGGCTTTCCTGGAAAACCTGGATTGAAGGTAAAGGGTGCTATGGTGTAGCGGTTAAAGATTTGGGCTGAAAATCCACAGGTTGTAAGTTTGAACCCCAGCAGCAACAGTTAAGAACCACAGGTTGCTCAAAGGGGGATTGTGCCTGAAAGTTATTTTGGATAAGAATGAGAATGTCGCAACCATTATTTTTGTTACTAATCATTTCTCTCTCTCAGGGAGATGAAGGCCCTCCGGGACCACGCGGACCTGCTGGTGACCCGGTGAGGAAAATAAAACTGAAATAAATCTTGACAAAGTATTGACAAAAAGGCACATGACACAACAATCTTTCTCTTTCATGTTCCGTCTCAGGGAGAGCCTGGTTTAGCTGGGCAGGCTGGCACAATGGGACCCAAAGGAGAGAGAGGAGGCCAGGCAAGACAGAACTTACATTGACATAAACGAAATTAGATTTTTGTATTTTTTTTTTTACAGTAATGGGAATACAGGTGGAAATGTTCTTGATTGTCATTGTCAAAAATCATAATGGACCTAAATATAAGTTTATGTGTCTTTTTTTTTTTCAATGTGGTTTTCTTTGAGTCTTGCTTTTGTTGAGCTTTCCTCTGTCCTTTTCTCTTGTAGGGTGAGAGGGGAAGAGATGGACCAAATGGAGCAAAAGGAGAGAAAGGAGACAAGGTGAGAAAGAGATGAGAAGGAAATATGAAACATAAATAATAAAATATAATTTTCTTATACAATAGTATATTCAATAGGGAATTTCTTAAAGGAATAGTTTGTTGTCATTTCCTCCTCCTCATGCCATCCCAGATGTGTTTGACTTTCTTTCTTCTGCAGAACACAAACTAAGATTTTTCTTTAAATATTCCAGCTCTGTAAATCCTCACAATAAAATGAATGGTGACCATATATTAATGCTCCATAAAGCACATAATGGCAGCATACAAATTATACATAAGACTCCAGTGGTTAAATCTATGTCTTCAGAAGAGATATGGTAGATATTGGTAAGAAAAAGATCAATATTTAAGTCAATCTTTGCTAGAAAGTATGCATTAATAATGTGAATCACCAAAAACACAAGAATAAGAATGCAAATGTGAAAGTTAGAGTGGAGATTGACCGAGCAGGGAGGAGAATATATAGTAAATATTGACTAAAGAATTGATCTATCTCTCACCCACACCCATCAATTCACTTCTGAAGACATTGATTTAACCACTGGAGTCATATGAATTACTTTTATGCTGACCTTTGTGATTTTTTTTTTTTTTGGAGCTTCAAAATTTTGGCACCCATTCACTTGCATTGAATGGACCAAAAGAGCTGAGAAATTCTTCTGAAAATCTTCATTTGTGTCCTGCTGAAGAAAGAAAGTCCATTCTGAATCAAATTCTGATGCAAGAATTGTCACTTTTGGGTGAACTATTCCTTTAACTACAAAACATATGGGCTTTTATTTTGACGGAACACTCCAGGAAGACCTTAGGGTGTCTGTTGTAGGCTAGTTCACAGTAGTTAAATGTATACATTTCAGTCAAAATCTGGTGAACTGCTTCTCCGGTTCCCATCTCAGTAAATGTTATAAACAAACCGAACTATCAAGCATCAACATATGAGATGTAGTTCATGTGGAGCGCTCAACAGCCCACTCATGCTATGTTTGTGTGTGTATATGTGTGGGCCGGTCGTTCATCCACGAAACGTGCCGAATGGGCCGCGATAAACTGAAATGACCAGCCGCGTTATGCAGTATGGACTGCAGAACGGCGCCGTGATATGCAGATAAAGGACAGCGAACACAGTCCCTGTATATTTGCCCTGAAAATGCCCGGTGTGCTAGATTACCAGTCCGGCCCTGATTGTACCCAATCCGGTTTAAAACATTAGTATCGAAGCTGGTACCGGTCCACCTATCAGATTGCTGCACCCCTAATTTTTCAATATCAATTTGTAGCCTATTAAGAAAAGATTTTTAGTTAACTAATCCACTGGATAATGCAGCAGCAAAATCAACAGCAATTCCAGTGAAAGTCTAAAGTAGAAAAGAAGCCTGTTCTCCTTGCAAATTTATTTTTCAATTTATATCTGGATTAAAAAGGATTTAGATCTCGTTTTTTCACATTAGTTGTATCAGGAGATCAGTCCACCTTTTAATTCACCCAGTTATTTTTTAATTATAACAGTTAACTTAAATATTTGTGTAATTTGCAAACAAATCATAATAATAATTATCATTATTACTATTATTTAATTTTTAGAATTTTATTATACGATAGTAATATATTTTAGTTTTACTTGTTTGTTTTTTTATTTAAACCATCTGGCTTTTATTTTGGCGGGAAAACTCAAGGAAAACCACACAGTTGGTGCGTTCACGTGCTATGGTAAATATGATATTTTCCACTTGTGAACTGGTATTTACCAGTGTGTTGCGTTCAAGTGCTTTTGTTGTCGTAATGTGGTAAAAAGATGGAGATATACACACACACAGACACACACACACACAAAAAAAATTGCAATCTTGACATCGCAGCCTGTTCATTATGCTGCGTTCACACCAAACGCGAATAGAGCGTAATTTATCGCTATTTAGAGTTTTATTTATTTTTATAACGTGTATTCTCCGTGTAAATTCGTGCACCGGACCGCGCCGTTTCGATTCAATACGAATGTACCGTTCCACCCCTAGCTAACAGTAGCAAAAAAGGTTTGGTTTTGTACAATGCTTACCATTCAACACTCTCGCGTTGCTCTCCACCATTTTGAAAAGGTCAAAGGTTATCTCATCTCGGCAACTCGTGCATCAAAATATTCTACGAGTTGCCCAGTGGAAAATACCACATGAGGGGGTGTTCATGTGCATTTTCCACGTCGGCTTTTGGTATTTACCATAATTACCATAGCACGTGAACGCACCAAGTGTCTAGGCTAGTCCACCATAGTCTAATTAGATTCTTATTCAAATTCTGGTGAAGTGCACTTCCGGTGCCGTTCTCAATGCATGTTTAAGCGAACCGAACTGTTGAGCATTTACATCTGAGTTCTTGTTGCCCCGCACGTGCTGAGAGTGTGTCAACAGAGCTGCACGAGCCATATAGACTACTTTAATAGTGCTTTAATGGCTCTTTTGTGTCATTTTTGGAACTTGACAGTAACGACCATGACTAACACAGAGAATCAGATTTGGATCGGGCTCATCTGAGGTTTGTAACTTCACCTGATCCTTCTCAAAACCGGTATCGGATGGTTGCATCCCCACTGTATGCTGGGATATATGCTAATATAATTTAAATGTTTTTTAAGGCTTGAGTTTGTTTCAGTTTGCATTATTACAGGCATACATGTATACTGACATTTGAGCCATTTTTGACCACGTGCTAGTCCGTGAGGGAATTATCTGGGTAGGCTGATACATGTATTTATTAATATTAATATATCATTTTAATAATATATTCATGTAATATTTAATAAGGTTGGACGTGATTTTTTAAATATTAATGATTCATATCAAATCATTAAATAATAAATAAAACGTGATAACTGATGTTGATAATTAATACATTAAATTCGATATATTAATTAATATTTTTATTAGAAAGATAAATTCAAATAAAATATTTCATTTGCACCTGAGTTTTAATAGGCATATCAGGAAGAAATTGATTAAATCATCAGTTAATTATAACACTTAAGTTGTTAATCGTTAATTTTAGGACATTTTTTCCAGAGGCTGAGCGTCTCTTGCCTTTGTATGTTTCGTTCTTTCTAAATGAATCTGTCAGTGATGGTTTCCAGAAGCCATGAGGTCTTTAATGAGATAATTAACATGCGGACAGAATATAGAAATAAACTCTATTTCCCTCTGTTACTGTCTTTTATTCATTCAGGGTGAGATAGGCCCCAGAGGGCCAGCAGGGGCCCCAGGAGATGTGAGTACAACATATAATGACACGTAAACGTTAATGAGAATACACTATGGCTGTTATGCCATCCCCCTTTCTTTGTATTAAATCATATATTGATTTGCCTGATAATTATGCACAGTTTATTGCTAACTGTGGCACCTAATTCACCAGATTTGTGATGTATGTGAATGTTTTACTAGGTGGCCAATGTGATCCCTGAACCGGGTGAACCGGTAAGTCGACAGTCATGCAAGTACAGCTGCTATCTACTTGAATGAGGAGACCAACACTGTTTAAGATTCTGTGAGTGTCCCATCTCCACCTCTTTATACTGTATATTGCTGTTTCTGTTTAGGGTAAGCCTGGAGAGAAAGGAGAGAAAGGGGACCAAGGAAAACCAGGCGAGATGGTGAGGTTTAGTTCTTCCAACACAGCTAAAATGCTTTTTATATAGAATTAAAAACTCTTGCAGGTTGTACTTACCAGCACAAGAGGGCAGTAGAGAGTCAGAATCACATGAACTACCTGCGAGTCCTCTCTTGTACTTCTGATGATGATTTCCTTTATAACTTCGTGTTACTGTCACAACTTCAGTATTTTCATCATATATTTTCATTTGTGAGAACAGTCATCTGAAGTGCTTTACACATAAATCCAGAGGTGATATATAATAGTTAATGCTGTGAGAAGAAACATTAAGAAATTCAAGGTGATGACATAATGATAATGTTGCTGGTCCGTTCCCAGGATGTTGTCATGTCTTCATATCTTCACGCAATTTTTGCATTCACTCACAATAAACTTGCCATGGGTTTACTATAGTAACCATATTTTAACCTTGATTTTTGTAGTAAAACTATAATAATAATGCATGAAAACTATGGTTATAAAAATCATACTTATGTGGTTATAATGCTTTTACAAAAGATACCATGATATTTGTTGTAAAACCATAATATACACAAGAATTACTATGGTTAATCTACAGTAAAACCATGGTTACTATATGGATACAGTATATGGCATTAAATGGTTTCTGCTAATAAAAACGTGGTTGCGTAACTTTTTATAGTTAAAACATTATTACTATAGTAAAACCATGGTTTCTGCCAAAACATAATACAATATAAATGGTTAGACTACAACAGTCATAGCTACTACAGTATTACTGATTTCCACCAAAAGCGATGTGTGCTTCAATCTACACAATTACTATTAAACCACAATAATCACAAAGTTATAGTTTTTAAGTTTTCCTATATTATCACTATGGTTACTACAGAGATTTTGCTAGGTGATATTGTAATAACCATGACTGTTACACAGGGTTGGGAGGGTTACTTTTGAAAAGTATTCCATTACAGATTACATGCTGTGAAATGTAATTTGTAATGTATTCTGTTAGATTACTCAAAATACTTTGGATTACTTCTTTAGCACTGGTAGATTTTTTTCACTTGTTTTGACTATAAAAACTCAAAATACACGTGTTAAAAATACATTCTCTGAAAAATATCGTATGCAGTGTTGTTTCTAAAACAAGATACGTCAAATGTATCTTGTTTTAAGGATTTATAGATATTTTTACAGGAAAATGAGACAAATATTATTATCAAGAATATGATTTTTGAACTAATATCAAAGTCTTACTAGAAAAAAATTAATTACGATCCAGTGTGAATTTTCTTGATAAATAGATATGATCGTGTCTGGTAACATGTGCATGTAAAATGGCTAGAATTAGCATTTTAGCTTAGCATAAAGCTAACAATTTACACAAGGTTTATTTCTATTTCTTCTGCTCCAAACTTACTTCAAACGTACTTCTCTGTCTGCTCGTATGAATGTAACACATCATAAGAAAGTGTTTCACCGCTGTTCAAATGCACTTTGGATCATTTATATGTATAAATGTTTTCCATCTGAAAGGACTAAATATTCAATTAAACAAATGACAATAAAATCCAAAGTAATCTCTTCAGTAATCAAAGTACTTTTTGAATGTAACTGTATTCTAATTACCAATTATTTAAATTGTAACTGTAGCCGAATACAGTTACTTATATTTTAAATATGTAATCCTGTTACATGTATTCTGTTACTCCCCAAACCTGCTGTTGTGGACTAACCATTTTCTTTTTTTGTTTTGCAGAAATCATGGTTTAAATACCATATACTCTATCCATATAGTAACCATGGTTTTAATACCATATAATGTATCCATATAGTAACCATGGTTTTACTATAGATTTACCGTGATTAATGTTGTGGTTACTATAGTTCTGCCATGGTATTGTAGTAAAACCATTATAACCACAAAACCACGATTTTTATTACCGTAGTTTTCCTGTAGTCTTACTATGGTGCAACAAATTAAAAAAATATATTTTGAGGGAATGCAAAACTATTGCATTTTTTTTTAAATCCTGCCCTGTCCTCTAAGGCGCTCCATACTTTTGAACTTGTGTGATTCCAATAATAATAATTAGAAGATAAAGAAAAATAAATTATTAAAATTACAATTAATATATTAGTGGATCAGGTAAGATTCCAACAAACAATAGTGTGCATATAAAGTGGACTGAAATGAGATCTGAGTTCACTTTTAATTCCAGTGTGAATGCAAAGAGACGTAGTTCACTTTTTTGTCCGCTTGAAGCAGTATGAGATTGTTGTAAAGAGGACTCAAGAGTAAAAACACTCTTAATCAAGGTTCACTCTAATAGACACATCTTTTTGGCAATGTTTTCCTGATATATATATATATATATATATATATATATATATATATATATATATATATATATATATATATATATACACACACACACACACACACACATGTTTGTTAAGAAGCTTTACATCTCTAATGTTTCCAGGGTCAAAGAGGACTTCCTGGAGAGCAGGGCTTCAGAGGACAACCAGGGCCTCTGGTAAATTAAAAACATTCTGTAAAGATGTCTTGCAGTACATCCGATGTGCTATTGTTTCTATAGTCAGGTTTCCATCCAAGATGCCAATTTAATTTAGGTGAACATTTTGAATATTGCAAAAACATCATTTTTTGCATAAAATACATGGATGGAAACCCAGCTTATGAGAATAGTTGAAACCACTGTAGTTACAGTAAATTGCATGCAAAACATTTAATAAAAATTTACTATCAGCTCTTGAATCATTCTTTCATTCATTTGACCTGCATGCTGCTATTTTGTAGGTCTATTTCTTTATTCCACACACAAGCATCTGATCTCTTTCTGTTGTGCTCAGGGTCCTAAGGGTGAATCGGGTGATAAAGGAGAAGCCGGGAGAAACGGAGATCCAGTGAGTTTTCCTTCGACTCACACATGATGTTTTTATTGATTTCTGGACATCCGTTTAAAATTGTCACACTCTTCGCACTTTTCAGGGTCCACCAGGATTGACGGGCCCTCAGGGGCTCCGAGGGCTGCCAGGCAATGTGGTATGTTCTGAAATAAATAAATTCTTGCCTTTTTTCACAGCCAAAAATAGTGTCATTTTTAAGCAATTATATTCATGGATATAGACTTGAATCTTTATTGTCTCATTCTGTGTGTTTTCCAGGGTATTCCAGGCAGTATCGGTCCACCTGGTATTGCAGGACAGAGAGGAGAGAAGGTGTGAAAGTTTTTTTTTTTATCAAACAGCTTAACCATGATTGAAACTTAGAGTAAATGAGACTAAAATGGGCTTAAAAGTAAAAGAAAAGTGTTGCTGTATTGTATTTCCAAAGTTTTCTGTGTACTGTACATATTTATTGTTTTTGTGCTATTTTGGCTCAAACATCTAACACTTACTGTAACTGAACTTCATATACTGTAATTGTAAACAATATATGATGCTGAGCCATAATAATGGTTAATTACTTCCTCTTAGGTGATGTACGCTGGTGGACAAAAGTTTGGAATAATGTACAGATTTTGCTGTTTCGGAAGGAAATTGGTACTTTATTTCACCAAAGTGGCATTCAGCTGATCACAAAGTGTAGTCGGGACATTACTGATGTAAAAAAACAGCACCATCACTATTTGAAAAAAGTAATGTTTGATCAAATCTAGACAGCAGCATCACTCCAACACCTTATCCTTCAGTAATCATGATAAATTGATAATTTGGTGCTAGAAAATGACTTGCCATTGTCAAACACAGCTGAAAGATATTTGGTTTGTTAAATGAAGCTTAACATTGTTTTTGTGTTTGTTTTTGAGTTGCCACAGTATGCAATAGACTGGCTTGTCTTAAGGTCAATATTAGGTCAAAAATGGCAAAAAAGAAACGGCTTTCTCTAGAAACTCGTCAGTCAATCGTTGTTTTGAGGAATGAAGGCGATACAATGCTTGAAATTGCCAAAAAACTGAAGATTTCATACAAAGGTATAAATACAGTCTTCAAAGACAAGCACAACTGGCTCTAACAAGGACAGAAAGAGATGTGGAAGACCAGATGTGCAACTAAACAAGAGGATAAGTACATCAGAGTCTCTAGTTTGAGAAACAGACACCTCACATGTCCTCCGCTGACAGCTTCATTGAATTCTACCCGCTCAACACCAGTTTCATGTACAACAGTAAAGAGAAGACTCAGGGGTGCCTTATGGGAAGAATTGCAAAGAAAAAGACACTTTTGAAACAGAAAAACAAAAAGAAAAGGTTCGAGTGGGCAAAGAATCACAGACATTGGACAACAGATAATTGGAAAAGAGTGTTATGGATCTTAACCCCATTGAGCTTTTGTGGGATCAGCTAGACTGTAAGGTTTGTGAAGTGCTCGACAAGACAGTCACATCTATGGCAAGTGCTACAGGAAGTGTGGGGTCAAAGGTCACCTGAGTATCTGGACAAACTGACAGCTGGAATGCCAAGAATCTGCAAATCTGTCATTGCTGCACATGGAGGATTTATTATTTCTTTGAAGTAGATTAAGAAGTTCAGATTTTTTTTTTCCCAAATTGTAATAGTAATTTTTCACGTTATTAATGTCCTGACTATACATTGTGATTAGCTGGATGCCACTTTGGCGAATAAAAATACCAATTTATTTACATAAGAGCAAAATCTGTACATTATTCCAAACTTTTGGCCGCCAGTGTACATATAAATATTTTTCGATATTTTTTTGGAGGTACCAACAAGCTAATATGTAAAATTATTAATTTAATGACATGACTTAAAACATTAAAATGCATATCTATATTCCCTCAGGGTGACGCAGGCAAAGATGGCCCCTCTGGACCCCCGGGCCCAACTGGTGAGCCAGGTTTAAGAGGAGAAATTGGTTTACCAGGAAAAGGCAAAGAAGGAGAAAAGGTATGATATTCATGCATCCAGGAGTTCAGCAGTTCAATCAAATCAATTATATTTAAAATCTATTTGTGATTGGGCACACACATGCAACATTGTTGCAATTTTCTGTTTAGAAACTGACCCAATCTGCACAAAGTTTACAGTTTTCTGTTATATCATAGATTGTCTGTTCCAAATATTTTGCTGATGAGGCGACTTTTAAATGCCAAAATGTTGTTTTGAAATATCTTTTAGCTAAACTAGCTCTTGCTAAACAATTGGAAAGTTACCCCGGCGGGAAAATAAAACTTACATTTTTGTTTACTTCATTTGCTTCGTTTTACAGTTTCCTGTAATCTAAGTAAAAGGTTGCATTTAATATCTGTCCCATTGCATGGACGTCTTGGGCACTGGAAAATCCAGAGAGTGCTAATGTTGTTTACTCTTAACTTTTTCCATTTAAATGTGCTGATTGTGGTTAAAAGCACTGAAACTTGGAGAATTAAAGCACCACACATTAAACTAATGAGTCAATGAGAGAGTGACTGCAGGTGTTACTGGGAACTGGGCTTGTTTTATAGTACCACAGAACGGCAGGCTAAAATGCTTGCCACACACACACACACACACACACACCTCCCGTCTTACACATAGATACATGTCAGTGCATTATCCCACTTATTACAATGCTACTAACCAAAGAAATAAATAAATAGACATGAAAAATATATTTGAGTTTATATTATTCTATTATGTGAGAAGAAAAAGACCAGGGAGTGATTCAAGGGACATTAAACTAGCAAAGAAATGTAGGAAATCGGTTGCTTGGGACAATGGTCAATTACACCGTTTAGTGAACTTCTAGCACAATGAGTTATTTTGAGAGAGAGAGAAATGGAAAGAACAAACAAAAGCATGAGAGAAATGGTGAAATTAACAATTAAATAATAATTTGCGTTCTTTAATAACAGGGTGATACTGGACCTCCGGGGCCAGCCGGCCCTCCTGGACTGAAGGTAATGACGCTTTCTGTTCTTTATAAAAAGCCTCAGAGCAAAAACAAGTCTTCCAACAGCATCTACTGCTCTCTTCAGGCAATGCTTTAAGAAGAAAGCCTTTATTATTGTCACACATTATACATTTTTCATATATATATATATATATATATATATATATATATATATATATACAGTAAAATTTCTTTGTTTTCACATATCCCAGACAGACAGATCATATGGCGGACAGACGGATGGATAGATGGACAGAGAAAAAAAAGAGTTGGATGGATAGATAGAGAAAAAAAGAGATAGATAGAGAAAAAAGAGATAGATAGAGAAAAAAGAGATGATGGATGGATGGATGGATGGGTCATATGGCAGATGGATGGACAGACAGATAGATAGAGAAAAAAGAGATGGATGGATAGATGGAGAAAAAAAGAGATGGATGATAGATGGAGAAAAAAAGAGATGGATGGATAGATAGAGAAAAATGATAGATAGATAGATAGATAGATAGATAGATAGATAGATAGATAGATAAAAAAGGAGATGGAGGAATAGATAGATAGATGGAGAAAAAAGAGATGGATGGATGGATGGATAGGATAGATAAATAGATTATAAACAGATAGATAGATAGATAGATAGATAGATAGATAGATAGATAGATAGATAGATAGATAGATAGATAGAGAAAAAAAGGATAGATGGATAGATAGATAATGTTTATATTGTTTTATTTTGTGTTTTAGGGTCTGCCGGGTCCTCAGGGAATGCAGGGGATGCCAGGGAACAGAGGACCCCCAGGAGAAGGGACCACTGGACCCCCAGTATGAAAATGCACACACACGCACACACACACACACACACACACGGTATAATGTAGCGGTTTAATTAGTGATGAAATCAGGTATTTGGATGACCTTTCCATTGGAATATCCAATAATCAAAATTGAAAGGGGTTTACATATGCTTGTACTGTGGCCCTACCACTTGAGCCATTAAAGATGTATGAATTTAATTGCATAGACAATATGACTGTTATCTACTGCAATTACATTCATGCATTTTTTAAGTGTGTCTGAAGTCTCCAAATACCTCTTGGGGCTACTATATAATCACAAATACATACACAAACACATGTATGCATATAAATATAAACATAGACACAGGACAATATAGTTTTAATGAGTGAAAGCTTACATTTTCCATCCTGTCAGTCCCCATTTTGTGTCTCTCATAGACATACATAACATTTTTCTCAGCTGTTTTGTATTCTGTCTTTTTCAGGGGCCTCCTGGACCAGCGGGGCCACAAGGAGTAGCGGTAAAGAGTCTGGCTTTATTTATATAACTTTTAAATGAGAAAGACACTGACTGATATGTGCTGTTTGATGTTCAGGGTTTGAGAGGACCTTCTGGAGTGGCCGGACCACATGGACCTGCGGGACACAACGTAAGAGCAAATAATACATTATGCAATACACAATACTAATGGGACAGGTCAATTAGGTCAGATGCTGTTTTAGTTTGTTAGATGGGTCTTTAAAAACATACTGTACCTTGAAATTGCAGACTAAAATGTTTGTAATACACAAAATGGCACTTAAAGACTTTCAGAAATAGATTTTCCAACATATCAAATGGGTTATCCTTTTTTAGAATAGCCAATAGCCTTTAGTTTGCATCACAGTCCGTCAAAACCATTGTAACTGAAGATTCAATGCTAATTAGTTTTGCTAACAATGGCAGGTGGTATTTATATTTCATCAATTGTCAGTACTTTGGTTTGCACTACATTTGTTCCTTTTTTCTAGGAAGAGAAAAACTGCAAATTTGAAATGCTTATATCTGCTAAAACTTTGTTTTTGTCAAGGATTAGGACTATATTAATATATAGATGACAGATACATTCATGGCACGTCTTCACGGAACCTCTCTAGCTTAAAATAATGTTATTGTACCTGTAAAATGACAATAAAGTGTTCTTGAGCAGAGTGTCTTGACTGATGTATGCGTCTGTGTGTATTTGTCTGCAGGGGTTGCCAGGAAGACCTGGAGAGAAGGGCTCCCCTGGAGAACCGGTGAGTGACACCTGTCCATCACCTGCCTGATGAATATGGTCTTATCAATCCATTTGACACTATCAGTTTTTAACGTTCTGCTGATCGTGTGTGTGTAATTTTTTATATTAAAATATCTGCTCCTATCGGAGCTTAAAAAATAAAGACAACTAAATGTCAGCCATATATAGGTTGATTTTATCTAAAAGTGTCACTCTGTGACGCTATCAAAACATTCCTCTTTCTGTTTGAGTGGTCAGACTAGTCCAACATAGCAACACCGGTTTGTGGTGGGACTATCAGTTTTACTTATTTGGGAATGTTTGGTTTGAAAACAGTGATTATTTTTGCAATTCCGTTTGGTGACAATAGTGTAGCAGAAAGGACACATTTCACCATAACGTTTTATTTTTAATACATAAACTGATTTTAGTCTTCTCTAAATTGATTTATTCTAGGGAAAAGCTGCAGACCTTTCTGATCTGAACCTGAAGGTAAAATCCATTCATAAATTATTTATAATTTTACAAAAATTATACTCTTTAATTATCAATCCATCATTCACCCTTGCACTTTTACTGATCCATCTATCCATCATCCATTTTATCTTATATTTATCAGTCCATCCATTCATCCAATTTTCCACTTATTCATCTGTCCAATTTTCCATCCATCCATCTATTTATCCATCCACTTTTACACTTATCCACCCATCCATCCATCACTCCATCCACTTATCCATTAATCATTCACTTTTCTACTTCCAATCTTCCATTTATCCATCCACTTTTCCCAATTATCAATTCATCCATGCATGAATCCATCCATCTATCCATGCACTTTCCATCCCTCCATCCATTTATCCATCCACTTTTCCAATTATCCACATATCCATCCACTTTTCCATCCATCCATCCACTTTTCCATCCATCCATCCATCCATCCATCCACTTTCCATCCATTCATCCATTAACTTTTTAATTTATTTATCCATCCATCCATCTTTTTTCTATACATCCACTTTTTTAACCCTTCCATTTTTCCATCATCATTTTTTTTACTTTTCCATTTACCATCCATCCACTCTTTCTTCCATCCAGCCACCCACTTTTCTATCCATCCATCCATTTTCAATCTATCCATCCACTTTCCCAACAAACCATAAATATTTTTTTGCTTTTCCATTTTCCATCCAACCACTCTTCTATTTATCCATCCATCCATCCTTCCATCCATTTTTTTCCATCCATTTTTCACTTTTCCATTTTCCATCTATCCACTCTTCAACTTTCCATCTATCCACTTTACCACCAATCTGTCTGTCTGTCTCTCTATCTATCTGTCTGTCTGTCTGTCTGTCATATGACCTATCCATCTATCCATCCATTTTTTTCACTTTCTATTTTTCTGAGTCCCCTTTTGAATTCTTCAGATATAATGAACACCTCTCTTCCTCACTCTCTCACTTTCACAGGACGTTTGTTCAGATTGTCCTGCAGGACCGGCTGGACCCCCAGGTATGCCTGGAGCTCCAGGTGACAAAGGTCATTCTGGGCCACCTGGGAAAAATGGACAGGATGGGTATCAGGTGAGTGGACGTGATTTACACACATCTACTATTTAATTGAAATCTGTTATAATATTCGCACTTTCTCCCATTATGTAGGTCTTACAGTTTTGTGATTCAAACAGAAAAAGTAAAAAAAAAATGTAACCCTAGAACACAAATGACCATTGCCCTCTTAAATGCATATGTGGGTTAAAAAAAGACCCAGATGAAATCCTGATGCTTTTTCTTTATAAAACTGCTTTTATATATCTATATATTACATTTTATAGCATTTAACTCAACACTGGAAATTAAGCAGGGCTTTTGGGTAATAGTGTAAAAAAGGGTGTATTACAAAAATATGGGCAATTACCATGTTTGGTGGTAAAATCTCTACCCATACAAATGAATATAATAGACTAGGATAAAATGTTTTTGAAAAGAGCATTAGTTATACATTTGAAAAACAAAGCTATTAATAAAGATTATGCATAAATATGAAAATGGTATTTATTTAACATATAATTACACGACAAATGAAAACTGAAAACAGTCATTTACATTTTACATTTATGCATTTGGCAAACGCTTTTATCCAAAGTGACTTACAGTGCACTTATTACAGGGACAATCCCCCCGGAGCAACCTGGAGTTAAGTGCCTTGCTCAAGGACACAATGGTGGTGGCTGTGGGGATCGAACCAGCGCCCTTCTGATTAACACTTATGTGCTTTAGCCCACTATGCCACCACCAATCCTGTGTATTACAAGATTCCACATATACATTCTAGATGTACTGATGCAAATTCTCTTATAATTTACAAACTTAATGTTTAAAAAGTCAGTTCACATGGTCAAAGACACCTTAATTGAGGAATACCTGGAGTGGCAGATCAAAAGACCACTTCATGTAAAAATCACAGTCAATAAGTAAACAGCTGTACACTTTTTGACCCTCATACCTGTTTGTATTCTATTTTATGACTTTTTCTGGTTTGTTCTCAAAGGGGCCATCTGGACCAGTAGGACCTGCAGGGCCACCTGGTGCTGATGGTACTAAGGTTAGACCGTACAAGATACGCAAACACTCATATTATTGTAGTATGCTTGCCGTCAGTTAAATCAAGCTATATGGACAAAATACTCATGCATGTCATATGGTAGAATTGTATCACTACCTAACCTCTATACTGTTCATCTGACAGGTGTATGTGCCTGATAATGTTTGATTGTGTCTATTGCAGGGGGTCAAAGGTGACAGAGGACCTCCAGGTACAGCAGGAGAGAAAGGCGAAAAGGTACAATCGACCAAGAGCATAAATACAAGGATAATGTAACTATTCCAGCACATATATCAAATGCACACTATGTATTCAATTCCCTGTTACAAACTTTGCATTGTGCCTTATGTATTTATCCAAATTTTGCCTATTTCTGTTTATTTGTATTATCACAGGGGCCTCCAGGACCTCCTGGTTATCCAGGGGCCGCGGGAGCCATGGGTCAACCTGTGAGTATTTACAAAAATCACTTTCAAAAGAACACTTCAGGCATCTCATCTTGTCTAAAGCTTTACTTTCTTGCTGTATTTATAGGGGAATGATGGAAATCCAGGGCCTATTGGGCCACCGGGAAGTCCTGGAGAAAAGGTTAGAAAACAGACAAGATTAAGGCTGTAATTTGCTCTCTCTGATTTTATTATGTTCGTGTCGGCCAGACTGCGAGACTGCAGTTTGTCCAACTCTTAATTGTATTATTTAATTTAGTTTCTTGTTGATAGCTAATAGCCAGACTGGGTCATGCAGTAATGCAAAACCTTTCTGGATTGAATGTGATATTGAAGACATAGAAATAACCTGTGGATTGATTACCAATCAAAACAATATTCCCAATAATACAGGTTTTGTTTGAAACATTTTGACAAGAGAAAGGAACATTTAAAAAATATCACACGATGAGTTGCTAGTGGCAAATTCACACCCAAGTTCACCTAATTGTTACTAATATTGTGTTAGACAACTATTTAACCCTTTAATGCATACAGTACCTAGGTTCTTTAGTGACACATGACCTTATTCCACCCCCTGTACCTCATCTGTAAAAAATAAAACAACAACAAAAAATTAGCAAAACTGCAAAAAGTTTTTTTTTCTCTCTTTTTTTTTTATAACTGCTTGATTACCAAAATTGTATAGTGTCATTAAAAATATGTAATATCAAATTTTTTATATATATATATATTTCCATAAATCATGCATTTCTGATTATTTCATATAAGTTTGCTATCACATGCTATTTATTTATGTGTTTATTACAAGACAATTGAGTACCATATTCATACAATGTGTGGCAATGGTGAAATATCTGTATTCAATGTGCATGTGCACATACATATTATACCTGCTATTTCTTACTCACGGTGGTGCTGTTGTTACAGTGATTGACTTGCTTTACATTTGGCATTCCTATTTGATGAAGAAACAACATGGAAATAAACTATAGCAAGTGTAACACATGAACAGGATGAGATGACTATTGTCATTTAGGTGTACGTAAGTTGCACAACTGTTTAGACTCAAAAAGTGCCTGAGAAAATACATATGTGTGGCTTATGTGTTGATTATGTGTTTGACAGCCAGTTGCATCTCATGAAATTTCAGTGTGGAAGTAATTAATCCTGTTCTAGATTTGTTGCATCATCTCTTTGATATATGAAAAATAAGATATCAAAATATATCAGAATATATCCTATTCTATAGATATACGTGATAGATATACATGCCAGGTTTCTAAAGACCTGAGCATGTAATCATGTTTGGTGAAACAGACATGCATTTAAGGATTAATATAATTTCCAGGTTTAAAAAAATGTGAGTTATAAGAAATGTTTAATGGGTATATGGAACTATATACCCTGCTAATATCTTTTATTCGCTACCAGGGTAAAGAAGGGCTGAAGGGAATCCAGGGACCTCCGGGTCTACCAGGTTTAATGGTATGTAAATAAACCTTCCCCATCATTTTTACAATTATATATTTTTTTATTTTGTAAGAAAGAATTTGTTGATTTTAAAATGTATGCTTCCTGTGCTCACACATTTCCTAATACTAAATGTCCCATGCTGAAGGGCATGATGGGTAAACCTGGAAAGGATGGAAGAGCAGGTGAACCAGGAGAGCCGGTATGAGCCTAATGTTCAGAATGAATTTCTTCATCACTTCCAATACAGTATCAATAATCATCCTAATAATCATATATATATATAGACTGTGTATATATATTTAGCTATAATATGGTTATTTGTATTATATAGTCAGCATTATTAGATCATTCTTTTCTCTTCTCACAGGGCAAGCAGGGTGAGACCGGAGGACCAGGCAGAGATGGACTCCGAGGAATGCCTGTGAGTGCTATCATCACTCTACTGTGGTACCGTCACACTTTTTGTAAGGGCCAAAATGTTCACATTTATTTCTTGTTATTCTTTTCTAGGGTTTCAAAGGTCATAGAGGGGAACCAGGAGAACCAGGGTCAAAGGTTAATCAGTTGCTTTTGAAATGCATGTTTTAAAGCTCATCCCACTAATTAATGCAGAAACATCATGTAATCTGTTTACAAATGCTGTCTTGTCATGTTAGGGCGAAGAAGGGAAGCAGGGATCTCCTGGACGTGAAGGTCCACCTGGGAAAGATGTGAGTCAGAACTCAACATCCTCAACAATCATGTGCTGTCCAACTCTTCATGTTAGAGGTAAACATGGGGATTGTGCGCAGATCATGTTGAGTTTTAATTGGTGTTTGCGTCACTCAGGGTAACGCAGGACCACCGGGACCAGAAGGCATGAGGGGGCCAAGAGGAGAATCGGTGAGACACCTTTGAGGAACCGGTGAAATAATAAATCAACAAACACTTGTGTGATTATTCTGTAACTGTGTTTTGTAGGGTCAACCAGGAGAGCCAGGGGCACAAGGCAAGCCTGGAGTTCAGGGAAATCTGGTTAGTTTTGTAGAAGTGCATCACCATGGGGGTGACCATTTTGATCAGGATCCAGAGATCTGGATTTAGATCTATCCGGTCTGGCATTTTACCTCTTCTTATTTTGTGCTGTCACCCTCAGTGAGATTCTCATTATGTTTGTGCCATATAGAAAATAGAAGTGCTCTGGTAACTTTAATGTAGTATAATGTAATTAAGCTGCATAAGCATGATTGGCTTATCATGGGGCGGCTGTGGCTCAGGTGGTAGAGCGGGTCGGCTGCCAATCGTAGGGTTGGTGGTTTGATTCCCGGCCCACACGACTCCACATGCCGAAGTGTCCTTGGGCAAGACACTGAACCCCAAGTTGCTCCCAATGGCACCTTGCATGACAGCTCTGCCGCCATTGGTGTGTGGGTGTGTGTGTGGGTGAATGTGACACAGTGTAAAGCGTTTTGAATACTGCTAAGGTTAAAAAAAAGTGCTATATAAGTGCAGACCATTTACCATGATTGTAGTTTCACCCTTACTTTGCACTTGAGATAAAAAAAATTAAGCTTCCCAATTTGTGTTGTGTAAGCAGTTGTATGCAATATATTAACGTCCCAGAGATCTATTTTATGAGGGGCGCTATGTGGACAAGGAAAAGGCGCATGTGACAATCAGTTCTTTGTTTTAACATGTCTCAGGGTCAGCCAGGACACAAAGGTGAGGCGGGGAGCCCAGGATTACCCGGTTTTCTAGGCCCAAAAGGACCATCGGTGAGTGGAGATGTTTGTGCAGTTCTAATGGGAATTTCAATGCTTGTGTCTCAGGGCTGTCAGCTTATCCATGTTAGAATTCAAGCTGGTATCTATCTGTTCGTTCGCTCTATCTATCTTACAAACAAGGCTTGTAATTCCCCAGCAGATATCATCAGTCAGTCTTAAGTGAATATGATGTGCTGTTAGTCATCTGCCTGTCTAAGCATTAATTCATGATTACTGTTAGACGTACTATGAGATATTTACACTCTTCTTTTTTACCTCAGGGTCCACATGGTCCAATTGGCCCGGAGGGCAAACAAGTAAGTGATGGTTCTTAAATGTGGTTTAAAATTATACTCGTGTTCAACTCTTTTTGGTGGTTGTTTTTTTTTTGTTGTTTTTTTTTGGACTAACTTTGTTTCTGTCATTAGGGTATGCCAGGAAAACCAGGAGACAGAGGACACAAAGGAGACAAGGTTATCTATCTCTGTCTATCTGTATGGATCAGTGTTATAATAGTTAATGAAATCTGAAGCAAACTATATAAAAAACATTTTCGTTATCTAAAATAAATATAAAAAACGAAACAAAACTAAAATAAAAATGGTCTCAAATTCATTTTAGTTTTTGATATACTAGGGTGATCATATATGGGTAAAGTGGGACACTTTTAGAAATGTGACATTTGTTGGCAATTTTAATTATGATCCAAACACACACAACCTAACATTATACCATGCGTGGGACAGAGGAAATATTATTAAATATATGTAATACATTTGTATATTTTCTTATACACTTTTTCATAATAAATCATAATGTAACATTTACAAGCATTACACATAAATTTTGTTTTCTCATTTTTTTAGCATTGTTTTTCCCACCGGAGGTCATGAAATGAGCTCTGCCACACATCCCAAATAAAATCACCAATTAAAAACCCCCAAAATTTATATTTTCTCATCATTTACTCACCTTGATGGCATTCCAAATATGTATGACTTCTGCTGAACACAGAGATATTAGAAGAATAGCTCCAAAAAAGCTCCAAACACAAAGGCAGCATAAAAGTAATACATAGGTGATTTAATCCATGTCTTCTGAAGTTATCTAATCAATTTTGGGTGAGAACAGATCAAAATGTAACTCCTTTTTCACTTTACATCTTGCAATTGCAGTCTACAGGAATGATCATTATTTCAAGCTCGATTACACTTACAAGTAGAGTTTGCAGAGTGCGAGCTTGAAATCATGATCGCCAAGGAGACAATGTCAAGATTTACAATAAAAAAAGGACTTGATCTGTTTCTCACCATCACCTATCATATCACTTCTGAAGATATGGATTAAACCACTGGAGTCTTATGCATTACTTTTATGCTGCCTTTACGTTATTTTTGGAGCTTTAAAGTTCTGGTCACCATTCACTTACAATGTACTGACCTACAGAGCTGAAATATTCTGCTAAAAATCTTAATTTGTGTTCTGCAGAAGAAAGAAAGTTATACAAAGATATCTGGGATGATATGAGGGTGAGTAAATTATGAGAGAATTAAAATTTTTGGGTGAAATATTCCTTTAATTGCTTACCAAAGATTAGTTTAGAAATTATTAGTAATGATTTAAGGAGATGCACATGGATACAATGGGGATCAAACTTAAATTTTATTTGTCACTTTACCCATATTCTCTATCTATCTATCTGTCTGTCTGTCTGTCTGTCTGTCTGTCTGTCTGTCATCTTATCTGTCTGTCTGTCTGTAATGTATCTGTCTGTAATCTGTTTGTCTATCTGTCTGTCTAATGTGTCTGTCTGTAATGTATCAGTCTGTCTGTCTGTCTGTAATGTGTGTCTGTCTGTAATCTTATCAGTCTGTCTGTCTGTAATGTATCTGTCTGTAATCTGTCATCTGTCTGTCATCTATGTCTGTCTGTAATCTGTCTGTCTGTCTGTAATCTATCTGTCTGTCTAATGTGTCTGTCTCTCTGTCTGTCTAATGTGTCAGTCTGTCTGTCTGTAATCTTATCAGTCTGTCTGTAATGTATCAGTCTGTCTGTCTGTCTGTCATCTATCTGTCTGTAATCTGTCTGTAATCTTATCTGTCTGTCTGTCTGTAATGTATCTGTCTGTAATCTGTTTGTCTATCTGTCTGTCTAATGTGTCTGTCTGTAATCTTATCAGTCTGTCTGTAATCTTATCAGTCTGTCTGTAATGTATCAGTCTGTCTGTCTGTCTGTCTGTCTGTAATGTGTGTCTGTCTGTAATCTTATCAGTCTGTCTGTCTGTAATGTATCTGTCTGTCATCTATGTCTGTCTGTAATCTGTCTGTCTGTCTGTCTGTAATCTATCTGTCTGTCTAATGTGTCTGTCTCTCTGTCTGTCTAATGTGTCAGTCTGTCTGTCTGTAATCTTATCAGTCTGTCTGTAATGTATCAGTCTGTCTGTCTGTCTGTCATCTATCTGTCTGTCATCTATCTGTCTGTAATCTGTCTGTCTGTCTATCATCTATCTATCTGTCTGTCTGTAATCTATCTGTCTGTTATCTATCTATCTGTCTGTAATGTATCTATCTGTCTGTCTGTCTATCATCTATCTATCTGTCTGTCTTTAATCTATCTGTCTGTTATCTATCTATCTGTCTGTAATGTATCTATCTGTCTGTCTGTAATCTGTCTGTCTGTATTCTATCTATTTGGAATTATATTTACCTCCCAAATCAAATCTAAACGTATATTATTTTGTTGCTTGTTTCTGCAGGGTGATAATGGAATTAAGGGAGACAAAGGACCCACTGGAGATCCAGGCATGCCAGGTCACCCTGGGACTCCAGGAAGGAAGGGTCACACAGGGATGATGGGCATGGCGGGACCCCCTGGGGAAGTGGGTCCCGCTGGACCCCCTGGTCAGCCAGGACAGTCGGGTCTCCCGGGAATCAGAGTGAGTATACATTCATTTTTGAATGGTAAGCAGTGTGTTTTGATGATGTAATGAAGATTATGAGGTAATTTCAGCATGTCTTTTAAGGGCGAGACGCCATCAATGGAACAAATGCGGCGGCTCATTCAAGAGGAACTAGCTAAACAATTAGATGGTGAGATTCATGCAATGCACAAATTTAACTTCACCATTCACTTTAATTGCACATTTTATCCATACAGTGAAAGTGTATAGATGGTTTCATATTCTCTAAACTTTTCATTGGTTTTCTTAAACATAGCAAAGTTGGCATACTTCATGGCTCAAATACAGCCCGCTCATATCAAAAGCCCAGCTGGACGTCCTGGGCCACCTGGTTCACCAGGTAAAGATGGATCCCCTGGCCGACAAGGCCCTCCTGGAGAGCCTGGGATACCTGGACAAAATGGAGCAGAGGGATCCAGAGGTCCTATTGGTCCTAAAGGTACTTCATTTGTGTTCCTTTTTCAGATTTCAAGAGGAAAGAGAAATGCCACTGAATGGTTGTTTGAGGTTTTGCGTCTTATAAACCACCTCAATATTTTTAGGTGAACGAGGAGCAAGAGGTGAAAAGGGAGAGGACGGTGTTGGACAGAGAGGAGAACCTGGTCCACCTGGTCCCATTGGTAAGACTCTTTAGTCCTAAAAGACCTTTTTACACTATAGTTTACGTTTTGCAGTACAATAATATGGATATATTATTTTTATATTACAGCAATGGCAATTATTTTTGTGCATTAAAGTACTGTGGAATTTTGTGGGAAAATTGTCATAAATAATGCCAGTACAAGAATGTATGCAAAATATAATTTCTTATTTATCCTGTTGATTTAGATTGTCAATTTGACATTAGTTTGTGAGATTCACTCATTTGTGTAATTGTGGAAGTGGACATAAAAACATCTGCTGAGCTGATACTTGTGTGAACAGGTCCTGCTGGAATGCCAGGTTATGGAAAAGATGGTCTTCCTGGATCTGCGGGAGCTCAGGGAGAGCCTGGTCATCCTGGCCCTCACGGTCAGCCTGGACCATCGGGTCCGCCAGGCCAGTGTGACCCCTCCCAGTGTGCATACTACGCCAGCCTGGCCTCAAGACCTCACACTAAAAATGTCAAGGGGACTTAATGCAGTTCTTACTGTCCTGGTCTAGCAGCTAATTATGAACTTGGACATTCATTAAGCCAAGAATATCTTCTCTTAAGATCAAGAAAGCTCCAGTCTGGAGTGTCTGAGGGGTGTGTATATGTGTGTTTGTGTGTGTGTGTTTGTTTATAATAGGTTTTTCACACTGTGCTAAACCTTGGGTTAACGTAATTTTTAACACCGGGTTTTGGCCACTTTCAACCTTAGGGTTAGGCAATGTTTCACATTTGTAATTTTGAAGGGGTGATATTGTTTTTAACCCTGGGTTACGAAGCCCTGCTCCACCGCACAGTTGGCATCGCTTTTTGATGAATAAGGTATAAAGTGGGAAACAATATGGTGCAAAAATCTTATGCCGAGTTGTATAGCATTAGACTACCAATGATATACTTAAAACAGGAGCACGTCAAGACATTTTGAAGTTGTGTTTTCCAGGCTTGGAAAAGTTCACATACATGAATATACACTCACTTAGAAATTTATTAGGAACACTATGGTCTAAATAAAGTGCCTGATGTGGTCTTCTGCTGTTGTAGCCGATTTGCCTCAATGTGCAACGTGTTGTGCATTCTAGGATGCTATTGTGCTCACCAGGGCTGGACTGGGAAGAGAAACCGGCCTGGGATTTTACATAGCAACTGGCCTAAAAGGCCTTGCTGTCTTTTTCTGCATATCGTGGTGCCGTTTTGTGGTCTGTTATGCATAACGCGGCGGCTCATTTTATCTTATCACGGCCCATTTGGGCACGGCCTGCTTGGTTCTCCCGATGGCCAGTCAGCCCCTGATCGGCCCCAAATTGCGTCGGCCCACAGGGAAAATGTCTGGTATGTCAGATTACCAATCCAGCCCTGGTGCTCACTACAATTGTACAGAGCAGTTATCTGAGTTACCGTAGCCTTTCTGTCAGCTCGAACCTGTCTGACCATTCTCAGAACTGCTGCTCACGGGATGTTTTTTTGTTTCTAGCACCATTCTGAGCAACATATAAAAACTGTTGTGCATGAAAATCCCAAGAGATCAGCAGTTACAGAAATACTCAAACCAGCCCGTCTGGTACCATTAATCATGCCATGGTCCAAATCACTGAGATCAAAAAATTTTCCCCATTCTGATGGTTGATGTGAACGTTAACTGAAGCTCCTGACCCATATCTGCATGATTTTATGATTTGCACTGCTGCCACACAATTGGCTGATTAGATAATCGCATGAATATGTAGATGCACAGGTGTTCCTAATAAAGTGGCCTGTGAGTGTATATTTTTCTAGTCACGTGTGGCTCCAAAAACAAATCAATCAGCGAGATATTGATCTGTTGTGTAGAGGTCTGCAGCCCGACCCGGGCCAGATGAGACCTGGTTCAGGTCAGCTTTTCAAGTAGGACTTCAGGTGTGGGTCGGGTTTGTAATTAATAAAAAAATAAACAGGCTTACTGAACTTTTCGCGCGCACGCTCTCACTCACAGACATGCGCGAATGGACGAGTTATGGGACGTTCACACCGAATGTGTTTTTTCCCATGTCTATTCTGTTTTCCCATTGTTTAAACACATGCTGGATGAATGTCTTTGACATTTGCACCACGTCTCGCTTTTTCTTCAACGTCCCGCACAGGGACGGCATATTTTAAACATCATGTAAAGGTAAAAAGAACTTCAAATTGTCAAAAACACATGTTGAGAACCCTGTTTTATTCTTTGTCCTGCGTCTACATTGTTTTCAGTGCAGTTGTCACAAAGATTCAACCATCTGAACAAGTTCACGCTGCATAGAGAGGACTGTTGGATTGTTTCATTTTATTCCAGATTGTTCTGCACCAGGTGAAGTTTCATCTTATAAACAGTAAGGCAATGCTTTTTCCCCTTCTGTGTATTTACTGTTTTAGTGCTGTAAATTACTTACGAATGTTGCCTATATGCTTACATAAAATATAGCCTATTGCAACTGTACTTGCTAGGAGAAGAAATTAGATGGCAAGTAATTTCGGGTCGGGTTAGGGCTTAAAATCTGATGGAATCATTCGGGCCGGTTAGGGCTGGGCCAAACGGTCTCTGGTTCGGGTCAGGTTTCATTTTAAGGCCCGTGCAGACATCTAGTGTAAAGTAAAAGCCAAAGTGATTTGACGAATCGGCGATAATCACATTACAAATCATTTCACTATTGACGAATCCCCGACGACTCTGCCTGGACTCCAGATTACATTTCACAACAGAGTACACGCGAGAAGTGATACGAGATACGAAAACAAATGCATGATCGTATGTTATGCATTTCAGAATATGATGTGCATGTTTTTAATCATTTATTTTATTGGTTACAATAAAATCCTTTTCAAAATCCAAATCGTCCTACTGAAAAATCGACCTATTTGCTTACCGGTCTGAGAGAGAATTGGCAATTTCTCTCCAACTCTTCTCTTTCTCCACCCGGTTGTGGGACAGTTCAGAGGAAACATCAAATATGCACTGGTGGTCCTGCCAATGTTCCACTCATTTTTCCTCCATTTCTTCGGTCCAATGAGACTTTCTTGATACTGCAGCCATGCTAGGTGATGTTCTGTTGCCGGTATATCAGGACTCCTCCCACTGAAACTTCCTGTGCCCCGTTTCTTGCTCTCTCATTGGCTGTAGGTAACATTGCAGTATTCAGTCAAAACATATTTCACATTGCACGATTTGGAATAGCAGATAGGTCCAAATATTTAAAATTCTAGATATCTCGCTGACATTGGCGATGCATTGGCACTTCTCTCAAATCACGTCTTTGATAGTTCATACATTGCGTTCGTCGCTCATGAGAGCGAGCTCTGATTTGCCTACGATTTCAGCCTTTTGTCGGCGATCTCCACAAAACTGTGAAGACTGAAATTGTACCAGTCTGATTTTTGCTAAGTCAGTCAGACTAATAGACCAAGATAATGTGATTGCAATATGGCTTTGTCCAGCATGTAAACCCCTTAATCGAACCCCAATCGGCCCTCTGTGTTATGCAATGACTCGCAACTTGTAACATGTCATGAGTACTTGCTGAAGACTGTAGCTGGACTACGCTTGATGAGAACTGCACATGTAAACGCAGAGTGAACGCATTAACTGGATATTATTTTTACAATTAGTGTAGACGCGCAGTTATAAAATAAAGTGTGCTTGTTGTGTGCCGCATGTGTCCAGTCAGAGCTATTGACCTCATAAACATGCAAGAAAGCACGTTAACCCAGGGTTTACAAATGTACAGAGTAAAATCGTAGAAACCGGAGTACCCGGGATAAATTACTAGCCCAGAATGAAGAGTGTGAAACATTGAACAAGATAACCCAGGGTTAAAAATGGCCCTTGGTCAACCATTTCAAGTGTGAAAAGCCCATAAATGTCCTGCCGTCAGAGGTAGATATAATGTTTTTAAAGTGACGAGGTGATATTTAGGAGTTTTCAGTCAGGGTATTTACTTCAAATCAAGACGTTAAGGTTTTTCATTCAACAGGGCAAGGTTCCTGTTACGAAGGAAAAACATGTACTACCTTGATGATGTCATAGGTTTGCTGACGCTGTTTGGTCAGTCATCAAGGTATTGATCCATTGTTAGCAACGCCTGAACCAAGTCAGGATGTGTTTATCAAGCCTGGGGAATTCTCTACTTGAGTTATATTGATGAAGTTCTCTGATCCGCTGTGAAAAACACTGCAGGGCGTTATTTCCTTCATCAGTAGGTCTCAACAAGATTTCTTTTTGGAGGTACTGAAAAATGTGGGGAAATGCATACAGTGCCTTTTAACTGCTCTTTTTTAATATAGCCATTGGTTTGTAAGATATATCTCTTTTTATAAGACATGAATAGTGAGGATAATATGCAGTTTTATCATTTAGATCATTAAACTTTCATTTTTTCAATGATTGACTTTTGTTTCCTCAGGCAGTTTTTCATGCTTTTATACTTTTAAAGAGAATTCAGCCTTGTATTAAGCCTTTATTTGTAACCGCAGCACAGACGGATTTTCATATAAAATTACATCTGATGGGATAGTTAAAGAAATATTCTGGTCTCAATCAACAGCATTTGTGGCATAATGTTGATTACCATAAAAAAAAATTAAAAGTCCCTTCTTTTAAAAAAGCAAAAATCGAAGTTACATTGAGGCACTTATAATGAAATTGAATGGAGCCAATTTTTGGAGGGTTTAAAGGCAGAAATGTGAAGATTATTATTTTATATGAGCACTTACATTAATTCTTCTGTAAGTTGTTTACATTTTTGTTTTATGGTGGTTTTATGGTTTACGGCATCACGTTACATGCCAGCGAAGTTGTAAAATTGTCTATAACTTTATAGCCATTCCACTCATGCCAAGAAACGCGGTCAGTGTATAGACGGCATTGACGTCTCTGATCATATCATTTATATCAGTTATATCTTGCATTTTCCTTTCAAATAGCCATGTTGTTGTTATTATGAGGACCCTGAAACACAAAGTCCTAGTTAAAGATCGAGCAGTACCATCATTTGCCCACAAAATGCTGACGGATTGATATCGCAGATTGCTCCCTTGTGAGCAAATTAAAGTCGTTGAAAGAAGTGAGACTCAAACTCGCTCTCTGCAGCACGCTAACAAAAATGCCATTGATCTTAAACTGACGAGTGTCTGAATGTCAATGAGAAGGTCAAGAATTGATTCATACCTGCAAAAATCCTTTGAGCTTTTAGTTTTTGAGTTAGCTTGATTGATTGAAATGGCAAAATCCAAGGAAAGGGAATTTTTCCATTTAATTGAATTTTATTTCGATTTCTTTTGCAAAAGGTTATACTTTTAAGATCTGTTCATTGTAGTTTGTATCCTCATAGGTGCTGTATGTGACAGACATATTTCAAAAACAATGCTGTAGAGCGAAGTAAATGATGCGTTGGGCATAGAAAATCCAAAATAGCTAAGATGAAAAAGTAATATGTGCATTGTTAATTTCGACCTAATTCGAAAATATTTTAGTGCAAAAGAATCACTTTCTAACCTTTTGAGTTTACGTCCAATTTTACAATTTTGTTGCCATGACGACATCATTCTGAAAGCTCTAGTTTTACGGTTTATAGAGTTAATGCATGTGATTAATTAAAATGCGTTAATTGTTCTTAATCGCGATTAACACATTTACGATTAATTCAGCATAAACGCATGTTGGGCATCGCATGTCGGAGTCATTACACTGACACACATGCCACAAACACTACATACACCAGAGCCCTTCTACCAAGGTGAGCCTACAACCTTCGCATAAAATAGCATAACGCGGCGGTACTTTACGCTCTCTTCTTTGGTAGAGCCGCGGAGGTCGTTATCTCAGTAAATAAAAGAATCTCTGCACACACACACAACAGTGCTTCAATGATGTAAAGATGGAGAAAGGACCTCTTAATGATATTTGATGTACAAAACAAGCCCAGGTGGGACTTGTGATAGAAATCAAGCATTTTAATTACCACAGAAGTTCGTAGTCTTAACTATCACGAAAATCCAGAATGAGACGTTTTTGTCTACAAGTGCTCTTCACGTGGAGTTCAAAGGACCACTGATGTTGACGCCCTGAAGTGAATCATGAACGCAGTTTCACGATTGCTGTAGGAAAGTGGATAGCTACAGTCTACTGGCAGATTTATATTGTGGAAGATGAGTTTAAGATATTTATGTGCCATGAAATGCAACCTAGTTCTTTTAATTAATCAAACTCCCACTTAGACTTTGGTAAATGTTTAATGTTACTTGAATTGCTATTTTAGGGCATTTCTATCTTTATACTGCAGAAGGCTTTGTTTGGAAAATGTTAATAAAGCATGATATTGTTACATTTTGTTTTGTTTTCTACCCTAAGATGGAAATAAATGTACAGTATATTGACAGGAAAGTCTACTATCTATGGTGTAAAATTTCAGCATTTTCAAAATCTGTAATTAATCACTATTATCTAGAAAAATTATGTGATAAAAAAACAACTTACAGTTAAAATCATATGCAAGTTTTAACAAGGATTAATGTAAGTGCTTTTATAAAATTATAAGATTCACATTTCTGCCTTTTTAAACCCTCCTAAATTTGGCCCCATTCACTTCCATTGGAAATGCCGCACTGTAACTTTTTTTTTTTTTTTGCAAGCAAATGAGGGATGCATTGAAATATTTTTTGTGGTGCCACAAATGCTTTCGATTGAGCTTAACGTGTATTAAACACGGACTAATCCTTTAAAGAGGTCATGACATGCCTTTTTTTATTATTTTAACATATTCCTGGAGGCTCACTTATAATTTTAGTAAACAAAAAAAAAAACTAAAAAAAAAGTCATATATTTTGTAAAACATGGTAATTTTCCACCCTCATTCTGACCCTCTGTCAGAAACACTGTTTTAGTGCTGCTTCTCCTTTAAGACTTGACCGTACACGCCCACTGTTCTGATTGGCTCTCTGCTCTTGACTGACCTGCTCTCTCTACTTGCCATCACACTGCTCACCCCTACTGGGCGGGGCTATGTAAAGTAGGCGTTGATGTGTTGCTGGAGGCATTCAAATGCTAATGTCTATCACAGTGTGACATCACAGTGTGGAGGAACTTGAAAACAAGATGTTTTGACAGCTTGGTTTCAACAAACACCTTTTTTACAGTGAGGGTGAAGTTTTGAGTTCTGAAACTTACAGCATGTTTTTATAGTAGAAAAGCCTCTCTTATATGTCAAAAGATCAAGGAAAATGTGATTCCTCGTGTCATGGCCATTTTAAAGGATGTGGTAATAATTAACTGAATTTGTTGATTACATTTTAACTCTAAAATGTCACAGGTATGCTGTTCTGTTTAACCAAAAAATGCAACAATTATGATTAATCTTTTAGCATTTAATCATTTTTACATACATAATTATTCCTGTTAAAACAAAACGTAAACAGATAATTATTTCATATTAGTCCTCATTTCCCGTCTTGAGGAGTCACATTCAAGGTACGTTTTGATGACGCAAATTATTTTGACAAGCTGAGCTTATTACGTATGCAAATTTATATAAATTAAGAAAAACTCAGCATCGCAGTCATTTTCTCCCCCACTTTATTCAAATATAGTTGTATTTTGACTTCATTTCCACTTGTTACTTAGGTTTCTTTAAACCATTAATGACTGTATTTTTAATATCAATTTGCATTACATTATTCTAATGAACTACAGGTGCTGGTGATGTAAAATATCTATAATATACCTGTACATACTGATTCTCTGGTGCTATAATTCATCTTTATTAGACTGACATGTGTTAGTGTGAGAGGGGGTCATATGTGTTAATAAAGAGCTGATCAGGTTCACTTTATAAAACTGGGTTGTTATTGTAAATACTCCTGTTATGAAGTGTAAACCAAACTGGTTATGTTCTACAATGGCTCAGTGATGGATTTACAGGTTTGGATGCTTCTTTCTTTCAAATAAATTTAAATAAAATAAATAAACAGGAACGATCAAATGGATGATTTACACAAAACCTGTCAAGACATCCTGGTTCTGTTTTAACTCCAAATCAAAAGGACAAATAAGAAGCTATATTTGGCATATAGATAATTTTAGGGCCATTAAGATTGCAACGATATTTTCAAGACTTTTTCACGTTTATTTTACTCCCCAAATCTCATTACCACAATAAGGGAAAATTTAATTTTTTTTTTTTTCCTGTAAAAAAGAAGAAAACAAAAAGTCAAGACTGTTATGTAATGACAATCATCATTGAAAACAATCCCAATAGTAAAAATAAAACATCCAGACGACTTTATGGGTATTGGGGGATAAAATGTGCTCAAGTGTCCCGATAATAATGCGGAAAAAAGTAATGGTCCTAAATAGAGTTCTACCGATAGTGTATTTTGCCAATACGATAACTAAGTTGGTGGAAAAGGCTGATAACAGACAGATCCTGGAAAAAACTAGACCAAAACAGTGAGACTACCAGCTGAAGCCGGAACATAATTACTTTTGCACGTACCATCACACTGGTTTGATCATTCTAGAGTGGTCCCTGGGGAGTACCAGCACACCGGTTTGATCATTCTAGAGTGGTCCCTGGGGAGTACCATCACACCGGTTTGATCATTCTAGAGTGGTCCCTGGGGAGTACAATCACACCGGTTTGATCATTCTAGAGTGGTCCCTGGGGAGTACCATCACACCGGTTTGATCATTCTAGAGTGGTCCCTGGGGAGTACCATCACACCGGTTTGATCATTCTAGAGTGGTCCCTGGGGTGTACAATCACACCGGTTTGATCATTCTAGAGTGGTCCCTGGGGAGTACCATCACACCGGTTTGATCATTCTAGAGTGGTCCCTGGGGAGTACCATCACACCGGTTTGATCATTCTAGAGTGGTCCCTGGGGTGTACAATCACACCGGTTTGATCATTCTAGAGTGGTCCCTGGGGAGTACCATCACACCGGTTTGATCATTCTAGAGTGGTCCCTGGGGTGTACAATCACACCGGTTTGATCATTCTAGAGTGGTCCCTGGGGAGTACCAGCACACCGGTTTGATCATTCTAGAGTGGTCCCTGGGGTGTACAATCACACCGGTTTGATCATTCTAGAGTGGTCCCTGGGGAGTACCATCACACCGGTTTGATCATTCTAAAGTGGTCCCTGGGAAGTACAATCACACCGGTTTGATCATTCTAGAGTGGTCCCTGGGGAGTACCATCACACCGGTTTGATCATTCTAGAGTGGTCCCTGGGGAGTACCATCACACCGGTTTGATCATTCTAGAGTGGTCCCTGGGGTGTACAATCACACCGGTTTGATCATTCTAGAGTGGTCCCTGGGGAGTACCAGCACACCGGTTTGATCATTCTAGAGTGGTCCCTGGGGTGTACAATCACACCGGTTTGATCATTCTAGAGTGGTCCCTGGGGAGTACCATCACACCGGTTTGATCATTCTAGAGTGGTCCCTGGGGAGTACAATCACACCGGTTTGATCATTCTAGAGTGGTCCCTGGGGAGTACCAGCACACCGGTTTGATTAGAATGTTCGTGTCTGACGTCATCAACTGGCAAATTTTTACATTCAAATCTGGCATTCCCGCTGTTTAGCTGCTGCTGCTACACAGGAGGATTGGCTAAGCAATGCCATTTACATGCCTAAAAAGGCTGCTTGAACAATCTTTTCAACCACATGGTTGTTACAGTTATTCAAACTAACACAAGATTATAAATTTACACAATGTATAACCGTGCAAAACTAACTGACCATATCAGCTGCTGTATATCAGCTGCCGTATGGTTTAGTTGCAACATAGAGACTGGCTAATGTCTAAAACAGCTGCTCGAACAGTCTTTTCAAATCACATGAAGATTTTTATTTTACGTTGTATGCATTCAAACAAACCGAATACTTACCATAAAAGTTTACTGTCCACAACCACACACCGCGTAGAACAGCAGCAAACTAGATTAGCTGTTGTTGCTATAGAAAGACTGATGAAATGCTTGTCATTTATGTCTAAAACAGCTGCTCGAACAGTCTTTTCATTTTTATTGTATTCAAATAAACAAAATTATTGGAATACAATTTTCCAGCGCATATCTACACATTCGTGTCTATGACAACAGCGAGGAAAAACAGTCACATTTCAAATGCAAACATATGTAAATTATTTTTAATTGTGAATCTGTGTAAATATCTACAATTTATTTCAGACAGGCCTGCACTGCAATTAAAAAAAAAAAACAATGGCTATGACCACATCACCGCACGTCACTTTCACCTCCGACTCGTATCGGAGCTCGTCATATACTTTACACACACTTGAGTTAATTTTAGATATTTACAGTTTTATTTACACAAGTGCCACAGAAAACTGTCTTTAAAAAAAAGTTTAAAAATTACAGATGAGGAGATCAGAGAAATATTTTTTAATTCTGATGAGGAAGAGGGAAGTTTTGACAATGAGGGAAGTGACACAGATGAGGAGATGCCCCCAACCTCCATGCCCTTGATGCTGAGGATGAAGATGCCTCAGTCACTGCTCCTACGCCTGTACACACAACACCAAGGGAGGTGGAGGAGATAAGCTCTTACTGCTGGAATTCTACCAGTAATTTTACCCCTCCTGGACTTGGGGTTGCTTTGATGACCAGACGTGCGGCATGCAAAACACTCCAGAATCACCCAATGAAGTCCAGTGTTTTAAGATGTTCCTTACTGAGGAGCTAATTGGGGAAATTGTTGAGGAAACAAACCGCTATGCCTCAGAGCTGCAGGAGAAAACACCACCTGAAGTGAAAGGCAAGATTGCAAAGTGGGTTTCAACAAATGCTCACGAAATGTACACATTCCTGGTGGCAGTGCTGCTAATGGGAATTGTGAAAACAAACTCACTTCGTGATTATTGGAGTACAGATCCCATGCTCCTGACACCATTTTTCGTGACTTTGTTTTCCCAGGACCGCTTCCTTCTGCTCCTCCGCTGCCTACACTTCTCCAACAATGCGATGGCAAACATCAACGACCCACTGCAAATTTCACTTAATTACACATTTTCACTGCTTTCACATCCTCCTATCGTAACATCTTTGTGCCCTACAAGGATCTGTGTGTCGACGAGTCATTGATGAAATTCAAGGGTAGGCTGGCATTTCGCCAGGTATGATAGTTCATACCAACTAAACGCCACAGATTTGGGGTCCAATTTTACCGGTTACGTGCAGAACATTATCATATACACAGGATCCACCACTGACATCCAGCACTATGAAGGCCTTGGAATCTCTGGGTCCGTTGTCATGACATCACTGGCCCCATACTTGAAAAAGGGTCACATCCTGTTACTGGACAACTGGTACAGTTGTCCCACACTGTTCCAGCACCTCCTGTCTCTGGACACAGGAGCTTGTGGGACTGTACGAGCCAACAGGAAGGGAATGCCAACATTCACCTGCAAAATGACAAAGGACCAGGTTGAATGTAGAGAAAATGGAACACAACTGGCTGTGAAATGGCATGATAAGAGTAATGGATGTTCACCGGTTCACGGAAAAGAATCAGACTTCCCATCACTAGTTGCAACCCACATAATGGGGCGGGGCTACATGTAGGGTGTGGCTACGCACGTCGCCCTGCCAATGATTTACTCTTATTGGCTCGGTCATCTTTCAAAGGCATACATGACAGGAGAGGTGTTCGTTGTTAGTGTGTTCACATAAATTGAGAGCTATTTAAAATTTGAACCAGACAATTTGATTATAGTGTCTACTCGTGAGTGATATTGAATTTTATACTCCAGGGATGTAATCCTACAAATCATGATTTATTAAAGTAGAAACAGATGTTAAAACTGTCTTTCACATAAACTGAATAGCTTGCCTACGTGTTATTTGGGCTCATTCGTCAGTGGTAATTTTTACAGTAGATTATGTATGCTTTATTTTCTGCTGTAACGGAATAGGACCCCAGGAGTCGTATACGGACCCCAGGAGTCGTATTTATTGCCTTTTCTGCACTTGTCCATTACAAAATATTTTTAGACTGAGTTGTTCTAAAAATGATGTATTAGCACATGATGTATTAATGATGTATTAGCACACATTTCTTGGAACATGGCGGGGAAAAAATAGTTTACAACCCTTAAAAAGAAATGCACATAATTTAAGCAGTTATGTAGTACTTAACAAATCATGAATACAACAAAATAAATATTTATTTTAACAATGGAACGGCACAGAAAACAGGTGAAAATAGTGTGGAATAATTAGAAGAGAATCTTACTAAAGTTAAAATTAGTTTGGGATTTTCTATCCGATCATTTTTCAAATTTGAACTTAATCATGCGAGTCAAACGAAAATATTAGACCCTTACAGATAACAAATAAAAGTTTTCTTCCCTACCATTCTAATTTCTGCACAAGGAACAATAACCACATGAATTGTGTCCACCGTCTCTATACAAACTGTTTGTTTGTTTACTCATTTTCTGGTCCATGGCATTACCCTTGATGTTCACAGACTTCTTCCTACCAACCAGAGAAAGAGGTTGAGGCCTGAAGCTGCTTGAAGGATCACAGAGACCTGGGGCATCTGGGGGTCCTCTTGTCCCAGGGGTACCAGTGGACCATCCTTACCAATGCCAGGCATACCAGCTGGTCCTGTTTTAAAAAAAAATAAGATTTCATAAGTGAGTTTTGAAATCACAGATGCAAAATGTTTATAAAACAATACTGTAAAATACTGATTTAAGTTTTCACAGTAAGATACAAACTTTATATTAAGGTCATAAACGTTAACATTTGTTAATGCATTCGTTATTATGAACTAACAATGAACAATGTATTTTTACAGCGTTTATTAAGCTTGGTTAATATTAACTGTTGGTTTATTATGCATTAATGCTAACAAACAAAACTTAATTTGAACAATGATTATTTTCAAATAAAAGCTAGATTTTTGTTTTTTTTTTTGTTTTTTTGGGTGAATTCTGGAAAATCTGGCATTGCAAATTTTGAACAAAATATTTAATTAAAAATATTTTTTAATAAATATTTCTTAATTCGCAACAAAATTAAATTCAAAAGTATAATCAAAAAATAATTTATTACAAGCAGTAAATAGTATAAGTATATACTTAAAAAGTACAAGGTTATTATGTTTGTTTGGAGCTTGTCATTTGTTGTCTCCATCTATTTTCGTTTGACGGAAATACAGTTTGACAGTTGCTTGATTCTTCATGTGTTTCTTCGTGGCGGAAGGTGAAACAACATATTTGCCGCCACCTGCTGGACTGGAGCGTTAACGTAGAATTAATAAATGCATAAATAATCATTTTAAATACTCATGATGAAGTCGGTTTCGGTTCCCAGGTAAGTTTGTTTATTTTACATCCTTTTATATTCTAAACTCGTGTTTTTTTCTCTCCATAGGTTTATTTTTGTTTGCTAAAAATGAACACTATTTAGTCTGTCTTATGTCTCTTGAATCGCATTTCAACGACACTGTCCATTTTTGGTTTGGTGATTTATTATTGGTCATGTCTTTCAGAGATTTTGTGTGACAAAATGCATTCCTGATGGATTGTTTTTGCAGATTTCTCCCTTGTGTGCCAATTAAAGCTGTTGAATCAAGAGAGACTCCTTCAAAACACACCCAACTCAGCCCCCAAACACACATGCAATTATATTAAACACTGACCGTGTTGAAGCATCAATGAGAAGTTCAAGAATAGATTTATACCTTCGAAAACCTTTGAGTTTAGCTTGATTGAAATCATGAAATCCAAGGAAAAGGAATTTTTCAACCAAGAGGTGCACTCGGTAATTTTTTCCTTACATTTTTTAGAATTGTACTTTTGCAATATTATGACCTCTAACTTTTAAATGAAGACTCCAGTCATATCAGTAACCTTATAAAAGCTGTTTTATTCTACATGGAGAGGGTCCGCACAAGGGGGCGGCCATGTTGGCAACACATGACCAGCTGAATACTTCTCGCTTAATCTCAGAGACCGTCCTGTTATTTGACACTTTCACTCATTGATTAAAGTAATCATGGCTGACTGTGAACGCTACATTTCTACAATGCCATCTGAAACTGGAAACTATTGATTTTATGATGTTGCATCCAAGCCACTAGGTGTCCGTGTAAGTTCAAGATGACACAAAGACAAAAGTTGCTGAGTACACCTTTTATTACATTACATACATTTTTAGCTTTTGTGTGTGTGTGTGTGTGTGCACAAAAGGTCTTACTTTAAAGGTTCACTCAGTAATGTTTTTGTTTTTGTCATTTTGGATATAGAGTGACACCTAGTGTTGTGGATGCAGCATCATTCAAATTTAATAGCTTTCTGTTACAGATGCCATTGTAAAAAATCTTAAACTTAAATGCTGTAATGTAGACATTACCATCAATATATGTAAATCAGAAGCCAAGACTTACACTACCGTTCAAAAGTTTAGGGTCACTTACTCATTCTTTTTTTTTTTTTTTTTCACATTTTACAATAATAGTAATGTCATCAAAACTATAGAATAATGGAAATGGAAATTTGGGAATTATGCTGTGAAAAAAATTAAATAAAATAACTAAACATTATATTATATTTTAGCGTCTTCAAAGTGGCCACACTTTGCCTAGATTTTACAGAAATGTACTCTTGGCATTTACTCAACCAGCTTCTTGAGGTATCACCCTGGGATGCTTTTTAAACAGTATTGAAGGAGTTCCCATCTATATGTTGGGCACATAGTGGCTGCTTTTAATTATTCGGTCCAAGTCATCCATTTTTCCAAAAACATTTTTTTTTTTAAATAACATTTTATTTTTTGTAATTAAATTAATATGTTGGCACAATTATGTTTTTGTCTACAAAAAGAATTTCAAACATTTAAGCGTACGCCTTCAGATCAAAAGGTTTTTAAGATAATGAGAAACATTTCAGGCAAGTGACCCCAAACTTTTGAACGGTAGTGTATGTTTGTAAAGTGGTAAATAACATCTGGCAAAATCTATGGGAAAGAGAGGTAAAGGGGAGGCATCTGTTTAAAATTCAGAATAATGTGGGAACCGGAGATTTGAATTCTGTATTAAGAAGAAAGGACAATTCAATGATTACCAGACTTCGAATAGGACACACGGGTTTGAATGCCAATTTACATAAAATCAATAAGCATCCCACAGGAATGTGCAGTAAGTGTAATGAGCTAGAAAAAGTTTAACACATCCTTATACATTGTACAGCATATTACCATGAAAGGCAAAGTTGCAGGAAATTAAAATGAATATTATGTCTCTAGAAACTCTTCTGGCTAAAAAGCATGGGAAAATACCAATGAAAGATGCAGATTTGGGCTTTTTAAAAGAAACAGGAATTGAGCCTGGAATATAGTTTTTATGAATAGTTTTAATATAGCTTCCATTAAGGATTAGTTCCTTTTTTTAAGTTTATATCTATAATTACTTTGATTGATCTTCACATTTCTGGCCTTCATTCACTTGCATTGTATGGACCTACAGAGCTGAGATAATGAGCTGATGACAACATCCATTTTTGGGTGAACTATCCCTTGTGTGACTCAAAACTACACCCTTATTGGTGTTGAGAGCAATATGTTTTTAGAGTTTGAAGTCAGGAGAAATAAAAACTTTTACACAGGTAGCATGGTGGTGAAAAGCTTTTATTTCAAGCTGCGCTGTTGTTGGATCACAAGATCATATTGTGGAGTTGATGTAGCTTAATTTCTGGCACCATGACTAAAATCAGTCTATACAATCACATTTTATTAACATTTTATTTAAAATAAAAAATAACATGCAAAAATTGACTTGTACGACACTTTGTGGTCAGCAAATTGGTTCAGCATTGGTTGAAAATGGTTCATAATTTCAAATTATTTTATCATATTTCCTAGTGGCCCAAAAATTGTATTTCCTATCATTTTATTTCTTTGTCTGCAAAACCCCTTTAAACCCTCTGAAAGATCAAACACACTTTTTCTATATTTTCTTCCCTTCAATTCTAGTTTATGTACAATAACCACATGAATTGTATCCATCATTAAAACTGCATCCATGCGTATGTCTCTATACAACTGCTTGTTTGTTTACTCGTTGTCGCCATGGCACCATGTGAAGTCTCTTCGAGTTTATCAGAAAATGACAGCCTCTGTGTTCCCGATGATTGTGATGAAGGTTCCTAGGAGGTTTCTTATGTTTCCGTTCATGGACCCTTGATGTTCACTGACTTTTTCCCACCAGCCAGATAAAGCGGTTGAGGCCTGAAGCAGGTTGAAGGATCACAGAGACCGGGGGTACCCGGGGGTCCTCTTGCGCCAGGGGTACCAGGGGTTCCAGGTACACCTGCTTCTCCTCTGGCACCGTTGGTGCCATCCTTACCAATGCCAGGTTTGCCAGCTGGTCCTGTTTTATAAAATCAGAATTTATAGGGGGTTTTGAGGATTTTGAATCCTGTAAAATACTGATTACAAATGTTTTTGAATTTTTGGAATACTTCTACGACTTTCTGTAAACAACAAAATGACGTCATTGTGACATCATCATGAGCAACAACTTGCTTACAAATAAATAAAGCCAAACGATTGACTTATTTGTTGCAAGTTGTTACTCATGATGACGTCACAGTGACGTAATTTTGTTGTGTACAAAAATTCATAGAAGTATGCCAAAAATCGTGCAAAGGCCTTTATGCATTTTTAGACATGAGCAATCAAACATAGTGGCCCACAGTTTAATTTAATTTTTATTTTTTTTGGGCCTTTTTTTTATTGCATTCAAGTGGTGCTAAAATCTGGTTTGAGGTTTGAGGTTTTGTACCTTGTGGTCCGGGTTCTCCCGGAATTCCTGGAATTCCAATTCCATTATTTCCTTTATCCCCTTTTAGACCTGCATCACCTTCACAAACACATGAAAAAGTATTAGACACAAAGTATATCACATTAATGTTGCAGTAATGTGGCCTATTATAATACCATGGCTCTGAATAATTACCATATTCATGTATCATGATATTTAGGCCGAAGTTACTTCAAAGAATGCCATTATATATGAAAAAAAAAATGGTATTACTATGGTACTATGCCCAAAAAATGGTAGTAGTCCCATGGTCCTTTTTTATCATTTGCTGTTGTCAAACACATCTTCTGTAATGCATATATCACCTGGTAAAGTCTTACCCCATTGGAATTTAGTTTTTTCCTGTTTTAAGCATAAAACTCACTTTTGTTAGATTTATGCTTAAAACAAGACAAGTTGCCAATGGGGTAATAAAAAGAATTACATTTCTGATATATTCTTATTATAGCGGAACAAGACAAAAATACTGAGTGAAAATTATGTTTCCAGTGTACATTTGAAGGTAGTATGACCCTCAGATCTCACAACTTGCTGTGATAGGCTGCTAGGCATGAGTGTTTAGCAAATGTTAGACAACAAATTTTTTTTCTGGAGCAGGGCTAATTTTCTCCCCAATTTGGCATGCCCAATTCCCAATGCACTTTAAGTCCCTGTGGCATAGTGACTTGCCTCAATCCGGGTGGTGGAGGACGAATCTCATTTGCCTGTCAGTCCGCATATCTTATTACGTGGCTTGTTGAGCGCGCTACCACTGAGACCTAGCGTGTGTGGAGGCTTCATGCTATTCTCTGCGACATCCACGCACAACTCGCCACGCGCCCCACTGAGAGCGAGAACCACGTTATAGCGGCCACGAGGAGGGTAACCCAACGTGACTCTACCCACCCTAGCAACCGGGCCAATTTGGTTGCTTAGGATGCCTGGCTGGAGTCAAGACTCCAACTTATATTATTAATCATCAATTAACATCCTAATCTTCTCAGAGGTTCTGATGTTTTCCCATGTAATATTTGAGGTAGACGGAGATGCTGTAGGGGTTTCAGAATCCTCCTGTTATTGCTTCTCAATCTCTGTCTCATAAGTGTAGCATTCCTTCTTGGCTCGGCAGTAATTAGCAGCGGCTGAACTTGCTGTACAACAAACTCCATTTAAGAGAACAAAAGTAAAGAAATGCTAATCTTTCTGGAGTCTGTTACCCTTGAAGGACCGTGCCAAAAGCAACCGATAATGGTAATCAATGTGTTCGGAGTTTTAGCCTCTAAATTCCGCCTGGGGAAAAATCTAACTTGAAAGAAGCGATTATTGCATGAAGAGAGCTGATTCTTGCAAGGGTAATCAGTTTTGAACATGACATGATATTAAGGACGTTTAGAAAATGCTCTTAATATGATATGGCTACTAGCTAAATCAAGGGTGGGGAACCCTGCTCCTGGAGGGCCACTGTTCTGCAGAGTTTAGCTCCAACCCTAATCAGACAAACCTGAGGAAACTAATCATGGTCTTGATTACTTGAAAAAATTAAGGGCAGGTGTGGTTGATTAGGGTTGGAGCTAAACTCTGCAGGACAGTGGCCCTCCAGGAGCAGGATTCCCCACCCCTGAGCTAAATAGACATTTAATGGTGAAGTGTATCGTTTTTTTCACCACTAGTGTTACCAAACGGAATAACAAAATAATAATGACGATTTTGTTTTACTCTGCACATTAAGCTGGGATAGGAGAAAGTATTTTAGCAATGAATGAATGACATACTTTGCCTTAAAAAAAAAAAAAAAAGCTAATAAACATAAAGAAAGAGTCCCTAATAGAGCGCAACAGTCTGGCTCTAAAAATTCCATTAATTTTCTCCATAGGGGCACTTACTTTTAACAATAATTTACGAACCTTTAAATTCACAGTGCCGAGGCTGTTAATCGATGGTACATGCATCAGCTGAAGCCATCAGTCTGTGTTATTTTAACTTAATGTTTAGATGTTAATCCCTGGTGAAGAACTACACTACCCATGATGCTGAAGAGAGATCCACCAATCAGAGAATCATGGCAAAAAACTGTGGCCAAAGAGCTCAAACTTCAATATTGCATTGCGAATGATGCAATCGAGTCTCCCTACACTCTCAAAAACGACTTATATATTTGTAAATATCTGAACATTTAAAATATATTGTTTCTATTCTTATGATCAGCAAATTTAACCAACAAGTTTAATATTTTTATACTGTTTTTATGTCGTTCGCAGTGCATGATGGGATTGTAGTTCATTCCCTCATTAATGATGTCAAGTACACATTCTGATACCTTTTATCTTTTTGGACGATTTTCATTTTGCTTCGAATCAAAGTTTGTAATGTTGTGATTCATCTTGAAGCTGATTGGTTTGGTTCATGGCTTAGAAATTAAAAAAAAAACATTAATGAAATGAAATACCTAGATGGGTGACAAAGTGGGTGGACACATGTTGCGCTCTTTTGGCCTCATTTACTAACTAGTCAGTCATTGGATGACTAGTTGACCATCATGACCCATTCCCTACTACCAACATTAATTTAAATTTGAAACTTAATATTTGCATGATGCAACTGACCCACAACTCATTCAATATTTCATATGTATACATTTTTAATCTTGGTAATTCATATGCAATCTAAAAGCACATAAAAAATGTGAGTTGTGCTCATTCCAATCAAACATTTTCATTTTAAAGTGTTTGTCTTTAATTCAGCTGACAGCAGAGACTTAACGGGAATGGTAATGCACGGTTTGGAGATATTAAGGCAAGCTTGATATTCATATATAAAAAATCAACTTGTACCTTTGGCTCCTGGTTTTCCAGGAAGGCCATAGTATCCTGGATGCCCCTTGGGGCCCACAGGACCTTTGGGTCCGGCCTCTCCTGCAGCCCCTGCTGGTCCGGGGGGTCCAGGTGGCCCCACGGGTCCTGGAGTTCCAGGAGCCCCAAGAGGTAGAGGCTTCTTGGCCAGTTCTTTTTTATAGGCATCTAAATGTTCTGTTAAACAGAGCAAAATATGTCATCATTTGTGATACATTATAAAAGGACATAAACCAGATGCTTTTCAATTGGTTAAAGGGATAGATCTGCGAAAAATGAAAATTCTGTCATCAAGTATTCAGCCTCATGTTGTTCCAAACCTATTTGATGTTCTTTTTTTGGGGGGGTGGTTACTTGCCGATTATTATGATTCCCCAAATGCGAATGAGATCTGAGAACCTTTATTAAATATTGACTTAAATTCCAGTCTGTTCCTTACACAAACCTATCATATGGCTTCAAAAAACTTTTAGGGGTATGGACTACTTTTATGGTACTTTTTGGATCTTGACAGCCCCTATGAGAAAGAGGAGCTACAGGTGCTGATGGTTGTCCAGAACAGCCAGGCCATGAGGGTATGGCCGGCCCACAGGGGGCCAGAGGTCTGGAGGGGGAGAGAGGACTGATGGGACACCCTGGTCCCAGAGGTCTACCTGTCTACCTGCTCCCTATGTAAACAGTCCCTTTTCTGGTATTCTTGCCCATATCATGCAATAGTTACATGGATTACTGTATTGGCACTGTCAATTTTTGCTATACTTTTTATTATTTCCTTGTAGCGATGCTTTCCAAGCAGATTGTATTTTAGTGTTTATCCCAATAGCAATGCCTTGCCCCATTGACTTGCATTGTAAGTTCATTCAATGCAGCGGGAACATTCTTCAAAATTGTAGAACGAAAGTCATACATGTCTGGAACAACATGAGGGTGAGTAAATGATGCCAGAATTTGAATACTGGAGTGAAGTATTCCTAAATAAATACATTTAAAAAAAATGCCATGCCTTCAACAATAGCTGAACACATTTCACGAATCTTCTCGTCACTCATTTTGGGGCCCTTGAAAACAAACACACAACACAAAAAAATCAGCAACAAACACAGCATTTCTGAAACAAACCTGTAATCTCTGCTCAAATATAAAAATGCTTGTCACATAGTGACAAGTACTTACAGGTAGACCTCTGGGACCAGGGGGTCCCAGCATTCCTCTCTCCCCCTCCAGACCTCTGGCCCCCTGGGGGCCGGTCAGACCCTCATGGCCTGGCTGTCCTGGACGACCATCAGCACCTGTAGCTCCTCTTTGGCCTTTCTCTCCACTCTTAGATAAGACAATAAATACGAAGAGAAATTAATGTACAGAAGTATATAACTAGATGTTGCCCGTAAAAAACTCTGGGTTCTGGGTGGTGTCCTAAGTGATCTTTAGTGATGAGAACACACCAAAGGTTAACATTTTTAAAGGGGTTATGGGCTTGTTTCAATCCCTAACCCAAAGTATGCACATAGGGGTAGATTTAGCAACTACCACTAATGAATACAATAATGCATTTGAAAATGAAACAACTTTAACAAACTGTGCACTTTTACAACTTTTAATTGTAAGAACGTGTTGCCCATAGATGAGTGTTCAAGTGTGGTAAAGCGCATACCTCTCCTTTGATGCCAGGAATCCCAGGAGGCCCCTGTAAACCATTATTAAAATCAGACTAGTGTGAACATACTGTCATATCATAATTAGGGGGTTTATGAAAGGAATATTGAAGTAAATATGGCCTACCTGATCACCCTTCACGCCTGGTTCTCCTGTAACACCTGGATCGCCCTGTAGACCGATTAGAGAGTGCAAAATTACATTGTATCAACCAGGGATTTAATAAGGCAACTGATTTTGTGGTTTGACTATGGCTTACTTACCTCGCTTCCTTTAGGACCAACTGGACCAATCGGACCCTGAAATAAAAAATAAATAAATAAATAAAAACATGATGACATAAAGTGAGCAGTAACAATGAAGTCTGGTTGGTTACGATTTGTGAAATGAACATGGTCACACCTGGTCTCCTTTATGACCCGTGTGACCTTTGATTCCACGAGGACCCATAAGTCCCTGGTCACCTTTATCTCCCTGCGGAAGCAGAAAGAAGAGTTTCACAAAATAATGATATATGAAAGCAATGTTCTAGGTTCAAAATAAGTTGAGCTCTGTCGATAGCATCGGTACATTTCTAGGCGGATGAATGTTTGGTTTTTGTGTAACTAACAATTCCTCCTGGTGGATTTTTCCTTATGTAAACAGTCCCTTTTCTGGTATTCTTGCCCGTATCATGCAATAGTTATGCAGTTATGGTTTACTGTACTGACACGGTCATTACAGCACTTGAAAGATTGGACAATATCACAAGTATCACGATAACATAATTTTAGCTATACTTTCCCATTTTTGCTATACTTTTTATTATTTCCTTGTAGCTATGCTTTCCAAGCAGATTGTATTTTAGTGTTTATCCCAATAGCAATGCCTTGCCCCATTGACTTACATTGTAATTTCATTATGTTGAAATGAAATTTTTGCATTAAAAAACAGTTTTTAAAAGCTAAAGAACGAGTCAAAATTATTTTCAGCAGTAATTAAAAGCATTGAACCAGGAAAATGTCTTTAAGTACCTTACTTTTATGAGCAATAACGCATAATTATATTTTAAGAAACCTTAATTAATCCATTTAAATAATAAGAGTGCTAATATGTAAATGCATTAAAAACAACAGTTTATAGAGATCCATAGCTTAGCCCATGATTGCATCCTTTGGTATAGCCTACCTCTATTCCTGGTGGCCCTGCTGGGCCGACGGGACCCTGTTTTCCTGATTCACCCTGTGAAGGGAAAAAATCATGAACAATATGTATGGCATTCCTATTCAGTAATACTGCTGTATGCAACGTAGATTACTCAGTGTTTTACAGCATGCTGACACTTTTTTTAGTTTTTTCCCCAATTTGTATGTATGAAGTGTGTTTTTAATTACAGTGGCTCCTTTAGCTCCTGGAGTTCCATCTTCTCCTGCGGGTCCAGCTGCACCCTAAAATATTGAATTAATATGATTAATAATAATAATAACAAAAATATAGGCAAGCACACAAATGGGTAATATTATAATACTCACTTCTTTACCAGGAAGCCCAATTGGACCAGTCAGTCCTAGAGCACCAGTTTCACCCTATAACATAATATATATAGAGAGAGATACATTTCATGCTTTAAAATTCATGCTTTAAAATTACAAAATGATATTGCATGTAAATGATGCTTTCTTTCATGTAAATTTTACCTTTTGACCTGCAGGCCCCACGAGTCCTTGTTTTCCTGGCAAACCCTAAATTTGAGATTCAGCGTTTGGTCATTGTTTACAAATGAGAAAAAATGGACTAAGTTTAAACCACAGTAGCTATAAGAGTAAAATTGACTCTCACATTAACATTTTCAGGAATCACTTAAGGAAACGCACACCAAAAAAAATAAAATAAATACACGGACAGGTAAATATACAATCACTGATTGACTTACGGGAATTCCTACAATTCCTCTGACACCGATGGCTCCGGGCAGCCCTGGGTCTCCCTGTCAAACAGACAGCAAAATATCAGACACCTCTATGATTTGAGGTAATTAGTAATCAAAAGAACATGCTAATAGTATTAAATACTTTGCTAGTTGAATCTAATAACAATTAAAGTCACAAAACAATATGCATTCAATATTTTGGCAAAATGTAGCATCATAAAATAATTTCAGTGCATCTAGTACAAATGGAAATGTCTTGAATTCTGAATTTTAGTCATAATATAGAGATAATCATCATCATATCTCACCTTTTCTCCCAGAGCTCCTGCTGCTCCATCAGAACCATTCTTTCCTGGCTCACCCTACACATGGAATCATTAAAAGTTATGAGAGATGAATCCTAAACGGAAACCCTGAACTGCAAGATGAAAAAAAAAATTCTCTAGGTGTTTTTTTTTTTTTTTAGGTGTCTTAGTACCTTAATCCTGTTTTGCATTTTTTTTATCCCCCCTCTTGAAAAAAAATGTTTCTCAGATTTTTTGTTTTTGTTTTCTTGTTTTTGTGTAATGTCTAATATTTTGTGTCATTCTTGCTATTGTATTATAATGTATGCGTGAATCTATACATTTTACAAATAAAGTACTACAGACATTCTGACACATTTTAAGCATAAGATTTCATACTTACTGATAGTGCCACCTGGTGGCTGAGGCTGCTACCACATGCTAATTGTTAGCTAGCAAAAAAAAAAAAAAAACAACAAAAAAAAAAAAAACAATCCAGAGAGAGGAAAACAAAATCTGGAGAAGAAAATAATAATTTAAGAGAGGGGGAAAAAAAAAAAAAAAAAAACTGAGAAAAATGTATTCAGAGAGAAAAAAAAAAAAGCCCGGAAAATAAATAAATAAATAAATAAAATAATAAACCGTAGTTGCAGGAAGGCACTAAGACACCTAAAGATACATTTTCACTTAAGTGATTTTATATCAGCGATCTTAGTGATTTTTACCTTGCGGTTTAGGGCCTCCATATTACTGTAACCATTCTGGTACCATTTCATATTTATTACCCCAATTATATAATCTAAAGGGCATTTTCATAAATAAATCTGTTGAAAACTGATCAATATCTCACAGTATCACCCTTGGCACCAGCAGCTCCTTTCTCGCCTGGGACTCCGATCGCACCCTTTAACAAAAAAAAAAATCACCAACAACAACAACAAAACAGGAAACAATGTGTGTCAAAAGGATGTCAATGATTGTTATTTAATTCATAGTGATTCTGAGTAGAATTGGACATATGGACAGAAAAGAGGACTTACATCATCTCCTTTAGGTCCAGGATGTCCCTGTCGCCCTCTGATGCCTTCAATACCCTGTTAATATTAATGAATACACAAAACAACATCAAAATTCGCACACAGTTTTGTCAGATTTTTTTAATTAAAAAATCTATTAAATTCTGTGCACGTACTGGAGATCCTGGTGGTCCTGTTGGTCCTGGGATACCGTTAAATCCTGGAGGACCCTGTAAGCACATGCAACAGACAGCAAAAACTTTGATTGACAGCATGAACTTCACAGAATATATATGGAGCAATCAATCAAAGGTAGCAATCTATGAGTTCCAAAAAGAGAAGGAAATAAATGTATATTGCTAGAAAGCAATAAAAATCATGGTTAATGCTCGGTTTTATATATGTTACTCCATAACAGCGATGTACCGTATACGACATACACATTTACTTGTAAGTGTACATTCTCATACCAGTCACCAGAGATTACATTTAATAATATGTGGGATGTGGGATATTGCTCTGTAAGTATTCCTCTGCTGCTGTTGAAGATGTTATAAGTCTTACCCGATCTCCTTTATCCCCATGAGCTCCAGGAAATCCAATTGGACCTCGCTGACCCTGCAATAAACACAATATTTTAAGGTATAACTATGTCTCTTTTGGGGTAAAATGTGGTAGAAAATATCAAAACATGCACACATCAGACTCCGCAATGCACACACAAACAAACACATTCATTTACTTACATCTTCTCCCGGGCGTCCAGTAGGACCTGGCTCTCCAGCGGCTCCTCGCTCTCCCTGTCAACAATGTTTTTTCAGTGTTTGTTCATAATTATTATTATTGTAAAGAACATTTTATCTGTCGTGTGCGGGTACACTTGACTTACTCTTTCACCTTGACTACCTGGAACGCCGTCCACTCCGGGCAGGCCGCGGTGTCCCTGGCAGTGAAATTGAATTGAGTAATGTACTCATTTATTTGAGAGTTTGGCCAAACAAAAGCTTTTTAGTGAGCACACTGATATATAGCTACTCTGTGTTGTTTCTAGAGAGTTAAAAAGTTTTGTTTATATTTAGTTTTTTTATTTTATTTTATTTATGTTTTTCTTTGGGTCTTGATAGGCATTTGTTAGTTATTCTGGGTGGTTGCTATGCAGGGTCAGATTGGCCATCGGCAGGGGCGGGACTTTTCCTGGTGGGCCAGTGGGCTGCCAGCAGGCAGATGCACATTATGATATATATATATATATATATTTAAAATAGCCAATTAAACCAATAAATCCCCTTTGAAAATATTTTATTGTTATCGTACGATATATTTATTTTTTGAATGAATGAGATCTGGCTAATGTAAAATGACGGTGTTATAGATTGATATCAATATCGAAGAAATATTGATAAATCAATATCGGTGTGTCATGCCGCATGGACCGATCAATGGTGCACCCAAACCGCACACTTCTGCAGTATTCTACGTCATTTGGAAGTCTAAGTAGTGCGAGTAGTATGTAAACACTGAAAATTTAACAAAAAGTGTACTATGAGTACCCAGATAATGCACCTCTTCAACCGTCAATACGCAGTATGGAATTTCATGCATTCAGTGCTCTTGACTTGCCATACTTAGCGGAAGGGGCGGAGTTATCTGGCTATGTAGCAACCAGCGAAACGTCAGTGCAAATAGCACCTTAAAAATTTAAGTCGAATGGTTTACCATCACCCCACGCTTTATGCATATGTACGTTGTTTGAGATACAAGTGTTGAACTGAGCTTAGCTAACGTGCTAAAGCTAACGGCAACATCAAATGCGTTTGAAACATCACTTCCGTCTAGCTGTTAAATGATGAACGCTTCCGTGTAGTATGAAACATTTTAGGTGTTCCATTTGGGATGATACTACACTTTGAAAATTCATACACTAGAGTTCATTGTGTATATTGTAAGTGCAACATAGCCTATGAAACCCATATAATAATAATAATAATAATAATAATAATAATGCAGATAATAGATAATAGATGCACAACATGAATCCTGACAATCCTGGAAAAATTTTGTCTCCAAATCTGACCCTGTTGCTTGGACATTAGTAGGTGGTTGCTAAGATGTTCTACGTGGTTTATATGGCATTGCTAGGCTGTTGTGGGTGGTTGCTAAGGTGTTACAAAGGCATTTTCCTCAGCCCTATGCTAGTTGCTAGTCTAAAGCATTTTTCAATGGCTCACCTTCATCCCTGGCAGACCGGGCAGCCCCTGAGGTCCAGCCGGGCATGTAGACTGACACTGCTAACAAATGCACACATAAACACATTACATCTATTCATCATTAATGATAAGAGCAGACAGGAAGTGTAGTAAAACAGAACATTTTAACCAATCCATCACTCAGTAGATACAGTTAGAAGACCCATTATAGCTCAGAACATGTAAGATCTGGGACCACAGCTTAAAAGTTATAAAGCAAGCACCATTTTCTTCCTCGGAAAATGCCAAATGTAAATTATGAGCAATATGATGCTTGCTTTAAAACTTTTCATTAAATAACTTTTATATTTTTCAATGAAACAATGGGAAATTATAAAACATGAACAGTGAAGTTTGACACATTTTCCCCAAGTTTTTTACATTCTGTACATTGCATGGATTTCTTATTTGGGACTTTAAGATGTAGGCCTCAGATCTCAAGGTAATGTTGTTTTTAGAATATACTTGTTGAATACTGATGTGCAGTCCATTGATGTGTGTCCATTGAAACATGAATTTGATTAAATATCTAATGTGCACTCACGGTCTCCCCACTTCCTTCAGGATTTCCAGCACCGGGAGGCCCCTACAAACAGCAGAATGACAGCAGCATAGTTTAAATTCACAAGCAAACACGGACACAAAAGAAAAGGCTCTTTAAAAAGCATCAGATATTACAGCGTTTAAAACAGGTCTTTGTAAAAGCCCCAAAAAGCTTCCGAGAACAGAAGCCACCTGACCCAGAAAGCATTGATAGGTAAAGTCATGGTTAACAGCAGAGACAAGCGAGATACATGAATTGAGAATGTATTTACAAAAGAGGGACATGATTTTGCATTAAGTAGTTTCCCAGATAATTTTTGTTGGTTCTGGTGCATAATTCCCATGAACCAATCAGATAAGCCTAAAGTATACTTCAGTTCTATCGGGAAGACACGCAGGCTTGAGTGAGGTTTATGATGCCATTTATTTGATGAATGTAAAACAGAAATGTAATGTCTCTCTTTGGCGTAGGCCCCGTCCGGCGGTCTGAGGGAGTTGTACTCGGAACCATCATATCCTGCCGGAGATAGGAGGCAGGGGCGATGAGCCTACCCCCAACCCCTACGGGCCCAACTGGTGGTGGTGGGGTGGTGGAGGTTGCCGTGTTAGCGCACTGAAACAGCAATGCGATAGATCGTGAGCAGACTTATAAAGCGATGGCTGACATGTGATTGGCTAGGAGTTATCTAGCTAATGGTGTGACGATGAACAGCTGCTAGTCTTCCCGCTAGAACTACGCTGCGCTCACATTTCTGGCACGAACACTTAGCGTCTGCGTACAGTCGAAAGCTGCTTAGCCTTTCAAAGTTTACGCCTTTTGACTGCCATGAGATACTGGACTCAGTTACTGGATTCAGTAGTTTTCTCCTCAGACTTGTGTTATACAAATGCAGGTATTACCTGACATCCTCACACATCCGCATTATTGACGTGCACATCCACTGTTGTTGTTTCCACCATTGTCTCATGTTGTTTAGCGGCGATTACATCTTCTTCTAGCGCTTCTTCGTGACAGAAATGGCTCAAATGTGAGTGTTGCCACCTTGTGGACCCACAAATTAGTGCAAATAGTTCCAGGCGCATGCGCATACTGCACGTTCAGAGTACTTGGTTAGAAAAATCCGGCTGCACACGTTCAGCGCTAGAGTGTTTTGCGGATGGCGAAATTTGAGTCTTGCTTTCTGTACGAAGTCACCTAGCATTCGTGTCTAACCAAAATTTACTTTAGGCTTTAGGGTAAAGATCATGCCTTGGAATGAGGCTTCAACAACATTTAGTTGATTGTGTTTTGACACAAACTTGTCAATGTCAAGGCAACTTGCCATACAAAAGAGGAAAATGCTTGTCCTCCACCCAAATGAACCTCCTCAGCTAAGACGACATAATTCCACATTATTGACACTCTTGTGGATGAACTGGGACTGATTGGCTAATGAATACTGTATGTTTCTTGGAAAGGAATGTTGTTCCAGGACCAACAAAATACACAGAAATGTGTCTTTCTTAGCAAAATCACTGTCACCTCTTAGTAGAGTAGCTAATAATGTTGTTCTACTGGACACAGATGTGAACTCTAAGAGACTTGGAAAGAAAAAGTGAACTCCTGAGTTCACTCCCCTTAATGAGTTTTGTGTTTACATATGATAGATTTATAAACTAGATAAAGCCATTGACATTTATTGGGTCTTATGTGTTGCTTTGGTAAGAATGCATTTGCTACATGTAAAATGATGAACATGAAATTCTGAAGCGTGTTAAGGGAGCAGGTCTTACTGCGGGTCCTGGTGGTCCTGGGAGCCCCGGGGGTCCTGCGAGCCCATTACTGCCTCTTGGTCCAGGAGGGCCCTGGTAGAATAATGCATCGTGATTAAAGTTATATAGAGGAACCATTGCTACTGTAAATGTGGTATCTAAGGGGCCGTTCACATCAAATTAGTTTTTACATCTGTGTCCTCTGATTTCCAATAGTTTTTTCTATGTACACATGCTAAATTGAGGGGGTATTTATACTTGATTACTTCATGCGTTTTTACTGATCAGATTGCGATCCAATTGAATAAGCACATTCCATTTACTCTTGGCCACATAAATGTGTCTCTGCCAAATCTGTGTCTCTGAAATATGATCTTGATCTGATGGGGGTGGCTGTGGCTCAGGTGGTTGAGTGGGTTGGCCACTAATCGCAGGGTTGGTGGTTCGATTCCTGGCCTCCACATGCCGAAGTGGCCTTGGGCAAGACACTGAACCCCAAGTTGCTCCCAATGGCAGGCTAGCGCCATCATTGATGTATGTGTGTGTGAATGGGTGAATGAGACGCATTGTAAATCGCTTTGAATACCGCTAAGGTTAAAAAGGCGCTATATAAGTGCAGACATTTACCATATTCAATTCCAGCTCTATATGCAAATAAAACAGAGTTTACTTCCATGATTATGCATGGTTTAGTTCAGGGCTGGACTTGGAAGAGAAATCGGCCCAGGATTTTACATAGCAACGGGCTTTTCTGTATATCGCGGCACTGTTTTGTGGTGCGTTCTGCATAACGCGGCGTCTCATTTTTGCTTATCGCGGACCATTTGGCCCATTTCGTGGCCGACCCACTGGACCCCTCCATTCTCCCAATGGCCAGTCCTCCCCTGATCAGCCCCAAAGTGCGTCAGCCCACCGGGAAAATGGCCGGTATGCCAAATTACCAGTCCAGCACTGGTTAAGTTTCAGTTTCGTCAGTGATCTGCATCAAATAAATGAAGAAACAACGTCTTCTACAATGTGCATCTGTTTCACGTCTCCTACAATGTGCATCTATTTCTTAATTTGTTGTTATTCATTGCACAACGCGAGCCCTATGCAATTACTATTTTCGAACAGACAGATGCATTTACACATTTCATCTGGAATGCATCTGATGCCTGATCGGATTTATATCCATCTCAAATCCGTCTTGGACGGCATTTACGCTTGGTCTTTTCATAATCTAATAGCTATCTAATCTGTAAAAATGCATGAAGTGACCAAGTGTAAATACCTTCTTATGTCTTTTAATTTTGTCTATATCTCAGTTTTTACAGCATCTCGCTCAAAAGGAGCGCTGTGTGTTTTAGATGACACGTCAAGTTTAAAAGCAGTTTAACAAATGAGTCTTAAAGTCACATGCTTTGTGTTCTACATGTCTCGTTTTTTGTAAAAGAGCATGTTTGGTCTGAACGGCCCCTAAGTGTGCATAGTGTGGCATTCCAAAAATGATTTCGACCTCTGGTCCGATGTTTCCTTCATCTCCTGGAATACCGGGCTTCCCTGGAATTCCCTATGTTAGGGAATATCAGAGGTAAAAACTATTATTATCTCTGGAATATGTGCAATATGTAGTATGCACTGATGTGTGATAAATAACAGTTAGACCAATTCATATTTAATCTGAAATCATGTAAAAGCGGCACATACTGGTGGTCCAACAGACTCTGGTCCCTAGAAAAGAAGATACACATTTTGAAATATAGAAGAATGCATGAGAATAACGAGCCAAAATCAACAGAATGCTTGATAAAACTACACAATAATAAAAGCACTGACAAATAAAAGAACTTACAGGGGGTCCAGCAGGTCCTGGGAAACCAGGAAGACCCTAAAACCAGACAAAAGCACATGTTAGCACAATGACATTAACTCAATAACCTATTACTGGAGTGAACCTTTCCAGAACATAAATCAAACAGGAAATGAAGGCAAGGGGTCATTATAAGGTAACTTACTCTTTCTCCCACTGGTCCTCGTGGCCCCATGGGCCCCATAGGTCCCTACATAAAGACGTCAATCAATATACATTATACTGATAATGATCACACAAACAAACAAACAATAGAAGACAAAGTAGACAGAATAGTAGACAAATGAATAGTAGATAAAAAGCCCCCAAAACCATTTGGACACTTAGACCACATTTATAATGTCTGAGAGTCATTGAATTTCATCACTAACTATCTAACATAACTAAGTGCCATATGCAAAACAAATTCTGCAATACATTTTTCCAAAATAACATTTCTGAGCAATTTTTTGCGATGTTTGAAATGTGTGCTTGTGCCATCTTTCTTTATAATAATAAAAACCACCTGGTTTTATATTTTGTTATCTAATACTGTATATTAGATTTGATATTACGACAAAAGTCAATTCACCATCTCAGGAACACATTCTCATTTTGGTTCTTTTATTAAGTGTCCCGGTTAAGTGTTCCAATACTAACCACTGGCCCCAGCAGCCCCTGCAGTCCCCTCTGTCCTGGAAGTCCAATCTCACCCCTGTCTCCTTTACTGCCCTGTAACACACACACACACAAACACACACCATGACAAACAACAGTTTCATCACAATTCAGCATCTACTGCTGATGTTGCTAAGATACAGTGAAGCATGGCCGGTCTATGCTGAATTAATTAGGGATGGTAGACTCGTCTGTGAGTCAGATCTGAGCAGCATGTGACCTATTTATGACACACCAGATGATGGAGCAGTTTAACCATTCTTCCCCATAGCACTGCATCCGATGTCATGGTGCATTCATCATTATGAATAGCACATGGTCAAAAATTGGTATAAAACTACCCCAAAAACAAAACGTTAGGATGCATTCTAAAATGTCATCTGTGCCGCAAATGCTGCATTCTCAGAGTTGCCACAAGGGAACGCTACAGCGTACACAAGCGCGCATTGTCTTCTTCTATGGTCTCTTTCAGGTAAACTACTGTCATTTCAATGCAACGGTTTCAAGATAGTTAAATTCAATCTATTTATAGCTTCTTAATTGAGTAATAACACATCGGTTTTGTGACCAAACTTCTCAAGTTACTGTAACTCTACCACAGTGACGCAAAATACCGACCTAGCAAAATTGTCTTCAAACTGTAGCGCCCCTTGCAGCAACGTTGAGAATGCGACACGTACTTGCAGTCTGACCCATTTTGGAAAACAGCAGCACACAAAATCATAGATTGCGTGGCTAGAAGCGTCTGCGTTGATGTACTTGCATAGAGTATGTTTCGGCCTTTACTCCTTTACCTATCCTTGAAATCTGATTGGTTGATAGGGATGTTGATCAAACAACATGTCCTACTTGAGTGAATCCCATTAAGCATAACATCCTGCTGAGTTTTACAACATTGTCTCCTTAAAACAGAGATGTTCTTCCACTGTCTCGCACTAACCTGCGCTCCTGGAGTTCCTGGGATGCCTGGAACACCCTAGAGAATTAAACACATAGAGAAAAGGAGACACTGTGTTAAAACCAATAAGTGTAAGTCAGCGAGACAAGACAGAAGTGTTGACATGAGAACATCTCTAATGAGAAGCTTGTGCCTCTCCTGTCAAGAGGATAAATCCATAATGAGTTGCCTGGGAAGAGAAGAGCCTATTCTACCTTCTTAGTGTGAGTTGAGGACTGAGATAATGATGTTTAAGGAACAGCACTAATGGAGATATTTTTTATGCACAGGACCCAGTCTGGATCCAGACTCTGCATAAAAAATATCTCCATTAGTGCTGACCATACAAAAGGACATGAGTTTCAAAAGTAGTTAAAGTATATTTTGAATGTTGGTGACCTGATTTGGATGTTCATTTCTGCAGTTTTATGTAACGGTTCTTTGACTCAGTCTTGAATTCAGACTGTAACATAATGTACCAACCACACACGATGCAACAGAGTCAATATCTTCAGTAATATTCATGACAATTAAACCCATTCTCACTGAATTCTGGGCATAAATAAAAAAAATTATACATTATGGTAATATTTGTTTAAATTGTTTATTTATTAAAACAAAATACAAACAAACAAAAATGGTATTATATATTGAATTGTAAAAAACGTACATCTCTCCCATCTTGACCATCCTCTCCTGGGGGTCCACGAGGCCCTTTGGGACCCTCAGGGCCAGGGGGACCAGGGATTGGCTTGGGGTCTGGCTGTTGTGGGTTAAAGAAATAAAAGAGGGAACATAATGAGTCAAAATAATCTAAAAGTGCTTTATAATCCATTTGATTATTAGCTTTAGCAAATATAGCACCCAAATCAATCACTGGAAAGTGTACAAAAATGTTCTCATCCCAGAGACCTCAAAGAATTACATGTAACACAATAAAGAAATTGTAAATCATTAGCTTATAGCTACCAGCTTCTCATTATTAGCTTAAGCTTCAAGCAAGCCCCAAAATTATCTTCAGTGGAAAAACAAATTAGAAAATAAATGTCTTTTATTTTAAAGGATGGCTACGTTAAACTGAGCCAGGAAATTATAATTCATTAACAATGCAATAAAACAATACTAGAAGCAATTTACCTTGTGCTGTTAAAGGAACAGTTCAACCAATAGTAAAAATGTTGCCATCATTTACTCACCCTCATGACGTTCCAAACCTTTCTATACATATCTATGTGTGGAAACAGATCAAAATCAAGTAATTATTTACTTTAGAGCTGAAACGATTAGTCGATGTTATCGTCAACGTCGATAATTTTATCTCATTTAACGTAACACGAGATCACATTAAACTCTAATGATGATGCGTGAGAGCAGCACTGCTGCTCACGTCTGACTGAGGAGAGGAAGAATTACACAGATCACAATCCAGATGCACTCTAAACTTCCCAAACAGCTTCAGATGATGTAAGGGAGGGAATTATAATGCAAAAATACAAAGTAAGTAAATAAAGAAGCACTCTCGTTGTGGAATAAGCGGAACCGGAGATCTTTAAAGGAAACACCCGAGTGTTACATCTTAAATGCAGATATATTTAATGTGTTAAAGCTTTATTAAAAGTTCAAATAATATGGAAGCAGGTCATGTAATTAACTACAAACTACAATACTGGCATTTCTCTGTGCGGTCAGTGCCTCTTCTATGAGTTGTGAATGTCCCGATCTAAGGGGGAGAGATTTAAACTGCACCCGGCTGATGCACACTCTGTCACGGGGACGCTCATCCCTCGAACGCACGCTTACTGCAGCTAGACTATAACGTGATTGCTCATGACTTATTGAATCATAATGCATGTGTCACTGTGCATTTATTATCCTGAAGAAAATTGTCAATATGCAGATTTATTAATAAGAGAGAGTTTTTTAGTTTTTTTTTTGTGAGATAAAGATGGATTGAAGTGAACAGAAAGGTGAGAGAGGAAGTCTTCGCCCCATTATACACCGCAACAATATACGTTTATAATTTGATTTTGTTACTTGTTTTCCAATATAAATATCTAAAACTCCTTTAAAACAATGTACATTTACTTTAGGAACTATACCGCCGAAGACAACAGTGTTATCTGAGAATGTTGAATATAATATTAAAAATACAAATATTTTAAAATATAATAAAAATCCTTTTTAAAAAGATGCATTCACCTGAGAAGCAGCATATAAGATATTTATACTTGATTTTAGAGAATAGATCTTGAATATGAGTGTATTTTCTCTTTACTGCACTCGCAGAATTATAACCAAGTGAAAAAAATACACTTATTTACAAAATACACTTACTGTATATTTAAGATGCATCATCTTAAAGCAAGTCTAAATGTCTTATATGTTGCTTCTCAAGTAAATGTATCTTGTTTCAAGGATTTTTAGACAATTTTAAATGGAAAACAAGACAAAAACGCTTGATTACAATAGATTTTTTTTTGCAGTGAATTTCTTTTCTTTAAAAAAATGTTTTTTCCCTTTAATTCAGTGAATGTATTTGTGGTATTTATAAAATATGATTTTGTCCTCTTTATTGTTATTAAGCACATTTAATAATAAAGGGCACAAGCTGAATAGTCGGTTAAGAGATGATGATTAATCGGTGCAATAATCGCCGAATAGTCGAATAATCGTTCTAATAATCGCTACAATAATCGATTATCAAAATAATCGTTAGTTGCAGCCCTAATTTACTTAAAGTCTTCCCCTTCACTGTCTGCATCCATTTAAAATGGGCTTTCTTTGTGTTTCATGGATGAAAGGAAGTCATACAGGTTTGGAGTGACAGAACGGTGAATAAATGATGACACAGTTTTGTCTAATAATCTCCTGCACATGCTAAAAATAAACATTTTAAAAAGCAGAATGATCACTATAAAAGCCGTCTTATACTGTAATCCCGCTTTGGATCCTTTTTGACTGTAATGTTTTGTTGATTGCTGTAAGTATAGCAGGAAGCCACGAGTCAATTCTGTAGATTATTTGCTAAAAATCAGTTATAAATTAAAACAAAAAGAAAACATAAATGGGTAAAAATCAAATACCTCAGCATTGGCATACATCTGAAGAAGCAAAAGAGAGAAAATAAAGATTATTGTAGCGTTAGTGAAAATAAAACCCCTTCACCAAAAAGGCAGTGAGAAAGCACACCTGTAGATGGCGCAACAACATGCGTCTATAGCAGCGCCTCGCCCGGCCAACTCATCACAAAATTTAGCAAAAGCATAAAAATGTTCACTTAAATGTAAACTGTTAAGCGCCAACATGGTTGCTGATGCTTGTGTGGTCTTTCTAAGGAAACTAGCACAGTTAGCATAACAGCTAACGTGTGAAAGTTTGCTGTAGGCTACATTCTGACTGCAATAGCATTGTCAATATTTCGTCAAGGCTGTACCATGGTGAAACAGCTCATATATCAGAATAAATATTGCTGTTGATGAATTATGAAATATCCTAAATCAAGTCTTGAGATACCAAACACTAACAGTAGTGCAGCGCTGTGCTGTAATGAGATTTTGTATAAAATATTAACGTATAGATTTAGTAAGAAACATCTTAACTCATAAACGTAACTATTTTCAAGTACCTTCGATCTGTATGTTAGCATTTAACTGTTACAACAATAGTTGAGAGATTTTAAAATCAATAGTTAATTGTCTACTCTGCCACAGATCTGAGTCTGTGATTGGTCGGTTTATCATATAGACAAAACAGGAAGTGATGAAAGCGCAGTTACCTCCGTCTGAGGAAGTTCAGTGCAGCTCTCTCTCTGGGCCCTCTTTGGGTCACAGTGAATCAGCATCCACTGCAGCTCAAACTGGGAGAAAAACACCACACAGTTACTAAAAGAGACCACCAGTTATCAACATCATCTCAAGGCAATGTCTCGGTAATTTTTACACTTATATACCGAGGTCTCGTTCACACCAAACAGGTTTTTGCTCTTGTCTAAGCTGTTTTATTTAATTGTTTTTCGACGTAAATATGCACAATACTGGTATTTACAACACTATAAGATGTGATTGACAACACTATCAAATCTGGCTTTAGACAGAAAATGACAAGGTGCTGAGCTTATGCTATCTGACAGTTACAGTGACTGATGGTGACACTCATAAGAGTGTGTGAGATTAACACACACTGACAGTCGCATTCATCACTGGTACAGACTGTTACAGGACGAGATGGATTTGAGAGGTACAGGGTGACAGTAACATTCATTATAAAGGCCTGTGGTCGGAGACACAATCCACAGGAAACCATTTTAACACACAATCCACTCAGTGGTTCAGATTTGCTCAGTGTTACTTCAGGAACGGTCCCTGAGAATCTCAAATAAAAAAATTACATATCAATGCAAAATTTTATAATATCAACCTTAGAAATATACAGCGGGGTCCAAAAGTCCAGACTAGGCACAGTCAAAATTAATTTGCTTATTTTTTATTTATTTAAACCTGTAAATAAAAAGAAAATAGTGATCGACTGATATGGCTTTTTTAATGGTTGATAGGCCAATATTATGCCAATATATGTATGTATTACACACTTTTATGTTATAGTAAATGACTTTGATACTTTAATTAAAATTGCTAATAATTTAATTAACTTTGCATTATATTTACTCAGAAATTCACACAAAACTTTAACTTTGTAAAATTTTAAGAAATATGATTTTTTTTTAATTATTTTATGATGGATCACAGCTTTCAACACTAATTGGCCAAACAGGAATATTTATCTGCCAATGCCGATACTTAAAAAAAATCCCAAATATCGGCTAATTTATTGGCCATGGCAATATATCGGTCAACCACTAAAAGAAAGTTCTAGTGTTAAAAAAATAAATCAATACAAATTTAAAGAAAGAAAAGGTATGATGTAAAATTAAGAAGGAAAATATAGAAACTTTAACTTTGTAAAAAAAAATAAGTTTTACATGGTAGATCAATTTATCGGCTGATATCGGCAATATTTGAGTCAACAATTAAAAGAAATTTCTAGGAAAAGAAAAAGGAATATGTAGAAAACTATGTAAAAAAAATAGAAAAGAAATCTTTAAAAAAAATAATGGTACGGTAGATCATGACTTTCAACACTTATTGGCCAAACAGGAACATTTATCAGCCATTGTGATCATTAAAAAATACCAAATATTGGCTAACTTACTGGCCTTACCGATAGGTTGACTAGTTCTAGGTTAAAAAAAAAAATACATTTAAAAGAAAGTTTTACTGCAAAACAGGAACATTTATCGACCGCTGACAATAAATAAAAAATATTAAATATTGTCAGATTCATTGGCCTTTACAATAATTGGGTCAACCACTAAAAAAAATTCTAGGATTTTGAAAAATACAAAAAAATACAAAAATTAAAAAAAAAGTGGAAAACTATGTAAAAATAGTAAAGAAATAATAAAAAAAATAATAATAACATTTTATGATTTAAAAATCTTTATGGTAGATCACAGATTTCAACAATAATTGGCCTAACAGGCAATTTATAATTAAAAATTCTGATAATTAAAAAATACCTAATTTTAGCTAATTTATTGGCTTTGCCGATATATATCGGTCGACTACTAAAAGAAAGTTCTAGGGTTTAAATATATATTTATTTATAAGATTTTTGTGCATTTTAGATGGTAGATCATGGCTTCCAATAATAATCAGACAAACGGGAAAATTAATTGGCCAATGCTGATAATTTAAAAATGCCATATATAGTTTGACTTATTAGCCAAGGCAATTTATTGGTTGACCACTAACAGAAAGTTGTAAGATTTAAAAAAAGAAACAAAGAAAAATGATGATGTAAAATAAAAAAGGAATATGTTGGATTCTGCACTGTTTCTAGGCCAGTGATCAAATGTAAGCGAATCAGTGACATCGGCCATGGTACCTCCTTTTACAGATGCCCAAATTTCCTTTCTTTCATTGAAGCACATAATATGCTCTTTGGAACATTCTCAAATCATTTTGGAGAACATGGATAATCGGATTGTGTACAAACTTGTGGAGTCCATGCCAGCTTGACTGAATGCTATGATTAAAGAAAAAGGGGGACATACAAGATTCTAAGAAATATTGAAATTCTTTCGTTCATTTTTCAAATTCTCATGTTCTCCAAAGTAAACATCTTGAAATAGAAGCGTTTTCACAAGTTGTCTCAGACTTTTGGACCCCATCTTTATATCATATCTATAAATGATCAAATGAAACATTCTCACCACAACAGATGTGTTGGGATCAGAATCCAGTCGTCCAATCAGAGTGTCTCCCTCCGTGTTGACGTAACCTTTCCTCTTGATGGGTTTCTGGTCCACCGGTTGACAGTCCACATACAGCGTCACCAGTTCCTTCTCCACACCGACCATCACCTTGTGCCATTTGGTGTTGAAGAGCACAGAAAGACCCGGAAAGGTGACGGTCTGGACATCTCCTTCCATCGTAGTGAGGAAGAACTCCAGAGCCTGTTGGTCTCCGTTGAGACGCATACCTGCCTGCTTCAAACCATCTTCATCCACCACTTGCCAGATGTTCCACACCTTGTTTACAGTGTTCTTTATCATGCGGAAGGTGGTCATGAAGGAATATTCATCCGGGAAGCCCCTTGGAAAGTTCAGCCTGGTGGGCAATGAGTTTGGATATACTGTATCTTAAACATACTGTATAAACCTTGATACAAATAGTTTTTTCACAAAGGGAATTTAGGCAGAAATCTTTTATACATTTAATAAGTGCTGTTATCCAAAGTGATTCACAGATCAATCTAGGTGTACATACTGTAAGTATGTGTGTTCCCTGGCAATTTAACCCATGACCTTAGCATGATTGGATGAGCCGTGATCGAAGCACCTGTCTCCATACAATCTATATTAATGCAGCAATTTGATAGTATATGCACTATATTATATTATTATGAATATTCCCTGTATAATGTACAGTAAGCGAGATGGAAATTATACAGTGGCAAGAAAAGTATGTGAACCCTTTGGAATTACCGGCATTTATGTATAAATTTGTCTTAAAATATGGTTTGATCTTCATCTAATTTATATCAGTGAGCAAACACAATCTGTTTTAACTACTAACACACACATCATTGTATTGTTCTTGTACATATTGAAAACATCATTCAAACCTTCACAGTGTAGGTTGGAAGAAGTATGTGAATCCTCTTGGCTAATGACATCAACAAAAGCTATTTATCGTCAGGATTTGGCAAACCTGTCTTCCAATTAATGAAACGAGTTTGGAGGTGTGGGTTAGAGCTACTTTGACTTATAAAAAGCACTCAAATATTTTGAGTTTGCTATTCACAAGAAGCATCTGCTGATGTGGACCATGCCTCGCAAAAGAGAGAGCTCAGAAGACCTACGATCAAGAATTGTTGTTTGTGTCAATCTGGAAGAGGTTACAAAGTTATCTTGGAGAGCTTACATATGCGTCTGTCCACAGTTAGACAAACTGTCTATAAATGGAGATGATGTAGTACTGTAGCTACTCTCCTTAAGCTGCGTATACACTGCCAGCGACATCGCGCGAGACAGCGACACCATCCCATTCATTTTCAATGAGAGCACAGCGACTTCCGGCGACACGAGCCGTCGCGACCGTTGACGACTAGATGTGGGCGTGTCCAGCGACGCGACAAAGTTGAGACAAGTTCAACTTCATTCAAATGAAGAGCGACTTACGGAAGCGACAGCCAATAGGAGAGAAGACGGGAGAGCTCACGTGATCCTTCTCTCTCTCAGCTCCTGCAGTAACGGAAAGATGGATGAAAGGCTAATTCTTGCTGTTAGCAATTTTCCAGTGCTCTATGTCTCTTCCCACGTACAAGGATGATTTTAAGAAAAATACTGTGTGGAAAGGTGTCAGACAGGTGTTTGTGTTTTCGCCGCAGATAAACAGCCGCTATGGCAAAGAGCACGCCTTGTTTCTCATTCATCTTTGATATAAAGCATTTTATGTACTGATTCATTTATATTTAGACTTTTCCCTCCAAAATGTTTGTTTTTAGTGGCAAGAAAAGCGATTCGCTGTCAACAGCAATGGAATGACATCCGTGAATGTCATTTATAAACGTTACTAGGCAACCAGTAATGGGAACTCCCACTAGCGACTTTACCGCCAGCCACTGGCGACCTGCAGCGACAAAGTCGCTGGCAGTGTGTACGCAGCTTTAGAAGTGGCCGTCCAGACAAGATGACTCAACAGAGAATACTCAATGAGGTAAAAGAAGAACCCTACAGCGACAGCTGAAGACTTGAAGGAATCATTGGAACTGGTTAACAACTCTGTTCATGAGTCTACGATATGGAAAGCATTTAACAGGCCCAGTGTCCATGGCAGGACACCACGAAGGGAGCAGCTGCCTGAAGTTTGCCAAAGAGCACACTGACACTCCACAACGTTACTGGGACAATGATTGTAGACTGATGAAACTATGGATGAATGATTTGGATGCACTATGCATGCCATAAAACACCACATTCCAGCATGAAAATATCATCCCAACGGTGAAGTATGGTGGGGGGGATCATCATTATTTAAGGCTGCTTTTCTGCTTCGGGGACCACTTGCCATCATCAAGGGAAAAATTAATTCCTAAGTATATCAAGATTTCCTACAAGATACTGTCCAGATGGCTGATTAGCTGATGATCTCAAGAGAGCCATTCACACCAGACATCTTAAGAATATGGCTGAGCTGAAGCAGTTCTGTGAGGAAGAATGGTCCAAAACTCCTCTAGAAACACTTGGTCGAGGTTATTGCCGCCAAAGGAGGATCGACCAGTTATTAACTCAAAGGGTTCACTTACTTTTACCACAGCACTGTGAAGGTTTAATGGGATGTGCTCAATAAAGGCATGGACGATTATAATTGTTTGTGTGTTGTTAGCTCAAGCACATTGTACTTGTCTGTACTGGTGACTTTAATGACGATGAGATCACATTTTATGACCAATTAATGCAGAAAACCAGCTAATTCCAAAGGGTTATGAATTGATTTGGGAAATCTATAACAATACCCAGCAATACGTTTAATATTAAGAATACATTTAACATTTGTGTATTTTGTTATATTGCTATTGCTGAAGTTTTATAAAAGCAATAAACCAGATGATGCCATATGTAAGTGTAATTTTACCTTGGTACAGGTTACATTTGTTTCTAAGAACACCCCAAAGTCATGGTGGCTTATCGCTTATAAACCTCTGTTTAATGTTTCCTCATTTTGTGTTCATTGTGAACATTAAATGCATCACTAAATACAGTTTTTTGATATAGACATCTTTCTATTGTAAATGACGTAATTTAACTGTTGTGCCGCATCGTTTGTTGTGGTAATTCGAAAGTAATTCTGGAAAGACACAAAGTATGTTTTTGCATAAAAGCAATCTATAAGCCTACTGCTAAGAATATCATTTTACCTCTATTATTGGCTGATCATCAAGGAGCCGTGCATTATAAAACACAAAGCTGCGTGGCTTCATACAATCATGAATAGCAAAATGGCTCAGAGCCAAGTGCACTTTCATCTTCAAAGCTTCTGTGAGTTATTTCAAAGGGACATGTCTGGCTTTCATTGCAGCATGTTACAGAATTAGAACCCAGGCTGTAGGCGATCAATAACACACCATTTAAGGATCAATTACGCTGTCCGGTGGTACATGGACCCTCTCTGGTCTGACCCAGCATGGCATTTTAACGGGCAGAGGCGCCCTGCAGGAGATGCTTTTACAGTGGCCCTTAACCAGCTTGTAAATGGATCAAGGAAAAGCCATAAATTTGATGTTTCCTGTTGGTTAGTAAAATAAATTATGGCCACTCTCTTGAATAATCTCGCTCTTACTCTAAAGAATGAACTTTCTCTTTTTATTTATCAGTCTCCATCGCTCGCTCTTTCTCTGAGGGGTAACTGCAAACTGGATAGTAGGACGAAAATTGATATTAGCACTACAACAGTCAAGCTGACTCACCATAATCTTAAAATGAGTTCTTGAGTTCTTTTGATTGGTAGCCTCAGTTACCGAAAGCCAGAATGCAGATTTTAGCATAATCTAAATTCTCATTTAATTATTGAAAAAATTCCACGCAAGGTCTTACAAGGGCTGTTTTCATCAAACATGTTTTTGTGTCAGTCTGCACTGCTTTTCAATTACTTTGTAAACTTGCACTAGACGATTGTTTTTGAACGTTGTGCCGCATCTCTGTTTTTTTAAGACACTGTGTCAAGTTAACACACAGCTGATTCCAAAAGAGTTTAGCATTGGAGGGCCTGGGTAGCTCAGCGAGAACTGATGCTGACTACCGCACCTGGAGTCGCGAGTTCGAATCCAAGGTGTGCTGAGAGACTCCAGCCTGGTCACCCAAGCAGCCAAATTTGCCCACTTGCTAGGGAGGGTAGAGTCACATGGGGTAACCTCCTCGTGGTCACGATTAGTGGTTCTCGCTCTCAATGGGGCGTGTTGTAAGTTGTGTGGATTGTGGAGAATAGCATGAGTCTCCACATGCTGTGAGTCTCCGCGGTGTCATACACAACAATCCATGTGATGAGATGCACGAATTGACTGTCTCAGAAGCGCAGGGAACTGAGACTTGTCCTCCGCCACCCAGATTGAGGTGAGTAACCGTGCCACCATGAGGACCTACTAAGTAGTGGGAATTGGGCATTACAAATTGGGAGAAAAGGCGATAAAAAAAGAGTTTAGCATTACCACATTTTTATATGCTTTGGGATCTTTGTATATTAAAATTGCATGAAAGGAGTTGATCGTTGTGCCATGTCTCTCTGTTTTTGCTAACACTCTAGCTGTGTCCTAAATGACGCACTATACGATATGCACTTACATTATGCACCCAGCCATGTAGTGTATGGATGTATGGACTAGTTCTTTGAAACAAAAGTTTTTTATTACACAGAAGCGTTTAACAGCTGACGGAAGTGATGTTTTAAAAACATGCGATGCCTTGCTGCTAGCTTTAGCACGTTAGCCAAACATAGTTCAATACTTATATCTAAAATAATGTACATATTTACACAGTGTGAGGTGATGGTATAGCAATCAATCACATGTGTAAGGCGCTGTCTTCACAGAAGTTTCACTAGTTGCCACATTCATCATTAATTATAAATGTTTTATCAGTCCAGCAACACTGCCAGGTAACTCCGCCCCTTCTGCTACTTAGGGACAGCTAAATGTGATGTAATGTGATGTGATGATGAAAGATGATATACATCAGCCAAGTACTGAAAGTACACTTCTTTGTAACATTTTCAGTGAAAAAATAGGATTTGTCTCAATCAGCTCCCTATGTTGTGAATCAGTATATCGAGAACACGAATTCGGGCACTGGAAAGGGTGTTCATCCACTGAACACTGGGACACTTGTGACTCGATTACCTGCGACACGATAAAGAGCTCACGCACTCAAGCGCAGCCGGTATAAAAGTGTTTTAATGGTGCATTGTGGGATTTTTAAAGGAGCGAATGTTTCAGTGCCCTGGAACGATTTTGCAATTGAGGCGATTGCGATTTTTAAAATGGCCGACTCCCTGATCAGTGCCCTGACTACTAAACTAGGGAGCTGACTGAGACCCATACTACTCAAACTACTTACAAAATGACATAGAATAGTGCAGAAGTTTGCGATTTTGGGACACACCTTTCCAAAAGAGTTTAGCATTAGCGCATGTTGCTAAGCTAATGTGATACTCTAATAAGCATGTGAATATTGGGATTCTCAGTCTGACTGGTGAAAAACATTTGTTTAATCTCTTTAACAAGCGTGATTTTTATGAGTTATGGTAGAGCATGGTGCTATTGTCATTCATCTGATACCCAGGAAACGTACGTACTGAAGCAACAAGGGCTAAAAAATGGGCATAAATAAATAAATGAATATAACTATGCACCCTAGCTGAAATGTGACTGTTTCTTTGTCAGAGAGAAAGAGACAGACAGAGAGACTGACTGGCTCTATGGGCCATCTGGGAATGAAGCTCAAGCAGATGCCATATAGGTTCAGACAAGTTGTATTTTGTGTTATTAGAAGCTGTTCAGAGGTGTTAACACCTGTGTGTGACCTGTAATAATGCAACACCTGAAGCAACGACCACGTATGTCAACGTGTGTGTGTGTGTGTGTGTGTGTGTGTGTAAATACAGTATGTGACATTTTTTAGCTTTGTTTCATGTAGTCGTGTGCACTGATATATATATATATATATATATATATATATATATATTGATTTTAGTGTAATTTTGTGTCATCGTACATTGTGCGTGTTAGTTCACATAAAAGCATTCCCAGCTTTTCCGGGTGTGTATACGGTTTCATGAGTGATCAGGTTTTTACCTGGTTGGAATCTGGAAGTTAGCCTCACGGTCGAGTCTGTACGCCACCTGGAGGGGAGTGGAACCTTCTACCTTTCTGACACCTCTCATTGGGATCACGTCTAACTGAAACTGTGTAATCAGATCAAACCCTGCCACACACAAATACAAACACACACTTTCACTAATGTATCATTTAAAATGGAAATGGAATTCTGTCATAATTTGGAACCAATCTTAACTGGACACAAATGTAAATCGGTTGCTATAGCAATGACATAGAACTTCAAAGCACCTACGAATGTGGTTTGAATTGCGTTTGTTTTTATGTTGCTTTTGCCATTCAAACTACGAAAAGCAAAACAGATTTGAGTCAAATATGCAAAAATATCAGATTTTTGCTGTTTGTTTGAACAAAAACAAAGAATCGTATAAGATCTTTCAGGATTGAGAAAATAACTGACAATTTTGAATTTGAATTTTGAAATTCATCCATTAAGATTGTTTATGATTCCTAATAGATTCTTAGAGGATTCGTATCTGATCCAAATTATTATTAACGTTCATTACAATTCCTTGTTTTGACAAAGCCAAGTGAAATTCAGACTTTATGGTAACACTTTACATTAGGTTATATTAATTAACAGTAGTTAATGCATGAGGTAACAATGAGCAATTTTTTCACAGCATTTATTAATTTTGGTTAATGTTCATTTATGAATATTTGTATATATTTACAAAAATAATAATAATATATATATATACTGTACATATTATAGCTTATCAAGCTTTATATAAGTTGATTAGCCCTGATCTAGTTTACTTCTCAGTAATTGCATTTCAATCTTGCCAATAAAACTATCTTACGCTGTATCCAGCATCTGCAGAGCAGCACATGTTTGTGATTTGAGGTTGCACCCTCCGCATTATTTGTTAAAAGCGAAGGAGTCGCAACCAATTAAAGTCTTGCTGAGCTAGAAGTGTTTCCACGCCAGAAATTGGCCAGCCAGAGACCAAGTTTTATTTGGCTCATTTGAGATCTAAAGATGTCTTAAAACAAGGCGAATATATGCTTCAGCATCTTAACGTAATAAAAACAAACAGCTTAGAGCTGCTGTATTGCCTGCAGCTGTGCGACGGCATACAGCAAAACATTTCAAGCTGTTAGTACAGTAGGTTTGAGATATTTTGAATGAATCTGGGTAAATATTCATTATTATTTTGCTATTCTGTGTGAATAATTATCTGCGTTCTTTAAAATAAGTATTTGAGATATAAAAAAGAGACTTCAACAGTGGTTAGGCATTATATACATATATGCTGCACATATGCCTCATGCATTTTAATATGCAATGCCCCAAATTATGCAGTGTGTGCATACATATGATCATATCACAGCTCATCATGTTTTTCCACAGATGCTTGATTTTACCTGGAAGGTCGTCTTGTCCATTCTTCATGGTGGGGCACACTGTGTCGCCATCTAATCTGTTCAAATCCAGCTCTGAAAAATTAATAAGTGACATGAGTGTCGTTTCAAGCCTGACTGCAGCGACATATCACCAGAGATTACACTCACATTGTTTAGAAACAATGGGTAAAAATGTGACATTTGCACAATGTTTTATTCACCCCTCTCATTACTCTGGAAATCAGTAGACATATCGTTTTCAAAAGTTACTATGTATGACTGCTGGGTCATTGGGGTCTCATTTAAATAAAATGAAATGTACATTTACATATATGCATTTGGCAGATGCTTTTTATCCAATGCGACTTACAGTCACTTATTACAGGGACAATCCCCCCGGAGCAACCTGGAGTTAAGTGCCTTGCTCAAGGACACAATGGTGGTGGCTGTGGGGAACAAACCAGCAACCTTCTGATTACCAGTTAAGTGCTTTAGCCCACTACACCACCACCACTCCTGTGAAATGTATATTTTTTAAATTATTATTTATATATTATTTTTTTTCAGTAACAAAATGAAATGACAAGACAATACATCACTATTCTTTAAAGATAAATGATCTATTCTCAGAAAACATATACAGGTAATTAAAATTTCATCCATATATTGGAATGCACATGTCCTGTTACGATGCACATCTGTGGCAAATATTTAGATTACAATATTTATATTTAGAATAACAATTCATATTTTATTATTATTATTATTGTACCTTGTTTAATAAATAATTATTCATATTATAAATATTTAATTACCTTTCACAAGCCAAAAAACACTTACTGAGGTGCATCTCATTAACCCTCATTAAAAGGACATTTCCGGATCATATTTGACCTCGAATTATATTTTGCTTAAAGAACATGAAGAACATTTTTGTATCATTAATATAGTTGCATTGTGACATTATTTTCATGACAATTTAGCACATGTCCTTCTAAAATTATCATTACCACAACACCCCAAAAAATTAAGATAAAATAAAATACACTTAAATTTTTGTTGTAACAAATTTAATTTATGTTGATCTTAATAATAATTTAAAAAAAAAATCACATACAGTATTTGTTTTGTATTCTAATAGTAAAAATAGTAAAAATAATGAGAATCTAATCATTTAATTCAGAGAGAAAAATATAAATGACCAAAAAAATACAAAAATAAAAATAAATCTGTCAAGAAAACATGATGAAAATATTACTACTCCTAAAAAAATTGCCTCTTATCTTATTTTCACTTTTGATTTTGAGGATGAAATATAACTCGGACATCTGAGTTCACCCACTAAATGATTTTTCACCACAAGAAGGCATCATAATCAGCACCGACATCATTCACAGTCCTAGCATGCTGTGTCAAGCACTAGAGGTGACAGATTTGCATTAATTACGGCAGGATTTTCAAGAATTATGGATTTAAGTGTTGCATGTTTTCCTGTGTGGGCCTGCAGCACAGACTGCAGAAGGACAGACTGACAGATACAGTAATCTGTGCTGATTTTTATTAATCTAATGTAATCAATTCCCAAATGAGAAACAAATGTGACAGACACTCCATCCATCATTTGGACAGCTTCCTCCCACAGACATGAGACCTTTAACACTGACGGAGAGTCTTACAACTTTTTCTTCTGTACGGTTTACCATTTACATTTCTGATGCACTTCAATAATCAAAAAAGGTGTCTGAGGATTTTCAAAATGGCTTACTGCCATACTACTCATACTATTTCTACAGTACACTGTATAGTACTGCATTTAAACTGTACACTATATGATAACTGGTCAGATGCTGAATTAAACAAGCAGGTGACGAGGTCATGTGACAACAATAACATACTACAGCAACATGTTTAAAATGTTTGTCACTGCATGATGCGTTCAGTTTAACTATGTTTAGAAAATTATTATTATTATTATTATTATTATTGTATTTTTTACTGATTAAGATAAAGCTTTTAAGCTAAAAACACATCTGTTCAGCCTAATTTCAATAAATACAATTATTTATTTGTCAGGGACAATACACATTAATCAAACATAAAAAATAATAGATTCATGAGATTCAATAGATTCAAACTTTTTTATTTAACAGATTTAAAAAAAATATATGTATTTTTTTATTTTTTTGATGTATATATATATATATATATAGAGAGAGAGAGAGAGAGAGAGAGTGTGTGTGTGTGAGAGAGAGAGAGAGAGAGAAAGAGAGAGAGAGAGAGAGAGAGAGAGAGAGAGAGAGAGAGAGAGCGCGAAATTACATGTTTCTGGACATGTATCATGATAATTTTGTGGTTTTTGATCACTACCATGTAATGCCATTGTATTCTCTCCAATACCTAAACAGTATATAGTGATCATACAGGTAATCAGGTAAAGGTAAATATATATATACAGTATATAGTACCACTGTATTACCTTCTTATACCACAGTACTGACAAAAATGTGGACTTCAGTGAGGTTTGACTCTAATAGAGACCAAATCTGCCACACTTACAATGAGAGAGCTAAAAGTCATAAAATTATAGCCCGGGGGGTCGTGAGAGGGAGACTTCAATCTCTGATGCAGCGCTTTGCACAGGTACAGTGTGAACGACAGACCAACATCTGGAATGTTTTTGAAAGCCTGGAATAAACAGCCATAAAATAGGAGGTACCAGGATAAATAAAGGCATTTTCCGGTGTTTTTTCCAGTGCTGTTTATCCCAGAGTGTAGAGCCGTGTGAGAGCACTTTAAACCCTCATCTCCTCTTGTGTCATTTTAAAACCACCCATTAGCACAAATGAGGGACTAAGCCGAGACTGAAGCTACAGCCTTTGTGAATTTACTGGCACGCAGTCATGTATGCACATGTGTTTATACGGGCTCACAGAAATGCTTACGGTAACACGGTACTTTAATGTTGAAGGGTTGATCAAGACCACACACTGATGTCAAACGCTTACACCTGTAAAATGGGGTCAAATTATGGCTGTGGCCATGCGATCTCATATCAATGTATCGTGGTACTTTTTATCACAATACTTTATCGATACTTTAGATTCCTGTATCGATAATTTTGTTCATCTATTTGTGTAATTGGATCATGTCCAACATTTCTATTATGAAGAGGCAGGTCGACTAAATAAGCATACATTTTTTTTTTTTTTTTGCGTGTGTGTGGTAAGTGATGCTTCTGAGGCAGGAGAGATGTATTGTGATATGTGTCATGAGGTGGTTGACCATACCCAGAGTGAGTTTATGTTTCCATCCAAGTTGCTAATTTTGCAATGTTGCAAATATTTTGCATACAAATATTTGGATGGAAAAACAGATCTGCTATTTCGAGGTGGTGGCGTAGTGGACTTAAGCACATAACTGGTAATCAGAAGGTTGCTGGTTCGATCCTCACAGCCACCACGATTGTGTCCTTGAGCAAGGCATTTAACTCCAGGTTGCTCCGGGGGGGATTGTCCCTGTAATAAGTGCACTGTAAGTCGCTTTGGATAAAAGCGTCTGCTGAATGCATAAATGGTAAATGGTCTGCACTTATATAGCGCCTTTTTAACCTTAACGGTATTCAAAGCGCTTTACACTGTGACTCATTCACCCATTCACACACACAGTCACACACCAATGGCGACAGAGCTACCATGCAAGGCGCTAGTCTGCCATTGGGAGCAACTTGGGGTTCAGTGTCTTGCCCAAGGAGTCGTGTTCAAACCACCAACCCTGCGATTAGTGGCCGATCCGCTCTACCACCTGAGCCACAGCCGCCCCCAATGGAATGGATTAATGGGTAGTGTACTTTAGTGGTTAAACATCTGTGGGGGTAGCCAAAAGGTTGCAGGTTTAAAGGTTGATCAGTGATCTATTAGGCCTACCACTCTGACCTTGATCAAGAAAATTAAAGGGATATTACACACTTAAGAGAGCATGTTTGACTTTCATCCATGGAACACAAAAGGAGAAGTTTGGTAAACTGACAACCGTACTTACTGTACCAATCACTTTTGGGGCTTTTCCACTGCACGGTACAACTCGACTGAACTCGACTCTGCTCACTTTTTTGAGGTTTTCCTCTTTGGATAGTACCTGGTATCTGATATTTTTTTGTTACTACTACCAAACACTTAAAAGTGACGACAGAACCATCAAGGAAAAGTGGAAGTGGTTTGACGAAATGGACGCTATCTAGACCGGCGAGCAATGGGAGGGAGAGTGCCCTGGACTGGCGTTGATCCACAATGGAGGATGGTATGTTTTGTTATGTTAACTCTATACTCTGCTTGAAAGCTTCACTTTATTTAGTCGACCAGCTACTGGAAGCTTCTAAAACAACCAGGCCAATTTAACTGTTACACTTGTGTAAAAGCAGCATGCAACAACTGCTTTATGCAGCACAATGAGCTAGTAGCTAACAGCTAGCGGTCGTGTTATTGTTTTTGTCAGTTTGTGTCGTATTTAAGATGATGTCATGGCAGTAGAGGTGGCGCAACTATGACGATCAGCCTATAATCTCACCCATGCTGATGCGGCACTAAACTGCAGTGGAAATGCAAGCTCAGAAAAGTAAAGCGAGTAGAGTTTAGATGAGTCGAACCGTAAAGTGCAGTGGAAAATTGCCATTTTATTGTATGGAAAAAAGATGAAATAAATTTTTAGCTGAACTATCCTTTTTTTTTCTCTTTTTATTTCCCCGATTCCTTTCATCAAAGATACATTATGAGCTAAAACACATCAGCAGAAAAAGTTCAAATAAATGGATAAACATTATTAAACCTGCATTATAAAAGTGGTTTGTGCTTTATCACAGGATAAAATCAAGAACTTTCATTTTAGAAGATATATCTGAAAAGATACTCACGAGCGAGAGCTGGTGCATACAGCAGCACAAAGAGGAGTGTATGTGCTAAACACCTTGTCAACGCCCGCTGCCACATCCAACTCCTGATAGAGAGAAAAAGAGAATGATCACAAAATATATTCAGCATCTCAAAAAAAAGTTCTTACATACAACTTCTGATGTTTATGAAAGTATGTTTAAAATAACCAATATTTAAGATTAGGGGGAACCAAATGTAAAAGTTAGAATAACCAAGAACTGGTTATTGTTCCAAATTGGTTCCATATTTTTAACAATACTGAAACAGTTTGATTTTCATGACTTTTGTTGCTGTGTAGTCTGATTCCCAAACAGCTGAATCTAGTGAGCTGGTAATTTTGACTCTACAGCACGAAATGTACACACAGCGTTACCCATGTAGTCCGATACCCGAACAAATGACTCTTATAAGCCAGTTCTGTTGAATGACTTATTTTAGATCTTCATTATGAAGCATACAGCATGACCCGTGTAGTCCGATCCCCCGAACAAATGACTCAAATCTGTTGAACAAGTCATATGAGTCGGTTCTTTTGAATCTATAGCATGAAACAAATAGCGCGACCTGTGTAGACTGATTCCTGAACAAATGACTCTTATGAGCTGGTTCTTCAGAATGATTGTTTTGACCTGGTTCTTTGGAATCTTTTTTATCTATAGCAAGAAAAATACCGTACAGCAAGACCAGTATAGATTTATTTCCAAACGAATGACTCTAATGAGCCGGTTCTTTTTAATCTCCTTCGTGAAACAAACAGCGCGATCAGTACAGTTCGATTCCCGAACAAATGACTCTAATGAGCCGATTCATTTTAGTGAATCAATAGCATACAACGTGACCAGTGTTTGTTATGTACAGTACAGTGTATTTAATATACAGTTATAGTAGGATAAATGCCTGGATTGCATTGACACCTCTAAATAGTTACAATTATCTTCCTCAAAAAGTACAAAAAGAATCGTTAATTGGACCTGAATCATTCAGAGGAATCGGAACAATCGTTGAATTCATTACAATTCCCATCCCTACCCCCATCAATGTTTACAATGGTTATGGGTCTGGGTTTAAAACAGGAATATATTTGATGGTCCAGGACAGTCAGCGTGAGTGTGTGTGTGTGTGTGTGTGTGTGTGTGTGTGTGTGTGTGGGGGGGTGTGTGTGTGTGTGTGTGTGTGTGTGTGTGTGTGTGTGTGTTATGTTAAATTGGCTAGGGAGGAACAAGAAGGTGACAGGAAGATGTTCTGCCACAGTAATGATGAATGTTTCGTTCTTTTGGGTCAGTGACAATCTGTCACACAATGTGTACCTCCACGTGTCTACATGCCCACAGCACATTACTTGGTTATATAAATGGGGGCATACCATGGATCTCTATTATTTTTATTTCGAGCTCAAACTGTTCTACATTTTAACATAAACAAATTCTAAACATATTAATAGCTTTCAAGCAACACCCACCAAACTCGGCACAGACCTTCAGACTGTTTTGACTTATAGGGGCTCAATGTATTTCAAATGAAATCGAAAAAACAAATGCATATGATGTTATTTCAAATTAAATCTGGCCAAAACGAAGGTGTTTTTGAGTTTGATGCAATGCTTTTGAGGCTGTGTGTAAGCCTACTTGGCAATAAAGCTCATTCTGATATATGTAGTATAAGAAAATATTAAGAGAGGAGACAGGAGAGACATGAGATGTTATTTAACACTACCCAAATGCAACTGGCAAGACACTTACAAACCAAAATCTGACAGCTTAAAAGGGGTCATGAACTGGAGAGTAAAATTGTACTTCATATTTAGACATATAAGAGGTAACTGTTGCATACTGTTTATTTCAGAACCCAAAAAAGTAGCATTTATATTGCCACCCTGTTGAAACGTCTCGTTTTGAAATCTCTCTGTTTGTGACATCACAAAACATTGCTCATTTGTATCGCACCCTTGGCCCCGCCCACTGACGCACAGTTCAATTCAAGAGAGCAAGGCTAGCTATTCCTAACACCCCTTGGGGGTCCCATCTGGACCATTTTGAATTATTTTGTATATAAACAGGAATTACACAGACTCTTTCACCGCTCCCGTATATCTTGCCGCTTTTAAAAGATGCGGTGTAAAGTTACAACTCTGAAAGGGAGGAGCAATTCTCTTTCATTCAGCTGCTGCCTCTTGTTGTTTTGTGGACGTGTTATTTCGCCCATCTAAAATTTTGTATTGTTGGTGTATGCAAATGTAAAGGGTGTTATAAAAAAAAAAATGTTTTATCAAAGAATTAATTGAAAACCGTCACCCCCCTATATGCTTTTTATGTGAAGACCAATAGTTTAGAATCAGTTCACCGCCACACCAGTGGATGGCGCCTGAGCGCTCCTGTGAAGCACACTATAGAGACTAGTTTTCTCCCGGGTGCGATCTCAGAAGTAAACTGACGCACCAAGGGAACGACACTCATTTTGTCTGTCTCTTTATTGTTTCACAGGTAAAATAATATACACTTTAAACATTCTCCTGACTGTTCATATGACGATGGGAAGGTTTAGGAAAGTAATTGTAAAGTGTTTTGAGTAACTTTTTCATGTTCTAATGTGTTTATACAGCTTAAATTAACACTGATGCAAACGGATTAATTGTTTAGTAAATGCATTCAAAAGAATTAAGAGTTATACAGCATTGTTGTGAAGTTTGAGCCCATTGCCAATGCGAGGTTACTTGTTATTTTTGTGTTTTAATTGAGTTTAATTGAGTAAACAGTATATCTGTTGCATTAACCATCCAATCGCCATTTTGAGTGCTGTGCACACACACGCTTAATATGTGACACGAGGCAATGAGGGTGAAGTGGTGTATGTAGAATGGTGTCAGGATTTTGGATGTAATATTAGTTTATGTATTTCTCTTATGTGCATTTGAGCAACACATTTGTGTTTGGGCATATTTTGGTTATGTGAGTGACATTTATGTGAATTTTTATTGCTTTATTCTGTACTCTTCTTTACATATAAAATGTAACTCATATATTGCCTTTGTGAAACAGGCTATGGATTACAGGTGTGTATTCATGTACTTTGTGTATGTATGTATGATTTATGTCACATGTCAGTTAATGTGCAGAAGAAATTATTTCTTTTTGTATGTAACTCCAGAAATGCTTAGAGTTACTAAAGTTTTATGATCTCAGAAGTAAACTGACGCACCAAGGGAACGACACTCATTTTGTCTGTCTCTTTATTGTTTCACAGTGTTTCACAGTATTTTCATAGGCACCCAGTGCTTCACTGCCTGTGTGTGCTTTGCTGCCAGCCCAGATATCCCCTAGGTCTGAGGCCGGTAACAATTGGGGGCTCGTCCGGGATATCTCGCCTGGGACGGTTGTCATAGTAACGGTGGAATCCTGCACCCAGTGTTTCAGGGAAGACTACTTCGCCAAGTGTCATCCAGAGAACAACTGCCACAGGTGATGCATCAACATGACTACTTTAAGCCCACGGCGAGTGCTGCTCTTCAAGATCCACAAGAAACTTTCAGATTTGAGTTTTACTCAGCTGCAGACTGTTGCAAGTTCGATAGATGATGGCCGTGAAACTTACCATGTGGCAGATCTAAGTGAACCCGAACTTTACGACCTAATTGTCGACTATATAAGAAGCGAGGAGTTAAAAGCTGCAGAAGATGAGGGCATGACTCAACTTCTCCTCCTGTTTGACCTACTTAATGACGTGCTATCAGCTCCAGGCACCAGAGCCGCTGAACCTGGTAATGTGGAACCTGTCTTGATGGGGGATTCACCAACACAGGACCAGGGTCGCACACAATCGTTACACATGGACAGAGAGACCCGCATGCACTCATCATTTCAGGGCAGAGACACCTATGCACTTACCAGAGATGTCACCTCATCAATGCCTGGTACGCCCGACCACATTGGTGCTGATCCTTTGGGTAGGATGAACTCATCTAACTTTTCTGACCATGTTGTAAGATTGTCTGATGTTTCAGCTTTGTTACCACGTAGAGAATTTAAGTTACATGGTGGTCAAATTTGTGATGCAGGCTGTGACATGTCTTTCAATTGTCTCTGTAAGCAAATAAATGAAGGGTTGCAGGAGGGTTTCAGTGGGTCTGAGATTATCAGAGCAGTCCTTAAGATAACAAAACCTGGTACATTCAGAGAGATGTTGGTTAATAAGGATGACCTCACTATTGATGGGTTGAAGAGATTTCTGCGCTCTCACATTAGAGACAAAAATGTAACTGAACTTTTTCAAGAGCTAACTAGTGCTAGACAAAATGAAAAAGAAAGCCCACAACAGTTTCTTTACAGAATAATGGGTCTGAAGCAGCGTGTTCTTTTTGAGGCACAACATCCTGGTGTAGGTTTTAGCTATAACAAAGAGCTTGTTCAGGGCACCTTTATTCACACACTTTACCAAGGGTTAAATGAGAGAAACAGCCATGTCAGACGTGATCTTAAACCTTTTCTCTCAGACATGCAGGTTAGTGATGACTTACTCTTGGAACAAATAACAAAATCAACAGCTGAAGAAGAAGGGCGATTGAAAAGACTGGGTTCAGTAGGTAAAAACAGACCAGTTACTGTAAGCGCAGCTCAGCACTCCCAAAGTGAACTGAACACCCCAACAAAAGTTGACGCTGAGTTACAATCAAACCGTGATGCTATCAAAGAACTAACTGCTCAAGTTTCTTCTCTAACCAAGCATCTAGCCCAGATGTCCACCCCCACTGAGACTGTGAAGCTGAAAGACTGCCGCTCCCCTACTGATCGCACCCAACCACCATTAAATGAGACAAGAGGCAAATGCCATGACTGTGTACAAAGAAACAATACGAACTGTGTTCACTGCTTTGTTTGTGGCCAGGCAGGACATCGCGCCATTGGCTGTCTCCAACGTAGGTCGTCGGGAAACGGGAAGAGGTCGCTGGAGAGGGGCAGCCAGCGATCCTAAGCAGTGGTGAGCCCCGAGAAAAGGTCAAAACCCCAAAACGCTCACAGTCAAACTCACAGTACCAGTCAGACCCAAAGAAAAGAGTAGCTCAACTCATTGGTAAGCGATGCATGGTCTCATGTTCCATAAATGGGGTACCTCTTCAGATGCTGCTTGATTCAGGGGCACAAGTGACCATGGTGAGCAAATCGTGGATTGAACAAGCATTACCATATATCAAAATACAGCCGCTTGGATCGTTGTTCGTTAATCATTCTCTTGAAATTTCTGCTGCTAATAATACTCAGGTTCCCCTTGATGGATGGGCAGAGATTGATCTTCAGATATGTAGCCAGCATCATGGGCGTGTGACAATCAGAGTGCCACTGCTTATCAGTAGTGACTGCAACTACCCTCTTTTAGGTAGTAATGTCATTGCGGAGATTATCAAAGCAAACATTGATCAGGATGATAATGTTGATGTAACTGAAATACTTAAAGAAGCTTTGAGTGTCAGTGACAGCACCGTGGAAGCATTAGTCTTCACTCTCCAGACCATTAGACCCGCGGAGATGCCAGAGTGTGATGTACGCCTTGGCAAGAAAGGTGTAAATATCCCTGCAGGCAAGATCCGTGAAGTCCCGTGTAGAATTCGAGGATGGCACAGTGGAGGTACGATGATGTTTCAGCCTTGCCCTGAGAATCATTGCCTGGAAGGTCTAGAATTGTTCCCAGCTTTAGTTGATGTCCCTGTTGGCTCATCCAAGCGCATCAAAGTCCCGATTCAGAACTCGACAAAACATGGCATCTATCTGGCAAAGAAAACCGTTCTTGGTACTCTTGAAGATATACTTGATCTTAAACCAATCCAACATTCCTCCATAAACTGTGAGCCAACACCTCAGAATACATCCCACGTATGTTCAGCTCAATTGTGTACTCGTGAGCAGACTTTGAGAACAAGAAAAGAAATGTATACAACCACAAACAAGACCAAAGACAAATGGCATCCTCCTGTTGACTTGTCTCATCTAGCTGAGGAAGAGCAGGAGATGGCAAAATGTATGTTATTCGACCAGTCAGATGTCTTTGCCAAAGATGATACTGATATTGGGTGCATTTCTGACTTACAACTCAAGATCTACTTAAAAGATGATACACCAGTCCAAAAGTCCTACAACGCAGTCCCAAAGCCCTTGTATAGAGAGGTTAAGGAATATGTTCAAAAGCTGCTAGATCATGGATGGATTAGGAAGTCTGTATCACCTTATTCCTCCCCAGTGGTCTGCGTAAGGAAAAAAGATATGAGCCTACGCCTTTGTGTTGACTTTCGTGGACTAAACAGTAAAACTATCCCCGACCGTCACCCCCTTCCACGTATTCAGGATCTGTTAGACAGCCTAGGAGGTTACTCATGGTTTTCTATACTTGACCAGGGCAGTGCATATCACCAGGGTTTTGTTGAGGAGAACTCTAGGCACCTGACAGCTTTCAGCACGCCGTGGGGATTGTATGAGTGGATCCGTCTTCCTTTTGGCCTTTCCAATGCACCGGCGGCTTTCCAAAGGTGTATGGAAGGTGTGTTGAGTGGTCTGAGGGATGAATGCTGTTTTCCCTACTTAGATGATGTTCTCTGCTTTTCCAAAACCTTTCAAGACCACGTCAAAGATTTGAAGAGAGTTTTTTGCCGCTTACGGGAGCATGGTGTTAAATTACGACCAAAGAAGTGTGAATTATTTAAACGTCAAGTGAGGTATGTTGGGCGCCTAGTTACAAGAGAGGGCATTCAAGTCGATCCCAAAGACTTGGAAGCAGTGCTGCAATGGAAGGAGCGGGAACCAAAGAATGTTGGAGAAGTAAGATCTCTTTTGGGATTTTTGGGCTACTATCGGTCCTTCATTCAGGATTTTTCCAGAATAGCCCGTCCACTGTTTAAACTTCAAGAGAGTCCTGAAGAGTCTAGAGAGAAACCTGTCAAAACTAGGACAACTAAGCAAAGTATAAAAAAGGGTCAGCTGCCGTCCAAGACACCAGTCCAATGGACCCCTGAACACCATGCTGTGGTTTCTTGCCTTGTTGATATGTTGACCACCTTTCCGATCTTGGCATACCCAGACTTTAATTTACCTTTTGTCCTTCACACCGACGCATCCAATGAAGGTCTGGGGGCTGTACTCTATCAGGAACAAGGGGGTAAACTACGCGTTATCGCCTATGGATCAAGGACACTCACACCCGCTGAGAAGAATTACCACCTCCATTCTAACAAGCTTGAGTTCCTCGCCTTAAAGTGGGCAATCTGCGAGAAATTCCGAGATTACCTTTACTATGCCCCCACGTTCACTGTATACACAGATAACAATCCCCTTACCTATATCCTGAGTACCGCCAAGTTGAGTGCTGTGGGGCATCGTTGGGTGGGTGAATTGGCCGACTTTCACTTCACCATAAAATATAGACCAGGCAAGACAAACACTGACGCTGACACCCTATCACGGTTCCCAGTGAAGCTTCCGGACCACATCAGAGAGTACTCTGAGGTTTTACCTCCAGATGTTGTGTCTGCCATATGGCAGGGAGACAAAGCCGAGAGAGAAAGAGAAGTACCATGGGTTGCAGCACTTCAGCTGGGTTCCAGTGATGATAATCTGCTTCCGGCCAGTACACCATTGTTTCCTCCACAAGACATTCGAGCTGCCCAAAAAGGAGATACTTCCATCGGTGAAGTAATTGCACTGAAAGAGAGAGGATGGAACCCCAATGACAAAGACAAGAGACAAATGGGACTCACCACACGACGGCTAATCCACGAATGGAACAAACTTCGACTTGACCAGGGAATTTTATACAGACAGACAGGACAACACAGACAGCTGGTTCTCCCTGACTCTCTAAAGTCTCTTGTGCTCAAACACCTTCATGATGACATGGGGCATGTCGGGGCTGACAAAGTTACTCACCTGGCAAGGCAAAGATTTTATTGGCCTTTCATGCAGCGTGACATAGAAGATTATGTCATCCGCCAGTGCCCATGTATCAAGCAAAAGCGGCCTACTGTTCCTGAAAAGGCACCAATGGGCTCAATTACAACCAGTGTACCATTTGAGCTACTGTCGGTTGATTATCTGCACCTTGAACCGAGTAAAGGTGGCTACGAGTATATCTTGGTTCTAATAGACCACTTTACCCGATTCGCCCAGGCCTACCCAACGCGGAACAAATCTGGAAAAACGGCTGCTGAAAAGATTTTCTATGACTTTATACCACGTTTTGGGTATCCACAAAAGCTCCACCATGATCAGGGCCGCGAATTTGAGAATAACTTATTCCAACGGCTTCAGCAACTGGCTGGCATTACCCATTCTCGAACGACCCCCTATCATCCACAGGGGAACCCCGTTGAGCGCCTGAATAGAACACTTCTCCAGATGCTACGAACACTGTCAGAGGAAAAGAAATCTGAATGGAAAGACCACTTACCACACATAGTGCATGCATACAATTGTTCGAGGCATGAAGCCACAGGGTATTCACCATTCTTTCTCCTCTTTGGAAGAGCCCCACAGTTACCCATCGATTTGCTCTTTAACCTGGAACCTGAGCCACAGACTGAAACCCGTCAGGAATATGCACAGAAGTGGGCTTCCCGGATGCAGGAGGCATACAAAATCGCCTCTGAAAATAGTAAAAAGAGCTCTGCAAAAGGAAAGAAATACTATGATCGTGGTGTCAGAGGAATTGTGCTTCAGCCAGGTGATCGTGTGCTTGTCCGTAACCTATCCGAGAGAGGTGGGCCCGGCAAACTCCGTCCTTACTGGGAGAATAAGGTTCACCGTGTTGTTGAGAGGATGGGAGTTGGTCCGGTATATCAAATTCAAGCCGAAACCGGTGATCGCACTTTCCGTGTCCTGCACCGTAATCTCCTGTTGCCTGTGAATGATCTGCCACTTGAACATAATGGACAAGATAATCTGACACAGAAACAACAAAGGCAGAGACAACACCACAAGAACAGCCGACATCACAGTTCTAATACCTTAGAGCATGAATCCTGTGATTCAGAGGACGAGGAAGAATATGCGTGTAATCCCAGACCAGTCCCAGTATATGGAAGGGGAAAAGTCATTCTAGAACGATCCCATCATGAGCCAGACAGTGATCTTCGAGTAGCTGCACCAGAGTTTCACCCAGAACACCCCAGAACTGTGCCAAATAATCCCCGACCATATGAGCAACAACCCCGGGTTGTGACACCAGAACCAATGCAAGCACTGGCTGACCTGTTGCCATCGCTGGAACCTCAGGAACAATTTGATGACTGCATAGCTAGAAGTAGTCATGAGGATACTGACATGGGAGTGGAGCCGGTTGCACAGCTTATGAATGGGGAAGATATTACACTGCGGAGGTCTGCACGTGCAGTAAAGCCAAAGGAAGTGTTCACATATAATAAGATGGGACAACCCACATACCAACCTTGGGGACCAAGAGCGAATGCAATGCATACTTGTGTACTGTATCCTATTCATACTTACCCTGTCATACCTGATGCTTGCCACTATCCTTTATCACCTGTGTGGGCATATTAGACTTAAGTCAGGGGAGGACAAGTGATGCAGGACTGTTGACATTCAAATACTTACCTGTCCTTTCATAAGACTGATAGCTCTCTTCTCTTCAGAAAAAAAAAAAAACTTTATTCTGTTGGATTAGTTCTGGATGCCCGGAGGCATCTCTAAAAGCAGGGGAGAGTGTAAAGGGTGTTATAAAAAAAAAAATGTTTTATCAAAGAATTAATTGAAAACCGTCACCCCCCTATATGCTTTTTATGTGAAGACCAATAGTTTAGAATCAGTTCACCGCCACACCAGTGGATGGCGCCTGAGCGCTCCTGTGAAGCACACTATAGAGACTAGTTTTCTCCCGGGTGCGATCTCAGAAGTAAACTGACGCACCAAGGGAACGACACTCATTTTGTCTGTCTCTTTATTGTTTCACAGGTAAAATAATATACACTTTAAACATTCTCCTGACTGTTCATATGACGATGGGAAGGTTTAGGAAAGTAATTGTAAAGTGTTTTGAGTAACTTTTTCATGTTCTAATGTGTTTATACAGCTTAAATTAACACTGATGCAAACGGATTAATTGTTTAGTAAATGCATTCAAAAGAATTAAGAGTTATACAGCATTGTTGTGAAGTTTGAGCCCATTGCCAATGCGAGGTTACTTGTTATTTTTGTGTTTTAATTGAGTTTAATTGAGTAAACAGTATATCTGTTGCATTAACCATCCAATCGCCATTTTGAGTGCTGTGCACACACACGCTTAATATGTGACACGAGGCAATGAGGGTGAAGTGGTGTATGTAGAATGGTGTCAGGATTTTGGATGTAATATTAGTTTATGTATTTCTCTTATGTGCATTTGAGCAACACATTTGTGTTTGGGCATATTTTGGTTATGTGAGTGACATTTATGTGAATTTTTATTGCTTTATTCTGTACTCTTCTTTACATATAAAATGTAACTCATATATTGCCTTTGTGAAACAGGCTATGGATTACAGGTGTGTATTCATGTACTTTGTGTATGTATGTATGATTTATGTCACATGTCAGTTAATGTGCAGAAGAAATTATTTCTTTTTGTATGTAACTCCAGAAATGCTTAGAGTTACTAAAGTTTTATGATCTCAGAAGTAAACTGACGCACCAAGGGAACGACACTCATTTTGTCTGTCTCTTTATTGTTTCACAGTGTTTCACAGTATTTTCATAGGCACCCAGTGCTTCACTGCCTGTGTGTGCTTTGCTGCCAGCCCAGATATCCCCTAGGTCTGAGGCCGGTAACACAAACATAGGACGTCTTTCACGATGGGTGATGGACGTCTTTGACCATTTTGGTGAGCACCTCATTATGCCTTGAGTATGTGTGTTTGTGATTTCAACGTTCTTTGGACTAAGATGTGTTTGGGTTTTTTCGGCTCATGTCAGCATGGATTGTGAACGGTCATGATACGATTCAAGCTTGGCAAAGGAACTGTAATTGAAGGATGGGGCAGTTAAAACCACTTCAAAAATGTAAGTAAAGCATTTCATTCATGAATATTTCAAATGTCATGACTGTTTGATAATTCATGGTGCTGATTGTTAACAATTGTGCTTGCGATGAACAGTTTAATATATTTAGATGCAATATGTTGGATGTGTGTTATGTGTAAACCCTGCAATTTTGTTTTATAATGCCGAGGTTCATTCTCTTCCAATTGAGTTTGCTGAATGAGGGCTGCAAGATGTCAGTCAATCAGAACAGTGGGCTTTTACATTGAAGTTTTAAGGAGGCAGTCAAAACCGAGCGTTTCAGACAGAGGGCCAAAACACAGTGGACAATGATCATTGGATCTCAGGGATGATAATACAATTATATATATATATACAGGACTATGCAAAAGTTTTAGGCACTTGTGAAAAATGTTGCATATTGAGGATGTCTTCAAAAATAATGACACAAATAGTTTTAATTTATCACTTAATGTCATACAAAGTCCATTAAACATAAAACAGCTAAATCAATATTCGGTGTGACCACCTTTGCCTTTAAAACAGCCCCATTTCTCCTAGTTACACCTGGACACAGTTTTTCTTGGTTGTTGGCAGATAGGATGTTCCAAGCTTCTTGGAGAATTCACCATAGTTCTTCTATCTATTTTGGCTGTCTCAATTGCTTCTGTCTCTTTATGTATCTCAGACTGACATGATGTTCAGTGGGGGGCTCTGTGAGGGCCATGCCATCTGTTGCAGGGCTCCCTGTTCTTCTATTGTAATCTATTCTATTTGCAAAAGTAATGTTTAGGAGTCTAAGATTTATATTTCCTATTGACACACTAAAGCTGAAGATATAAATAACCATCTTAAGACAAATGCTTTAGTGAAACATCTTAAGACTTTTGCACAGCACTGTATATATATACTGTATTAATAAAAAAGCACTTTGTGACCCTTTTAAAGGTTTGAAGCAGAAAACAGCTCATCTCCATAAACTGTAAAAGATGTCGGGCGACAGACCCCTTTAAGAACGTCTGCACAGAGCTCTCAGTGATGATACAGGGAAAGATCTACTGTAACATTGACTATTTCCAGACATCAAAACACGTAGTTGGTGATCTGAAACAGTTTCCCAAAGACACTTCAAAATATCCTTTTTACAAGTGTTACACGAGAGAACAAGTCCCAAAGTATCTTTCAAAATAGATTATTTTTTTTTTTTTACATGTACCATGATATTCTGTCAAGTACCTTGGAGTACCATGCATGTAAACACCATAATATCTGAATATGGGAATCATTCGATAGTATGGTGGACTATGGTATTATCATCGAATATCATCACTGTAGCAGCATATTGGTTTGGGAAGGTTTACAGTATTCACTCGCTCTCTTGGATTAGGTGACTGGGTTATGTAAATCATGTATGTCCTCTTGATGACACACTTATAATATATGCGGAGGGAATCTCCGCCCACTCACAGACCTTCATTATGAGTACAGACTTTGGTTCCTGTCTGAGCTCAAACATACGAGGGGACGCTCCGGAAATACATGGTTCTGATTAATCACACTAGAAGGTAATACAGTTTCATTTGAGACCAGAAACAGAGCAAAAATGTACACCTCTAACTCTGTAGGCCTACGCCTTTATTTTACATGTGACTCGTGACCGTGAACCCTGAAGCAGAGATGAGATAAACTTTTTACTAACAAAAAAGTACAGTGGTAGTCCCCTGGTTATTTAGACTTGATACCATGTCAATGCTATGTTTTTTGGTTTTTATTTTAGAATGTACCATGAAGTACCTTGCAGTCCCATGGAAATACCAAGGTAAATTAATATGGTAATCATTCAGTATCATGGCATATATAAAGTATGTATATGCACCACCACAGGTTTATGAAATATAACCATTGTGGCATATTCAGGTACAGTAGCTAATGTGTGAGCAAATGTGAGAAGCACTAGTATACTGCATGTATATCTGGAATATCATCAAAATGTGTGTTAGGACATGTCATTTTATTTGCTAGGCAACTGCTGTTTTCCTGACAAAACCAACTGCTTTCTCTCATCCAGATGTTAAGGGAAGTTCCTCCCCAACTTTTATCTAAACAACAATTACAAAGGCGCTTAGAGGAGAAATGATGTACAGTTTGACCTAACAGGTTGGCAGGGGGAGGCATCAGCTTCTGCTGATAGTGTTGTTTATTTATACATGCTATCTGCATAGTTGCAGCACCTCATTTACTAAAGGAATTACGCAAATCAGGTAACAGCGCAAACATGGCTAAAAATAGTGCCAGTAATAGTTTGGACGGATCACTGTACTGCATTTGACTGAGAACTTACTTCTCGACTGTTAATAAAGTATGTTCCTTAGGTGCGCTGATGTGTAGTATGAATATATTCCTATGCATACTTCATCTAGGAATGCTGGCATTGCCTTGTGACATTTTGTGCAAACAAACTTGTAGGAATATTCCGGGTTCAATATTAGTTAAGCTCAATCGACAACACGTGTGATGTAATTGTGTTGTAGATGTGTTGACTTGTCCCTCCTTTTCTTTTAAAAAGCATAAATCTAGGTCACAGTGAGGCACTTACAATGGAAGTGAATGGGGCAAATCAGTAAACGTTAAAATACTTCGAATGTATAGCCACGAGACGTGAACAATGTGAGGGTTAACACAGTTTAAGTGTTGTAAAATTGCTTAATTTGCAAATTTACACATTCGTTGCAATGACGACAATGCACTAAACCCTAAAACGACTGTAAAAATGACAATTTAAACAACTTTACAATTTAAATAATCCACAAGTTTTAACATAAGGATTCATTTGTGCTTTATATTTGGCTTTAAAACCAAAATGTTCAAAATTTTTAACCTTCGAAATGTACTTTTGTTGTAATCAACAACATGCCACAAATGCTGTGGCTTGATCTTAATTTGCATTGAACCCAGAATACTATTATTACAACAAAATGTCCACAATCATCCCTTTTATATACAGTAAACATTAATGTACCACCAGCTTTACATGGGTAGTCACAGAGCTGTGTTTATTGCATCAGACAACTAGCGCAAAATGTCACACAATCTACCATATAGGCCACTTTGAGGTAGAAAAGAGGCATGTTTGCCCAAAAATTAATGACAATGACTTCATTTAAATTTGCCCTGCGCAGCAATATACTAGCACATGTGGCTAAGTTGGACAGCAGTTGGTACTGTTTGTGGATAAGACGCAGGATGTTGTGCAAACAGAGCACATACTAAAGTAGTTTAGTGAACTCCCCCTAAATCTATAACTTCAAGAATTTGCGTTGATGCAAGACTCATGGGTAAAAAGACCAACAGAACAACACAGAATGCTGACAAGGCACAATTTAGGTTGTAAATAAGTGTTCTAAGGGTGAAATTAGTTTATCAGAGTAAAATTAGACACAGAAAGCTCAGGGAATAGAAAACGAAATTACATTTTGTAGTGTACCATTCCTCATCAGAAATGGAGTATTAGTGTCTAAGAGCATTAATACAATTAAACAGATTAAGATGGTTAAGCTGGTCTCTCAGACTGGCAGTGCTGGTTAGGCTAGTCTATTTTGCTGGTTTTAGAGAGTTTTTGGAGCTGGTCCAGCTGTAAGACTATCTGATCAACCTAGCTTAAACCAGCATGGATAGCAGAAAACAGAAGGTAAAATGAGCACAAAATGAGATTTCAAGACCTGTTCCAAGTCTCTTGAGATTTGAAGATGGTCACCAGATCTTACCTGCTTATGCTGAGGTGAGGAGCCATTTTTCTGTCCCTCAAAGGGGATGCGAGAACCTGAATAGATGGAGAAGTTTTGTGCTTTGCTCCAGAGATATCTTCCCCCTCCAATTCGTCCTCAGCGGTACCCAGGGGCTTCTCTGACTGAAGAAGACCTGTGCAGGAGATGCCAAACGTTTGGGACACATTAAAGGTTTTTTGCAAGGGCAACCTGGCTTTGTTCCTGGCGTCCTATTGGCTGGTAGAGATCTGAGGGGCGGTGGCATGGTTTTATGACTGATGTTTAAGAGAGATGTTGAGCCTCGGGCATTAAAAGCACCTTTTTTCATTTTTGCACAGGAGCTAATAACACATGTTGAGCAGCGGTAATTCTGCTAATGGGAAGCCCTACTGCAGAGAGGCCCTGTTATATACGTCCAAATATTATACAATAAATATTGAACATATGCTCAAGACATAGAAACATGGGGTGTTTCTTCAACTTTGGGCAATTTCATGTCCAAGGGACTGATTTTTAGTACAACTAAAATAACTTTTAACCGTTTTTAAAACGGGCTTAGAAACATTTTAGCAGGTCTTCAACATTTATTCGTCATACTTTTCAAATGAGAATAGACTTTATTGATTTAGCCATGTCCCGGACCATGAGTTTATAAAGAAAAATCCATTATTAAAAATACAAATCATAACACATTTGAAACTACGATAATCTAAACAAAGAATTAAGTAAACATGAACCTTTTACAATATTTATTGTGAAAATTGTTTCTATCAATTTTTTAAAAAGTATGCCTGTCCCACAGTTGTGGTGTCATTTCCACCACACCTATCAATTTTGCCCCTAAGAAAGTGTTTTCAAAAGTTAGTGAAGTTAACCATTTCGACAAAAGTGTCAGTAAAGCACATGCTTGGGATGAAATATGAGATAAGTGATCTTTAAATAAAACAAAGAAAAATAAAGGTAAATAGCCTATCAACTTTATTGGGTGCCCCTTCCAATCAAGCTGACATTCACAGATCTGAAAGACAAGTGCCCAAAGTTGAAACCCCCCACAATGGGTAAAATGCAGTTGACACTTTTGTTACTCCAAATACCAAATCCAAATGACCTTCTTTCTACCATGACACTCAAAAGGATGATTTCTGAAGAATATACCAGCCACTGGTTGGGAAGCTCTAAAACGACAACAGAAAGTAGGTCTTATGACTTGTGTGCTATATTGTAACAAGTCTTCTGAAGCCATATGACAGTTTTGTATGAGGAACAAACCGGAATTTAAGTTGTTCTTACAGTTGCGGTACATTTTTGTGCAATCAGCCATGATTAACTTATTTTTTGAGCAAAAGACTCCAATAAGTGGCGGGTTGCAGAGATATCATTAGTAGTATTCGGCTGGCCAGCAGCCCAGCTCCATGAAAAATAAAACAGCTTTTATTAGGCTACTGATATGACTGGAGTATTCATTTAAATTGAATGCACATGATTTGACTATTAATTTATTTAAGGGAAAAGAAGAATAAAAAGTTGAATGCACCATCTGCCTGGCCAAAAAAAAAAAAAAAAAAGTCAAATACTCCTATATTTCCATGGATGGGCATTCATCGTGCCATTGTTTTGACAACCTTATGCAACGTCACAACGTCATTTCCATCCAGAGTTGCATACATTTTTGATGAGATCTTGTATTGATGATGGGAGAGTCGAACCACTCGGTAAAGTCTTCTCCAGCACATCCCAAAGACTTTCAATGGGGTTAAGGTCAGGACTATGTGGTGGACAATTCATGTGTGAAAATGATTCCTCGTGCTCCCTGAACCACTCTTTCACAATTTGAGCCAGATGAATCTTGGCATCCTGGAATATGCCCGTGCCATCAGGGAAGAAAAACATCCATTGATGGGATAACCTGGTCATTGCCATATAACATTGCTGAGCCTAGACTGACCAACTGAAGCAACCCCAGATCATAACACTGCCTCCAGAGACTTGTACAGTGGGCACTATGCATGACGGGTGCATCATGCGCTTCCCTTCTTACCCTGACGCGCCCATCGCTTTGGAATAGAGTCAATCTGGACTCATCAGACCACATGACCTTTTCCCATTGCTCCACAGTCCAATCTTTACGATCCCCAGCAAACTGAAGTCGTTTTTTCCGATAAGCCTCATTAACAAGTGGTTTTCTTGTGGCTACACAGCTGTTTAGTCCTAATCCTGTAAGTTCTCGTCGCACTGTGCATGTGGAAATGCTCTTAATTTCACTATTAAACATGGCCGTCAGTTCTACTGTCGATATTTTATGATGTGACTTCACCAGGCTTTTTAGTGATCACCATCACGAACATTCAAGATTTTTTTCCGATCACATTTCTTCTGTGAAGCTGACGGTTCACCACTATCCTTCCAGGTTTTAATAATGCGTTGGACAGTTCTTAACCCAATTCCAGTGATTCCAGCAATCTCCATAGTTGTTTTCTTTGCTTGATACAGGCCAATAATTTGCCCCTTCTGAAACACGGTAACTTCTTTTGCACGATCACGGGATATACGTCTTCCAACATGATTGATTAAGAACTGAGAAGCTACACTCTGCATCAGTTTAGGGTAAAAGAATTGTTGCCAGCTGAAACATATTAATCACTGCAATAATGATCCAATCATAGGCTCTTAAGGATCTGTTTATTTAAATCCAAATAGTACCTTTTTTGGCCAGAGTATATATATATATATATTTATTTATTTACAGTGCATTCAAAAAGTATTCAGACCACTTAATTTTTTACACATTTTGATATTTTCCAGCCTTATGCTATAATGTTTTAAATTATCTATTTTTTTTTTACATCAATCTACACTCCATACTCCATAATGACAAAGAAAATGTAATAAAAAGAAAAAAATGAAATATCACATTGGTATAAGTATTCAGACCCTTTGCTATGACAATTGAAATTTTGCTCAGGTGCATCTGGATCATCTTTGAGATGTTTCTACACTTTTATTGGAGTCCAGCTTTGGCAAAGTCAATTGACTGGAGATGATTTGGAAGGGCACACACCTGTCTATATAAGGTCACACAGCTGAACATGCATATCATAGCAAAAACCAAGCCAGGCCAAAGGAATTGCCTGCAGTGCTCAGAGACAGGACTGTGTCGAGGCACAGATCTGGGGAAAGCTACAAATAAATGTAGGCTGCATTGAAAATTCCCAAGAACACAGTGGCAAGTTCTGAACAACCAGGAGCTGGCTGTCTGGCCAAACTGAGCAATCGGGGAAGAAGGGCCTTAGTAAGAGAGGTGACCATGAACTCGATGGTCACTCTGGTTGAGCTCCAGAGATCATGTGTGGAGATGGGAGAAACTTGCAGAAGGATAACCATCACTGCAACACTCCACCGATCTGGACTTTATGGCAGAGTGGCCAGATGGAAGCCTCAACTCAGTGCAAGACACATGAAAGCCTGCTTGTCTTTTGCAAGAAAGCACCTAAAGGACTCTCAGACTGTGATAAACAAGATTTGGCCTCAATTCCAAGCGTCATGTCTGGAGAAAACCAGGCACTGATCATAACCTGCGCAATCCCAATGGTGAAGCATGGTGGTGGAAGCAGCGGAAGGGACTGGGGGACTGGTCAGGGTGAAGGAAAGCTGAATGCAGCAAAATACAGAGATTTCCTTACAGAAAACCTGGTCAAGAGCGCTCTGGACTTCAGACTGGGCCAAAGGTTCACCTTCCAACAGGACAATGAACCTAAGCACACAGCCAAGACAACACAAGTGTGGCTACGGGACAACTCTGTGAATGTCCTTGAGTGGCCCAGTCAGAGCCCAGACTTGAACCCAATCGAACATCTCTGGAGAGATCTGAAAATGACTGTGCACCGATGATCCCCATCCAACCTGACAGAGCTTGAGAGGAAATTTCAGAGTTGAGAGTTTCAACATTTTAGACACATGACATAAACAATATGTGTGTTGCAGTATGTTTCTGTGTGAAAGTTAAATTCAATTTTAAAACTTTGTTGGCATGATGACATAATGTTTTAACCTTAAAACAACCGTAAAAATGACAATTTAAACAATTTTACAGCTCAAATAACACAACAAATTGCCCCATTCACATCCATTTTAAGATCCTCGATTGTTCCTTTTTTAATTTTTTTCTTTCAATAAAATGAGGGATGAGTTGAAAATATTTGTATTATTGAGCTTAACTTGTGTTGGACCTGGAATATTCCTTTAATATGAGACACAGTAGAAATTTGTCTTTATACATAGAAAAAAATATTATAATGTTGCCATAAAATGCTCTGTGGAATTGATCAGAAGTGCCTGTACTAAGAAGGTTTTGCCTTGCAGCTTTGCCATCATCAGAGAAAGATCCTGGGGAAGGAAATACTAATGACATCAAAACGGGGCTATGGAAGTGGCCCGCAGGCATGTCAGCCACAATGATTCCTCTTACATCAAATGTGAGGTAATTTATACCTTACAAGAGGATTTAGGGTATCGCCATAGGGCCCAGACCATCTTCATTCACTCATCAAGATTAAAGTTTCAAAATGGGTTTTGCCTGTTACAAAGGGATAATAAAACACGTGAAAAGTTATAGCATAATCTTTAAAAAGAAGAACTGCTGAACCACGCACCATGTTCTCCTAAAACACATGTTCAGGCTGTTGAGGAACATCTGGCTAGCTTGTCATTAATTCAAGATTTTAAAAACCAGGTAAAGTGCAAAAACTTGAAGAATGTGTGAACACTCACAAAACAACTGTGTGAGACTAAATGGGTTGCTCAGGACAGCATACTAACATATGCCTTTTACTCTTACTACCTCTGCAGTACAGTTGTATGTATATTGTACATTAATAGTGTAATGTATACTGTCTATAGAGGTACAGTACATGGGGGAGGTATACAGTACAGTATAGCAAATATTATTTTTCTTTCCCATTTGTTCCAACAGCAACAGTAATTACATTGGAGTGGTGGTGGTGTAGTGGTCTAAAGCACATAACTGGTAATCAGAAGGTTGCTGGTTTGATCCCCACCTCAAGCCACCACCATTGTATCCTTGAGCAAGGCACTTAACTCCATGTTGCTCTGGGGGGATTGTCCCTGTAATAAATGCACTGTAAGTTGCTTTGGATAAAAGTGTCTGCCAAATGCATAAATGTAAATGTACATTTCTTAGTTACATATTTTATATATATATATATATATATATATATATATATATATATATAAATATAATGAAATTCTGAAAACAAAGTTTGCTAGATTTACGCTGCTAAATTAAGGCTTAAATGTGTCATCACAGGCTGTGAAAAGGGTGGGTCCATATACCTTATTCACAGCAGCACCATCTTTGATTTTTGATGGTAATGACAACGAGGCTGAGAGATAGAGACATAGAGGCATGAAATTTTGATAGCTTTATACACTGTCATTAAAGAGACTGTACGTCTATCCCTCACAGCCTCTTTTTCATTCCCGTCAAAAAATGGCGCCATCGGAATTATCGTAAATACGAGTATCCCACTTGGAAATTGCACACAAACGACCACTCAAGTTGTAATTACGGGTGCTCCTCAATTGGAAGGCTGCACCCCTGTTATGCTGGACATCTCAGCTGCCACGTCATCAAGCACCGTTGAAGGCTGTCTCAAGTGTGAGGACACTTGGAAGGCAGCCTCATATGCCATATTTTGGAGTATCCTTCATGGTCTTCAATCACTCACAATCCTTTGCACATGTCCACATATATTTTAAAAAAGGGCAGAAAACAAGTCACATGAGCGCGGTGTCAGAAAACTTTATGATGCAGTGTCAACCCACTCCTAGCAGGATTCAAACCAGGGTCTCCTGCATGGAAGGCAGGTACACTAACGAGGGGCCCAAATGTTACAGCCTCTAGCATCAGTTGCTAATGCACCTCTTGAGGCGAGGGGAGTAAGGTTTACTCACTGCAAAGCTACCTATCAGCTGGCAGCTGTTACAGCAGATTACTTTTTTATCTCCAAGTATTTATTCTTAAATGCAATAATTACAATATGTAGAATAATTACAAACTAGAAGATAAATAGCACAAAAAAATAAATAACTAAAATAAATAAAAGGCCAATTAATTTGAAAAGCTTTAAAAGATTCTAGGTATAGATAAAAGTCTAGGGTTTTTTCATATTTGAAAGGGTTGAAATATAAATGCTAAGATCAGTGTTGCAAAATGTATTATATAAAAGTTTTTTTTTTTTGAGTGATTCTAGCTTTGTGAATAAAACAGCGGAAGGGACTGGACATGAAATTGTTCTTTTAATTCTTTCAGATAAATCATATAAACTCAAATAAATTATTCATGAAGTGGCCTAAGAATTTAAAGTTCCCCGTCTGTCGCTCACTTCGACGTTGTGTCTGCCAACTTGGCAGACAGTATTTGCATACCCCGCCCCCGGATATACGAGTATAAAAGCGGAGAAATACATCGAGTTTATTCAGAAATTTTCTTCGGAGCTGATGGTTGTGCATGCAGTCACACACCCGTTCCTGTTCCTCTGACGCTTCTACTGATGTTGGATCTATGGCGTACTTCAGTGGCTTTCTCCTTCTTGCACGGCAGTGCAGTTTGCCCCTGGGTGCTTCAACAGCGCAGAACTTGAAAGAGTTTATTAAAAGAGTAATTTTTTTCTTGTAAAAGAGTAATTTCCTCTAAAGAGCAATACACAGCGGTGCTGAACGTCCTTTTCAGGACGCGTCTTTTTAAAGATGCCCTCCTGCCCCTGTGTTGTTCCTGGATGCGGTAGAGTGCTCTCCACTTCAGACGGCCACAGGTGTTGTCTCGTGTGTCTGGGCAGCGATGACACCGAGGCAGCGTTTGTGGATGGTTCATGTTCTCACTGTGAGAGCATGACCATTGCAACGTTGCGGTCGTGGCTCGCTTTCAACGGAAAGCACACCACTCCAGCCGCCCCCCCATATTGCTCCTTCTTCCCACGGGATTGAGGACGATGCAGCTGGCGATGGAGGCGATCTGGGGATGGCAGCACTGTGTGCAGCTCCGCCGGGTACACGCGGAGCTGCACCCGCCCCCCAGCACGCTCGTTGACTCACGTCCATGCTCGAGGCAACAGCGGCACAGCCAGCCTGCCTATCCTCTAGATATCTGCGTCGGAGAGTGCAGCGTCTGACCCGGATGACTCCCCTGGGTTGGCGCCTTCGAGCCAGCACGACAGGCTGAGGCTGACGCGCAGATGACCGATATGCTTTCCCGGGCCGCCGCCAGCGTGGGGCTGGACTGGAACCCTCCATCCTCCCCACAGCCATCGCGGTTGGATGACAGGTTCCTGGGGTCTGGGCGCCGCTCACACTCTCCGCTTCAGATGGCCACAGGCACTGTCTCGTGTGTCTGGGCTGCGATCACACCGAGCACACTCAACAAGGAGTGTTGCATCCTCTTGGGCACTGGCCAGAGGCATCTCCCTGGCAGACATGTACAGAGCAGCGGGTTGGGCAACACCTAATACCTTTGCGAGATTCTACAATCTCAGGGTAGAGTCATCTCGTCCCGTGTTTTCTCAGGTCCAAGCCGGTAGAACTCAGTAACACGCTGACGGATTGACCGGGTGAATCGCTTGCACCTAGCGCCTTTTCCCTCGGCTGAGGTAATACCGTGCACTTTTTCTCCCAGGAGAGCCCACTCAACCGGCTCCCTGGATGACTCCTCCCTTGCCCTGTGTGTCCACAATTCGGTGGAGGAATTCTCCGATCCAATCCACTGCGGGTACTCAAATCTACCCTGTACTGGAATAGGTGCTCCGCAGGTTAGGGCTCATATGTGGATGTTCCACCTGTGTGTATTTTCCGCGGTACGGTCTCCTTACGAGTGGACTGGTGTCTCCCTTGAGCAGTTCCCGCTGCCCCCCAGTCGCCGTGTCTGTAGCAACTCCTCCTCCCAAAGAGGCGGGATCTACCACTGCGCCACTAACCACTTGTAACCTAAAAGGCCATGTGGTGTATTTCGCCACTTTTACCTCCCCCTCTCTGGGCGGGTGTGGTCTCTGCAGGGTCTTTTCCCCCTGAAAGAATAGGAAACTGGGTAAACATTCCCACGATGTGTGTAAGGGCCCCAGCTGTTTTGCTCTATGTGAGAAACATAGAGAGAAAAAAGGCCCGGCCTTGTTCCCTGTCTAGGGTAACTATAAGGGTTCCGATGACTTTATGGGGCATTGGGGAAGGATACATGCAGTCTGATACAGCTGGTCGCTTTGGCACGTCAAGTACCTGCCCGCTCCTGTGTCAGCAGTACACGTACATGGCTCAGCGCATGGCGTGATTTAAATTGGACCCCTAGTGTCGCTTCTTCGACACAACGTTGAAGTGAGCGACAGACAGGAGGGATGGAGGGAAGGAGACGTAGTGTCCTCCCGCCACATCGCTGAGCCGAGCCACTGTTGTGGCCGGACCATTTCCTCAGAAAATTCCTGAATGAAACAGATGCATTTCCCCACCTTTATACCCGTATGTCCGGGGTGGGACATGCAAATTCTGTCCGCCAACTTCTCATTGGCCTTTTTTTATAGATCAGAGGTATTCGGCACTCAAGAGAGACCCCTAGTGTCGCTTCTTCAACACAACGTCTTGTTCCCTCCATCAGGGAACGGAGGTTACATCCATAACCTAGACGTTCTTACATTTACATTTAAGTATTTGGCAGAAGCTTTTATCCAAAGCGACTTACAGTGCACTTATTACAGGGACAATCCCCCTGGAGCAACCTGGAGTTAAGTGCCTTTCTCAAGGACATAATGGTGGTGGTTGTGGGGATCGAACCAGCAACCTTCTGCTTAGCAGTGCAGTGCTTTAGCCCACTACACCACCACCACCACTCCTCTGTTCTTGAGACAGAGAAATCTGCTCAAATTACATTTTAATTAATAATCATATAGTTATATATTTTTAAAGATATTTCCCCTTAAATATGCACTTCATTGACTACTATTATGAGTTATGAGTAGCGTGTGTAAAAAATAACTGCTTAATCAAATGGTTATCTTGACTGTAGCTTAATTACTTTAAATGATGAGCCTGTACCGTATTTTGGAAAGCTGTAGTTTTAAAGCAGCTTACTCAACGCTGTTACATTAATGTCAATATTTGAATGGTACACACATGGGTGGCCTCACTGGCCAAAACATCCGCATGCATTCAGTATATAGTACACACTGCCTCTGTTTAAACAACCATCAGTTTGGCTGCAATAAATGCTGGGTAAAACAGATATGTAATCTAATCAAATTATGAATTGCAGGGTTTTATCATTTAACAGCCATGTGCATGTGTCCACGCCTCAGTTATGCCTTATTTACTTACTGCAAACTAAACTAAACTTCATCCAAACTAATGTCTAAAAACAAAGAACATGGTCAAACACATGTGTGGTGTTTTATGTGAGTATTAAGGAGAGGTAGTACACGTGGATGGACTTTTTTCAAATAAATGTCTATTTCAAAATAACACTCATATTAAAGTGCACACACACACACACACACACACACACACACACACACACACAGAAAGGTATTGTGTCTTTGCTTTTCAAAAAACAGAATTATAATTAGGCATAATCTTGATATGCACACATTTGCATATTATATCAAAAGAAATTGGCCTACAGACCCCAAAGAAAATGTCATCACATTTTTTTTCACTCATCAACAATGAAAAAATAAAACAATAAAAAAACCTTATAAAATGCTAATAGGCCCCGTTATATGTATATATATATATATATATATATATATATATATATATATATATATATATATATATATATATAGGCAGGCAGATAGATAGATAGATAGACAGACAGACAGACAGACAGACAGACAGACAGACAGACAGATAGATAGATAGATAGATAGATAGATAGATAGATAGATAGATAGATAGATAGACAGACAGACAGACAGACAGACAGACAGACAGACAGACAGACAGACAGATATATAGATTAGATAGATAGATAGATATATAGATTAGATAGATAGATAGATAGATAGATAGATAGATAGATAGATAGATATGACCTTTTCTATAATAAAATATAAAATAATTAAATGATTATACATTCTAAAAAAACTATTTAAGCAATTCATAACAAATTTCTCATTTGTAAAGGAGTAGTTAATCTTTAACTAAATTAATAATAATAAAAAAAAACTCAGAAATCATAAAACATTAAAAAGAGATACAGTATTTTTATTTATATTGTATAGCTTATTTTTTCTTATTATCATTTACAGCTTAATTCTATTCTGAACTAGTACACCGACACACGTGCCATTTCTGACCGTGCTTAAAGTTGAATTATTTCATTTATACACGAACGTAATGACACTATTTGTAAGCCCGCGTTCACGGTGCATCTGAGAGAGAGAGAGAGAGAGAGAGAGAGAGAGAGAGAGAGAGAGAGAGAGAGTACGCAAACGCGCTACTGCAGGGCGCACAGGAGCTGAATGATCGCCATGGCAACAACAGCATCAGCATCTTCAGCAGCATCAGTACTAACAGTAGCAGCCGCGAGCCGCTCATGCCCGTATCAACACGGAGACCTGCCGTAGTCATACACACACAAACACACATACACGTACTCCCGTTCATAACGCATACACTCCCTCTGAACTTAATGACATAGGATCAAAGCGGGTGCACGGATCACGTTGCCGGGGTCGCGCATGCTGCGTCGTCACGCAGGCAGGTAAGGTCTTTTCTCTCGTATTGTTCATCTGTTTGGCTCACATCGACAGTAGGCTTGTGTTTGAATGGCATTTCTTAATGACTGTCTAGCCTGCTGTGATATTGCTCAGCTTTAAGCTTCTCTGGAATGGACTAGGAAGAATATTACGTTATTAAGCTGTTATGAACATATTGAATGCGTATTCTGCCAATAGTACACGCCATCTGGTTCCAACAGTTTAAATACAGTAGTGCTGGTTAGTCCAGAAAAGCCCAATAACAATGTGTTTCTTTACAACAACACATCAGATCACAGTTTGAACATTATATATGCAGAACATTTTCTTGGATGACATTGATGTTGACTTGAGCTGTACACATTGTCCTGGACGGCAAGGTTAGAACTGCTTTGACTTACAGGGACGCTAATTTGGTTTCTATTATAAAATAGTTTACTGTGTCTGGAATGGTTGGTAGACTAAAGGAAGTGTACATATATAAACCCTAATATGGATACAAGCATTGATGGATTTGCATTTTAATTAGACATTAAAGATAAGACCAATAATGGGTTTTATATGAAGCCTGTATATATATATAGGCTATTAGTTCTTTAATACTGAGTGTCCAAGGAATAGCACTTAGCATCAACCGCTGCTCTTGGCATTAACTGTATAATATACAATTATAATGTGTATAATAATAGTAATACAGTTATATTCAAAATGCTGTTGAATCTCAAGAAAATTCTCTGGATCATATTTTAATCCAAAATCAAAATAAACAAATAAGAAACTACATTTTGCATTTATTAATGATGTTTTTTTAGGGCAATTAAATTAATATTTTGGGTTCTATTCAAGTTAAGCTAACTCAACTAAAATCTTGGTGACAATAATTTACAATAGAGGTAAATGTGGGGGCAATCCGTTAAATTACTCACCGTTTCAAACATTTTTAGCCACATGAAATAAATAAACATATGCATGTTAACATGATATTAGCATCATTAATCCACTTACAAACCTTTCCTTTGTTTATCCAATTTTATCCACCGCAAAAAAATATGATTTAAACAAATTTGCAGCTCACAAAATACATAATTTTAAATTTATATTAAATTACAAGCTTCACATCTCTGCCTTTAAACCCTCCAAATATGGATCCCATTCACTTCTATTGTAAGTGATTACATGTAACCTTGTTTTTTTTTTTTTTTTTAGAAAATGAGGTATAAGTCAAAAGTCATTTTGGCTCATTACTGTAATGTAAAATTAAATTAAATTAAATTAAAAAATCATCATTAGAGATATATCATAGTAGTACTCACTTGGTCATTTTTGCTGATTTTATATATATTCAAAAAATCATTGTACAACAGCAATCATTTTAAAATGATCATTGAAAACAGCAGGAACAGTAATAGTAAAATGTCTGGATGGATTACGGTAATGAGGAGGTAAAATGTGCTCAAACATCCTGAAAATAATGTCACAATGCAAAAATTGTAATGGCCCTAAACGTAGGCTCCATTTTCATTTAGCAAAACATAATTACATATATATATATATATATATATATATATATATATATATATATATATATATATATATACATATATATATATATATATATATATATACACTCACCTAAAGGATTATTAGGAACACCATACTAATACTGTGTTTGACCCCCTTTCGCCTTCAGAACTGCCTTAATTCTACGTGGCATTGATTCAACAAGGTGCTGAAAGCATTCTTTAGAAATGTTGGCCCATATTGATAGGATAGCATCTTACAGTTGATGGAGATTTGTGGGATGCACATCCAGGGCACGAAGCTCCCGTTCCTCCACATCCCAAAGATGCTCTATTGGGTTGAGATCTGGTGACTGTGGGGGCCATTTTAGTACAGTGAACTCATTGTCATGTTCAAGAAACCAATTTGAAATGATTCAAGCTTTGTGACATGGTGCATTATCCTGCTGGAAGTAGCCATCAGAGGATGGGTACATGGTGGCCATAAAGGGATGGACATGGTCAGAAACAATGCTCAGGTAGGCCGTGGCATTTAAACGATGCCCGATTGGCACTAAGGGGCCTAAAGTGTGCCAAGAAAACATCCCCCACACCATTACACCACCACCACCAGCCTGCACAGTGGTAACAAGGCATGATGGATCCATGTTCTCATTCTGTTTACGCCAAATTCTGACTCTACCATCTAAATGTCTCAACAGAAATCGAGACTCATCAGACCAGGCAACATTTTTCCAGTCTTCAACTGTCCAATTTTGGTGAGCTCTTGCAAATTGTAGCCTCTTTTTCCTATTTGTAGTGGAGATGAGTGGTAACCGGTGGGGTCTTCTGCTGTTGTAGCCCATCCGCCTCAAGGTTGTGTGTGTTGTGGCTTCACAAATGCTTTGCTGCATACCTCGGTTGTAACGAGTGGTTATTTCAGTCAAAGTTGCTCTTCTATCAGCTTGAATCAGTCGGCCCATTCTCCTCTGACCTCTAGCATCAACAAGGCATTTTCGCCCACAGGACTGCCGCATACTGGATGTTTTTCCCTTTTCACACCATTCTTTGTAAACCCTAGAAATGGTTGTGCGTGAAAATCCCAGTAACTGAGCAGATTGTGAAATACTCAGACCGGCCCGTCTGGCACCAACAACCATGCCACGCTCAAAATTGCTTAAATCACCTTTCTTTCCCATTCTGACATTCAGTTTGGAGTTCAGGAGATTGTCTTGACCACACCCCTAAATGCATTGAAGCAACTGCCATGTGATTGGTTGATTAGATAATTGCATTAATGAGAAATTGAACAGGTGTTCCTAATAATCCTTTAGAAAAAAAATCCAATATTTTATTATTGATTAGCGGTTAAATATGATCAGGAAATTCACTTTACAGGTTTTGTGAAAATCAATCATATGATGATTTTATTTTTGTAGTCTAATGAATATTTAGTGATTATTCTGGCCAAAAAATCAGACATAAAACTATTATTAAAAGTGACTGAATACACTTTACAAAAATTGGGTAACATAAGTTAATGCAATGAACAATAATTATTTAAAGCATTTATTAATCATGGTTAATCAGGGCTGGACTGGGAAGAGAATTCGTCCCGGGATTTTACATGGCAAATGGGGGGTTGGGTGTTCACTGTCCTTTTCTGCATATCGCCGGCGCCGTTTTGTGGTTCGTTCTGCACAAAAATCTGGCTCATTTTTGCTTATCACGATCCATTCGGCATGTTTCACTCTGTTCTACCGATGGCACAGATCGGCCCCAAAGTGTGTTGGCCCACCGGGAAAATGCCCGGTATGCCAGATTACAAGTCCAGCCCTGTGGTTAATATTTATTAATCTAAATATCATTGTTCACCGTTAGTCCACGTTAGTTCACACTGCATTTATTAACGCTACACAACTTCTACGTTTAAGAATATGTTGAATGTTGAAATTAACATTAACCAAGATTAAATGTAAATTCATGTAATCTAATGTGTTTTACTCATATATGCAACCTTATTCTGCATATTGTTTATCGAGAACTTATAAAAACAATGATCGATATCGGTATCAGCCCTAAAAACAACATTGGTATATGTGTAATCTTAATTGTAGGCTATATATCAATACTATATTTAAGAGTAAATTTGGTATATTTTGCTTAAAAACGTTTCATGATGGTACTGTATTTCTAAGTAGGAAACTCTGCGAAATCTTTTCCAGTGTGCTGAGAGATTTTGTGTAATGAGAATGTCTCTAGTAGAGCTGAACTGCCAAAAACACAGTTGATGACTCGATAAACTCCAGGTTACTGGAACTCACTATAGACCAGAACCAAACCATGATTTTACACTTCAGTTTCTGTAGCTCTACTAAAAGAGCATGGTACAACTGCAGCATCACCAGTGTAATGGGTTCGACTCCCAAGGATCACATACCAAGATAGCTTAAATACATTGTATAGATTTGGATAAAAGCATCTGCCAATGCAAATAAAGTGCACCCAAACAATCCTTGTCTATTTAATGTTATCGTAATGATGCATTAGTCACAATCAAACAATCAGGACAATTTTATATGAAGAAATGTTGAGATGTCAAATTTCACTTTTACCAGCTATGCTGGAATTGCTCAAGGGATTGGGCATGACGTCTTTCTGTGAAGGTCAATAAATCTGATATTCACAGCTGTGTCTGTGCGAGCCAGGCTGCAGATCTATTTTTCAAATTATGTCACATGTAGAGGAAGCTTAAAGGTAGTATATACAGCTCACAAACGAATATAAATTCTTTCATTATCTACTCACCCTCATGTCGCCCCAAACCTGTGAACTGTAGAATAATAGAAATGTTTGAAGAATCCGTATGCAGATCTTTTTTTTATCTTTTAATCATTACGTACGTTTTTATATGGTTGAAAAGTGGTTACGTTTAGAGGTAGGGCAAGTTTAAGGGATCTAAAATGTATATAAAATAGTAAAAATGTAGCTATTCAAATACATTTGTATTGTACAGGATTTACATGATTAATTTAATATAATTACATTTATTTTATTTTTAATTATTTGTTTTAACATTTTTAAAGCTTAAAATCTTAAAAAATGTGGTGGGTGTTTTAGATGCTGTCAGTATTGTACGTTTCGGCGTCCATTCAAATGTTAAAAAATGTATGTTTAAATATTACATACGAATAGCTACAAATAATAATGAAATCAGGCTTTAATAATAATAATAATAATAATAATAATGAGATCTAGTCATTATTCACTCGTAATTGTCACCTCCTCTGAAACTTGCACCTGGACTTCCTTTGCGTCCAGATTAAAAAAATACCTGACATTGGTACTTGCATCAAAAGTGATGCGATATTTCTTAGTTTGGCATGTGAAGCTAGTTTTGGAGGGAAAGGTTATCAGTGAATAAATACTTACACTTTAGTCTATTCCTCAAACAATGCCACTGTATGGCTAAATCAAAAGACTTAGATTATAGCTCACAAGTTGTATGGACTACATAGCAGGTCTAGCATGTGGGTTTGAAACAGCATAAGGGTGAGTAAATAATGACAGACTATATATTATCATGTTTTGGGAGAATGTCTACCTTAAAAAGTTCAGCTCATGGCATTTGACTCAGTCTGGCATTTTCAGGCTGGTGTGAAATCTGTATTAATCTGAACTGTAAATGAGTGTTGTGAGTAATGCAGTAACAGAGATTTGGATGCTATAGCAAGTGACATTCAAATTAAAACTTGCGAGTCCCGTGAGGGCCTGAACATGTCTCGACATTTAACACCTTTAATGGATGCAGCCTGTGCTTGCTGGAAGACATAAAGTACCCCAAACACCAGCATGACGTTACTGATGTGAAAAAAAACAGCATATTTTCCGGCAGACTTCCGATCATACAGGTCTGTCCACCCTGCCCCAGGCAAAATGTGTAGCATGACATTCTGGGAATGCTGAAAGAAAGTACTAAAGATCATTGAACTGTCATAGATGATCTACTATATACAAAGTTGCAGAAAGCTCAGACTGCCTGCTGTCAAATGCAAGTGATTTCACTTCTGAATTCAGATTGATATGGATTGTGTGAGTTTTGGGGCTGTTATGAATGCACATTTAAACATCCCAAATTATTTCGGACATTGCAACGATATAATAGGGCTGGGTATTGATACAGATTTAACGATTCAATTCAGATCTTGGTTTGATTTGATTCCTTTTAATTTGGAAATATTTCAGTGATAATGACCATTTTGCTTACACATGAAGGAAACTCTCTCTCAGACAATGCTAATAATTATGCAGGGGACCTTCTTGCTTGGGATATTACGTAGAGGATTCTTCCTCTACGTAGAGCAATTTTCACGTTCAGTGTGAACAGACACCCAAATTACGCCCGATTGGGACATGTTGTATTGCGGGCAGTGTCTTCTGTGTATTTTTGCATCATTTTGTCTCTGTATGGCCCAGTAGCTCTCATTTCAGGCAGCTATCATTGACTATTAATGATTTTGTTTCATATATATATATAATCGAATTTAAGTTAGCTGTGAATGTGTGTGTGTTTTCGTGTGTGTGTTTTTGTGTGTGTGTGTGTGTGTGGGCAGGTTTGGTTACACAAGTTACAAATTGGTAATTACCAGGGTATTATGCTATAATTGTGGTTTATGAGGACATTTCTATTGTCTCCATAATTATAATTGCTTAAAACTGAACTGTTTTTTTTGAAAATGTAAAAATGCGGAAAGTTTTTGGTGAGGGTTAGGTTTAGGGGTAGGGTTAGGGTACGGAGTCTATAGTTCATACTATGCTATATTTTTACATACAGTGTAAAAATCATTATGTCTTTGGAGAGTCCTCATCAAGATAGCCACACCAACATGTGTGTGTGTGTGTGTGTGTGTGTGTGAGTGTGTGTGATTGTTAAGGTTTTTCTCAGGTTTCTCTGTTTGTGTTTGTAACATTTTGTACTTGGGCCATTCTCATGTGGTCATGTGACTCTGTTTCATGTGATCATTTTAATCTGTTCACGTTGTTCCCGCAGGGTCCAGTGCATGCCGCATAAATAATTTACAAGCACTATTGTCCTATTGCAGGACTCTCCTTATACAGAGCGGAACAATCAATCACTCTATCTATCTATATGTCTGTCTGTCTGGCTATTAAATATCTGTCTGTCTGTCTGTCTGTCTGTCTGCCTATCTATCTATCTATCTATCTATCTATCTATCTGTCTGTCTGTCTGTCTGTCTGTCTGTCTGTCTATCTATCTATCTATCTGACTGTCTGTCTGTCTATCTATCTATCTATCTCTGTCTGTCTGTTATCTATCTATCTATCTATCTATCTATCTATCTATCTATCTATCTATCTATCTATCTATCTATCTATCTATCATCTATCTATCTGACTGTCTGTCTGTCTGTCTATCTATCTATCTATCTATCTATCTATCTATCTATCTATCTATCTATCTATCTATCTATCTATCTCTGTCTGTCTGTCTGTCTATCTATCTATCTATCTATCTATCTATCTATCATCTATCTATCTGACTGTCTGTCTGTCTGTCTATCTATCTATCTATCTCTGTCTGTCTGTCTGTCTGTCTGTCTGTCTATCTATCTATCTATCTATCTATCTATCTATCTATCTATCTATCTGACTGTCTGTCTGTTATCTATCTATCTATCTATCTATCTATCTATCTATCTCTGTCTGTCTGTCTGTCTATCTATCTATCTATCTATCTATCTATCTATCTATCTGACTGTCTGTCTGTTATCTATCTATCTATCTATCTATCTATCTCTGTCTGTCTGTCTGTCTGTCTGTCTGTCTGTCTATCTATCTATCTATCTATCTATCTATCTATCTATCTATGTCTGTCTGTCTGTCTGTCTGTCTGTCTGTCTGTCTATCTATCTATCTATCTATCTATCTATCTATCTATCTATCTATGTCTGTCTGTCTGTCTGTCTGTCTGTCTGTCTGTCTATCTATCTATCTATCTATCTATCTGTCTGTCTGTCTGTCTGTCTGTCTGTCTGTCTGTCTGTCTGTCTGTCTATCTATGGTTAATTATAAAGCAGAGTGGATGTTTGATGAGCTGACACGGCCAGTTCAGGGTAAAACTGCATCAGAAGGAAGGATTGTTCGGAATGGCACACTACATTCTATTTTTGAAAGAAATTAGTATGCAGTATGTGGATAGCAGGCAACTGGATGACTAGTGTGCTGGACTTCATCTATTTCCAGTGTGATGAATGAACCGATATCAACCTTGTTTTTTTATTATTGCTTCATAAATCTTTTTTTAATTGTGCAGCCAAAAATGTTGTCTTAAAGGAATATTCTGGGTTCAATACAACGTACACCCACATAGCACATCACTCCTAGTTATTACACACATTTTTAGACAGAACTCTGTGGACTGTGAGGTACATGTGAGTTTGTCTATTTAGTTAAAGTGTGGCATGGATGACATATACTGTAAAAAGGAAAAGTCATTTTAATCCACAAAATGTACTGTACAATCACAAAGTACAGTATTAAAGGTTCCTAAACAGCACAGTTCAATATCTTATTTCATTGCCATTCAACATATGAAATGGACTGCATTGTGCTTGGTAAAGCATGCAGGCTAAAATGTGGCTGCGTTTTTCTAAGCAGTGTCAGCAGTTGTACTAAATTAGTTATTTTATATATTTATTTATTTTACCAAAGCTGTGTGGAACCCTGAATATATATATATATATATATATATATATATATATATATATATATATATATATATATATATAAATTACATCACTATATTTATTATATATTATTATTTTAAATAGACACAAAACAGTCTTAAAATCAAATTGTAAAGAAATATAAAGATAAAGTAAGGAGACACACATAAATTAAAATATAAAATACAACTGCAAATATCAGTTACATCAATACCTGCAAGAAGGGAAGTGGCGCTTTTTAAAATGTAGATATCTGAACTGTATGCGACAGAGCCTGTGACGATTACTGGACGATATCGTGGCTCAAACTAAAAGGCAGCTGTCTGCTGGGTCACTTCAAATCTGATGGCCAGTGTGTGTGATGAATTTTCAGTAGTTCGCAGCTCAAACATCCACAAGAATAAATATACTAAACTTGTACACATACTGTACAGGCACACACACACACACATCGACTCACAGGGCCATATGATCTCCCTAAGCAAGCACACAGCCTGCAGAATTGATTAAAATAGCAAGTTGAGCAAGTGTCTTCAGTCAGAAAGAGATTTATGATTGCACACACACACACACACACACACACACACACACACAGATGCACACACACAAAAATAAAGACAACAGGAAAGAGTCATACATGGTTGGAATAACCTTTTTAATTTTTGGGAGAAGTATCCCTTTAACGTGTTACCAGGGCTGTCGTCAAGGCAAGGGACCACCTGTATTGACCTTGTATTGTGGGGCCAATGAGATTTCAGTGAGACTCTATATATAGCAGCATATCTTTTTTTTTTATCAAAAAGTATTGAATGTTTTCCCTGATTGTTGGAAAGCTAATCTATTCCATTTGATCTCTTTGCATGTGCACTGTTGTGTCCCATAATGCATCATTCTCCACAATGCCATCTGTTTGTGCTGTAGTGTAGCTGCAGTGGTCAGTGCTATTTTACCCCGTCCTCGACAGGCTCTTAGAACATTGAATCCAACAGGGTGGAACATTGTGTCGATTAACGCAAGGGCAGCATTACAAGGGAAACACAATTTAAATTTCTCTGCATCAGCTGCCAGAACAAAGTGACTGCAGCTTCAAATCAGTTAACCTTTAACAACCCGAGACATCACACTAAATGACTAATAAACGCTATGGCACTTTTGCTGTTCCGTTTCCATTTTTGACTCATTTTAATGGTCTTAATGTTTGCTGTAACACCGTTCTTATCAATAGTTCATTCCTCTTAAAGGGATAGTTCAATGCAAAATGAAAATTCTGTCACCATTTACTCACCCTCATATTGTTCCAAACCCATATGTCTTTTTTTCTTCTGTGGAATACAAAGGACGTTTAATGAGCCGAAGCTCTGCTCTTATCAATATTTCATTACTGTTAAACTTCCTGTCATGACTAACAATAAAGGCCCTGTGTTTTTCATCATTGCTGTTTATTACTAGAAAGTCGGCTCAGCCCTGCACCTACTGCTTCAACAGATCAGAATAAGAAATGTGCAGGCCTACACTTCCCTGTTCCCGTAGGTGTGCGCTAAATGGGGACATACATTGTGATTGTGCTCTAGTTTTGAGTTTCTCTGTAAGTAACGTTACAGAGGTTATTAATCAAACTCACTACAGTAAAATAGAAGTGATGAGCTTTCTTGCAAATCACATGAAGGCTGGATTAAAACGATCATGATATCGATTCTAAAAGTCCCTAGATCAATGTTTTACTTTAAAGTTTACGTCAGTTTAAGTTTCCCAATTCCCAATGCGCTCTAGGTCCTCGTGATGGCGTAGTGACTCACCTCAATCCGGGTGGCGGAGGACGAATCTCAGTTGCCTCCGCGTCTTAGACCGTCAATCTGCGCATCTTATCATGTGGCTTGTTGAGCGCGTTACCGTGGATACCTAGTGCGTGTGGAGGCTTCACACTATTCTCAGCGACATCCAAGCACAACTCGCCACGTGTCCCACCGAGGGCAAGAACCAAATTATAGCAACCACGACGAGGTTACCCCAAGTGACTCTACTCTCCCTAGCAACCAGGCCAATTGGTTGTTTAGGAAGCCTGACTGGAGTCACTCAGCAAGTCCTGGATTATCATTTTTTAATTAATCTATTCATAATGTACCAAGTTAGAAGTTTCCCTCTATTATTTACAACAATAGCTGAGAGAGAGTTTCTTTTATGTAAGCAAAATGGACATTATACCTGAAATATTTCCAAATGAATCAGAATCAAATTAAACTTGAATTGAGAGTTTGAATCAAACCGGAATCAGAATCAAATCAAATCTGGAACTCTGGATCGAGACCATCTCAATTAGACAGATTCATTGTTTTTATCTAAGAGTAAAATGTGAAAAAATGTAAGTAAACATGTTCTTTGATCAACATCACTTGTTCCTGGAACAATATTCCAATCAGCCAATCTACTATTGTTCGGAATTATGTGAAGAATTATGCAAAATGCAATGATAAACATTTCGAACTCTAGTATGCTACTGTACACCGTTTCATGTTTTTTGTAAATGTGTCTGTGGCACGGTGGAGGGCATGGCCAGGTCGTGACTCAACGCGCCCGGTCCCGTATTAGGCTAATCAAGCCACCGAGAGGGATAAAGGCCGATCGTGGAGGGCGGTGCGAGAGAGAGAGATCCTTACGGACATGTCCATCGTCCTGTGTGTTTAAGAAAAAAAAGACAAACACACAGGACGACGGACATGTCCGTAAGGATCTCTCTCTCTCGCACCGCCCTCCATGATCGGCCTTTATCCCTCGCGGTGGCTTGATTAGCCTAATACGGGACCGGGCGTGTTGAGTCACGACCCGGCCCCGCCCTCTGCTGTGCCACAGAACAATTAAATAATGAGTTATGAGAGGAAAAATGCAACTGAGATTACTTCTGTTTCATTCGGCACACTAGAAATGTAAGGTCAAGTCAACCACGTTGCATTATGGGATCAAGTGCAGTGTGCTTTAGTAGTATACATACACAAGAGAAATAATGTGATGTGATGGAAATGATTCAGCCCATTAAATTCCTCTGGCTGGTATATCAGTCTATCAATTCAAGAACGGGAATGTGAACTAAGATTTGAACGCTCTGTGTGTTCTTCTCTTTCTGGAAGCACAAATCCCTTCTCAAATTCCAGCCATTCAACTCTGCCTCAATGTCACAAGCACTGGACGTCTGCCACATTTATACCACAAACAGTGTCTACACAACCTGTTATATGAGATGAATCTATTAGATATGATTAGTTCTGCATGCTCAAAGAGCTCAGCCAGACCAAAGCGGCTTCGAGCTGAGATGTCTCACAGATAAATGATGTCATAAGTATGCTTTGGGATCATGTCCAGGAACGCCACTGCTGTCATTCGTCTTGGGAACCGTGCGTCGTACGTTCGGTTGCCGCAGAGCAGGACACCAGGAGCTTAGAACAAATATTGTCATGGATGATTCAGAGCTTGAGTAATTAGATTTGGCGGCTTTCTGAGTCACGAGCTTGATGCGCGTCTACCTCTGTAGCCTGCTCTTGGATTATTGTCATATTGCCAACAGCGGTAACCACACACAGTCCTTCACAATGGGCTAATGGCTCAGCTGACCACAGTACAGCCTCACGGCACTCGTTTGTGAATAAGAAATGCAATATTTGATGTGTTTGGCTGCAAATATCTCTGTCTCTCTTTATTCAACTCATGTTTCTCTGTCTCCAGGTGATGGAATAGATGATGTCGGAAGTCCAGGGCACTGTTGAGTTCTCGGTGGAGCTGCACAAGTTTCACAATGTGGATCTGTTTCAGAGAGGGTAAGGCAGTCCTGCATTCTTCTGCGAGTTTGGAAGCTCTAATTAAAGGCTTTCCTAAACATCTGCCCTGTACAAGCATGTGGTAAGAGCATTGTCTACTGATCCAAACATTGAGAGCACGTCATGGGACGTACCTCTTTGGAGACTTACTCTGTTTGTTTTGTATTTTACACAGTTTTAGTATGCATGAGTAAAATACACAACAAACTGAATAAAAGTAGGCCGATTGTCTTTATGCCACCGATTACAAACAAAGGCATTTTGAAGAACAGTACAACCAAAATTAAAAAAAGCCACCATATTAAAGTCAGTTAGTAGAAGCGTCCATATAACATAGCAACAGTCGATTTTAGGACTCTTGCGAAAGATATTTGTTGCACACTGCCGAAATTCAACCTCGTCTCATAGAATTGTGAGTATTACTATACTATTTTTACATGTCTTGTTGTATGTATTGCGGCAATTTCCTGTAAAATGACCACTAGAGGAGCTACAACAGTGACTTTTATTTCCTTTCACACAAATCACGTGTTAAAACGGTATTTTGAAAATAGCATGACATCAATGTCATCAATAGCACCTTATGACATCTAAAGTCCAAGGCGATATATTTTAACATGTGCATTACATAACCAACTATATGTACATGCTTGTTCGAGCACGATCAAATTGCACAGTAGCTCATAGAAGCATTACAAAGTTATGTGCTTGCTTTAGCATTTGTGCTTCTCATCTCACATTTACTATGAGTTAGGTTTAGGTCTAAGGTTTAGGGTGGGGATGTATTTTTAGTTGATTTCAAACTCAATAGAGCAGTAACCTAAAAATTAAAAACCTTACCTGTTTGGGGGGAAATTTAACTCGCTTTAAGCGCCACCTAGTGGACATTTCACCACGAAACTACCGCAATATGTGTATTGAACCACGTAATATAATTTTTGCACAAATTTCGCCACAGCAAGTAATTTTCATCAGAGCAGGCTTAAGTTAATAAAATACACATTACCGTTGACTGCATACCATCTTTTAAAACTAAAAACAACTCGTTTTTTGATGCAACGCTGTCAAAGGGTTGGGAGGGTTACTTTTAAAATGTATTCCACAACAGATTACAGATTACATGATGTAAAATGTAATTTGTAATGTATTCCGTTCTAAATACTTTGGATTACTTCTTCAGCACTGGTAGATTTTTTTCACTAGTTTTGACTATAAAAACTCAAAATACATGTTAAAAATACATTCTCTGAAAAAACGAAATATCTTATGCAGTGTTGTTTCTAAAACAAGATCAATCAAACTGATCTTGTTTTAAGGATTTTTAAGATATTTTTACTGGAAAACAATAAAAATATTATTATCAAGAACATGATTTTTTTCCCTAATATCAAAGGTCTTACTAGAAAAAAAGAAATTATGTTACCAGACACAATCATATTTATTTTCTTTATATTTATATAAAATTCACATTGGATCATGTGCATGTAAAATGGCTAGAATTAGCATTTTAGCTTAGCATATAGCTAACAATTTACACAAGGTTTATTTGTATTTCTTCTGCTCCAAACTTACTTCAAACGTACTTCTCTATCTGCTCGTATGAATGTGACACATCATAAGAAAGTGTTTCACCGCTGTTCAAATGCACTTTGGATCACATCATTTATATGTATAAATGTTTCCATCTGAAAGGACTAAATATTAAATGAAACAAATGACAATAAAATGCAAAGTAATCTCTTCAGTAATCGAATACTTTTTGAATGTAACTGTATTCTAATTACCAATGATTTAAATTGTAACTGTAGTGGAATACAGTTACTTATATTTAGTATTTTAAATACATATTCCCGTTACATGTATTCCGTTACTCCCCAACCCTCTCCATATGTTCAGCAACACTTCCAGCTTCAGCCACTGGGTGCAGTTGAGCACATAGCTAAAACGTGTCTACTACAAAAGCAAAATCTAAAGCATGAACCCTCCAAAAACCAGGCTCTACACCACATCTACAGTCGATTATGCCTCATTAGACAACTCTTTGATCTACTGTAATATTCCAAACTGGCCATGGAGGACAGCTGTGTGAAACATTGCAGGCCTGATGGAGTAGAGGTCGGTCATAATGTTGTTCAGCTCACCGTGTCTGCTTTGAGATTAAAGCAAGGCTGTTGGCTGAAACATCAGCTTTGCAGAGATTTGACTACCCCTTCCCCCCACTTTAAATCTGAAAGTTAAACCCTTTCCTCTGATATAATCCCCAGAAGAGAGAGAGAGAGAGAGAGAGAGAGAGAGAGAGAGAGAGAGAGAGAGAGCTCTAATATACTGTTTATTTTCGCCAGCGGACACAGTTTTTGCTCTGCACAGAAGCAATGTTTCTAACAATAGATCACAGTAGATTGAACGAGTACAAATTTAGCCTCTATGTGTGTAGTGTAAGTAAACAGCATAGATTATAATGCACACAGGGAATCAGTGTTTGATGTGTAGGGAATTAGTGATTATGTAGGCGGTCATGTTTTGATTTGTGACGTGATGGGTGAGGAGGAAGTTGGATTTTGTGGAATAGAAAAGAGCAAATCAATGCAGATCAGTGGCGTGTCCAGACTGTTTTGACTGGGGTGACCCATGAGGGGCACAGACTCATTCAAGGGTGGCATGAAGCGTAACTCAACATCCCACATAAGATGTGCACATTTTCAGGAATATTAAATAGTGGAATGTTACTTATCAAAATAATTGATACTGATATTGATAATTGATAATACTGCAAAACACAGAAGACCTTATTTTTTATTATTATTTTTATAATTTTTTTATGCATATTGTGTGTCTTTAAACTGAATACTGTAAATGTTATGGACACTGCTAATGTGAACACGGTAGTTCTGTGCAATTTTGTGGAGTTTTGGAGTTGGAGAGATGACCCTAACATGGCTTGACATTATACCATCAAGTATGTTATTGTTTTATTTTGAGTGAATAAAGAATATATTGAAGATATTCCTTAATCTTATCATAGGGCTACACATAAAGAATGTGTATGGATTTCAGTTTTGTGTAGGATACTCAATTTAGTCATATATTCAGACTGCCAAAGATAATGTTATTATTTAATATCCTGAGGGCACTGTGAAACGGTTGAAACATGGAGTCAAATTCATCGGAAGAGTTCAGGTGTGGGACAGAAACTTGCGGTAGCGGGAAGGCAAAAACAGTCCCGCGCAGACCTCTAATGAGATGGACGATCATAGAGCTTTTTTGTCACGTTGCACAGTGTTTGCAGTGAATCCATTGCAGTCCATTGTTTATAGTGAAATGGTCCCTCTACTGATATCCTCAAGCCCTCTTCACGGGGGTACTTCAGTGTCGCGGTCTTGAGGATCATGTGACATGCAGTGCGATCTGCAGATGCACTGCAGATGACTGAATGCAGTGTTCCTCCGAGTCCACTCAAATAACTATAATTTCCTGACACTGCTTTTCCGCTCCGATTTATACCAATGAGGTGTAGCAGCCAGGTTGAATAAAACAAAATTTCTCTCTTTCACTGATATTTGTGATTGTCTTCCTTTTATTCCCTTCACATATTTGGACTCCACAACACACAGTAAGAGCTAAAACAAGCAAATAATATAGTATGGGTATTTGCAGGGGGAAATGTGTTTAAACAAACCAATGAGACAACACAATTAGATTTTTTACATATTTAAATGACATACTTAACCCAACATCGAAACATAAACAACATAAAACTAACCATAAACCAAAGTGACTGACACAAACACAAAAATAAGCAAAATCTAAACACATAAAATACACAAGGGCACAAAACATTATAAGCACCTGCCTAATATGCTGCTGGTTTTCCATGTGCAGCCAAAACAGCGCTGACCAGCTGGGGCATGGACTCTACAAGACCCCTTATGGTGTCCTGTGGTATCTTGCACCAAGACATTAGCAGCAGATCCTTCAAGTCATGTAAGTTGCAAGGCGGAGCAGCCGTGGATTGGACTTATTGGTCCAGCTCATCCCACGGATGCTCAATCGGATTGATCACCTTGAACGCTTCTTTGTGCTCCTCAAACCATTCCCAATCAATGTGTGAAGTGTGGCAGGGCACATTATCCTGCTGAAAAAGGACACTGCCATCAGGGAATACCATTGCCACGAAGGGGTGTACCTGGTCTGCAATGATGTTTAGGTAGGTGCACATGTCAAATTGAAATTCACATGAATGGCCGGACCCAGGGTTTCCCAGCAGATCCACCGCTCCAGGCGGCCGGCAGCGACTCCTCCGTCCCCCGGCAGACAGCCACGGCTGCTCCTTTTGGCGGACGGCAGTGGCGAGGACTCCACGACAGTGCATCTCTCCTCCATCCTGGGTTTCGGCACCAATGCAACAAGGTTAAAATGGCAAAGGAGGAGGCAAGAACCGGCTGAACAGTCAAAGTAATATTGAATGTAAACATAAAAAGACATAAACATTAACACACATGGCAGCTGCGTGTGGCTCTCTCGCTCTCAAAACTGCCGCATCCGGTTTGGCTTTATCCCTCTCCTAGAATGATAAGTACTAGGAGGCTGACACTCCTCCTTGTCACATAATTTAAAAGTAAAGTAATCAGTAATGTGATTTCCAATTAAGTAATATTTAAAGTAATCTGATTACATTTTCATATAATTAATTTGTAATGGATTACTTATTTTAAGTAATTTACCCAACAGATGATGTTTACTTCAATAAGTGCAGTATTTACATGACAACAGATAGGGTTGGGAGGGTTACTTTTGAAATGTATTCCACTACAGATTACAGATTACATGCTGTAAAATGTAATTTGTAACGTATTCCGTTAGATTACTCAAGGTCAGTAATGTACTCTAAATACTTTGGATTACTTTTTCAGCACTGGTAGATTTTTTCACTTATTTTGACTATAAGAACTCAAAATACACGTGTTAAAAATACATTCTCTGAAAAACCCAAATATCTTATGCAGTGTTGTTTCTAAAACAAGATCAATCAAATAAAAATATGTGATCCAATGTGAATTTTCTTGATAAATAAATATGATCGTGTCTGGTAACATGTGCATGTAAAATGGCTAGAAATAGCAATTTAGCTTAGCATAAAGCTAACAATTTACACAAGGTTTATTTCTATTTCTTCTGCTCCAAACTTACTTCAAACGTACTTCTCTGTCTGCTCGTATGAATGTGACACATCATAAGAAAGTATTTTAATACGTATTCCCATTACATGTATTCAGTTACTCCCCAACACTGACAACAGAGATGACATGAATCCTGAACAGACACCTTTATATTTACTAAATAAACTATGCTGTCAACATGTATTAGCTTGTACTGTAGTAGTGTTTACGATGTGTTGCATACGTGTCTTGACTTGTGCTTTCAACATGCTGTGACATAACAATGCACTTGCACAGGAGAAACACAATTTATCAATGACCTTACTTACATTTGAGTTCAGAATCCCTAAAGTACAATCGGCACAAACTGTAAAGTCCTTCAACATTTCGCATGCAACTAAAGTCCCCACTCTGGCCAAGTTGACCTGTGTTTAATCTCCCTGATGGTCTCCGGACTGTCTGGACATGCCGAATAAGCTTCCACACTAATTCATCATCATTATGTACAGTATGATTTAATAAAGATATGTCCAAAGTGCTTCTCTCGCTGTATAAGATTTCACTTTGACTTGATCACAGCAATGGCTGTTTCTGTTGTTGGTGTTGGTCACTATAGGTTGGTATAGAGACATACATTATGTATTATTTATGGACATTTTGTCCTGCAGGGATTAATAATTTAGATACATTGGTAGAATTCTTCTCTGGTCTGGTTGGGAAGAACATTCCAAGGGATTTTATTACAAAACACTGAATTGTTGTGACTGTTCAATGGCCCGAATTCAGTAGGCTAATATTCATTTTTTGAATATATAATAGTTAACTAAAATACTTGTTTTGTTTTACTGGCAAGTTTAAAGTTTCAAATAATGATATTTAACCCCCATTTTTTTAAGTGCATTTGCACTTAAAATTTGTAATAAATGTGAATAAAATCTGTGAATAACATCAGTTATAATCCAGTAAATCTGTTTGTTTTTGCAGCTTCTATCAGGTGAGGGCAGGACTGCGTGTTTCACCTCGAGTTCCCCACAGAATCACTGCCAAAACACCTGGATACACAGGTGAGAACTTTCTTTCCATCCTTTTTCTTTTGGATTCACTCTTTGTGTGTAAAACCTTAATCTGTAATGACTTTTGTAAATATACCTAAATCTAACTTCATCTTTCATAAATCTACAAGCATGGGCTTTGTTTGAATTGGAATGCTAGCGTACTACATACTGCACTGTACATACACTATATACTGCATACTATTTTTAGTGCAGCCTTGCAACCACTGTAATATTTACAGGCTATAATAATAGTATACAATAAACTCTGATCGCATGGGTGCACACTTCAAAGTGAATGTTTGTTGCTGTGCTGACACCGGCTGCTCGTACCTTTATGAGCTCTATGGCTTATAAACAGAAACCACCATCATGAGCATTGCATGCTCTGTTTGTAGCAGATAACATCGAGCTGAGCACAAATTAACTTTGTAAAGTGAAGAACATTGTAACACAGTTCAGTGGAAAGGAGGACGACGAGATCCGGCTTGACAATATAAATAATATTTTAATGAGCAACTTAACCAAAAACACACAAACATAACCACACACAGGGTAGCTGCCTGTAATTATCTCTCTCTAGACTGTCATCTCCTGCCACCCTTATCCCTCGCGCACCCCATCAGGCTGATTGGGGACCCGGTGCGTCGTTTCAGCTTGGCCCCGCCCTCCTCCGCTCTACAAACATTTGAATAAAATAGCAACCATTTTGCCTTTTAATAATCACATTGGGTCACGTAGCTGTTTTTTTGGATGTAAGAAGCTACCAAACACACAGAAATGGAAAATCTCCAAAATAAAAGCTCAATTTAAATGGAAAAAAAGTACAACAGAAATATATCACAACTGTATAGTTATGTAATATTCACTGTAATACTACTACCACTTATAATAATAAATTAATGGAAATTTTATAATGTTTTTAGAATAATATCACACATCTGTGATACTCTGTTCTGCACAACTTTATTTGATAAAATGACACAATTTTGTATTTTTGGATTGTGTTTTGAGGTTATGCATAAAAACACTTCATTTGAAAAAAATAATACAATATTACATTAAAAATGAATTGTTCCATTTTTATTTGATTAAAGTTTTAATGAATGAATATTTTTAGATAACATTTTGATAAAAAATTAATAAACTGTTGATTTAAAAAAAAAAAAAAGTATTGTACAGGTACTCTGTATATATAAAAAAAATGGTATTGGGAAATCCGTACTTTAAACAAAGCTTGAATCAAGAAATTTTTTGAAAGATTGAATGTTTTTTTTTTTTTTCCTAATTATTATTATTATTATTATTACTTTTAAGAAATATGCAAAACTGTTGACTATGCCCTCTGTTGTTCAAAATGTTTGTTGGTCAAAACTGAGAGAAATGGATAAAGCTAACTCTATATATTATATCAAGATTTATTGTCCATATCCACAATGCTTATTGGCGCATTTTTGCTTCGTGATATATCGTTGCATTAAGTGTTTACGTCATGTCCATAAACAGACAGTGGCAGATATTCTACTTGCTCAGACGACACATTTTCCAGACATATATCTTGTATGACTCTCTTTTACTATCAGTGACTCTTGGTGCAGCTTGTCAGAATTATCCATGCAGAAGAGCAGAGCCAAAGCACAAATTATGCATTGTTCTGCCCCGAGTAACATGTTCAACCACATGTCAAAAGAGAGCCCAGAATTCTGCACCTTTAATGAATGATTTATTGAATAATGGCATCTTTTCATTTATTTTTTTGCCGCCTTTTTGTAAAATGAAATATCCTTTTGCCTGTTGCCTAACAACACCCTTTAAATATGGTAAAATAAATGCAAAGCATGTTTATTTGTTTTTGTTTCCCTGTTGCTTTATTTTAGCGTGATTTTTAACAAGTGATGCATAAAATATTAAAATTGCTATTATAATGTCATTGTTGCAATATAAAAGACATTTTCTCATGTCTTTATCGAGTCTGAAGACCTCAATGACCTCTCTGATTACACATATATCCCAGCTCTGTGTAATTTACCTGCTATCTGTGTCCTGTCCTCTGGTGCTAACTATACTTCCCAAATTCTCAGCAGAGACTGTGCTCAAAACAGTCATCAACAGGATGTGTCGGTTATATGGGCATCTAAATGCAGTTAGGGATACAGGTTCTGTGTTTCCTTGGGTCGCTTTAGCTCGGTCATGTTGTGTCAGGTAAAAATATGGTCTGTTTTAACAACATTCTGGAATTCGATGGTTTCTTTTCCTCTCCTTCTGTCTTGGTCACATATACATGCAGGATACCTGCACACACAAAATGATCAGTGTACACACTACTGTTATGACACCTGTTTGAGGCTGTTCAAGACAGACTAAATAACTATTTTTGAGAGCTTCTGGGCAAACTTTCATGTTTTGTTTACGTGAAAGGAACACTAGAATACTGTTTATGTCTGCTGTCCTACTTATGTACTTCTATTTTCCTGACTGATATTTTGTTGTATTATTTGTATTTAAATAGCACCTTTTTTTTTTATGTCGATGTTAAAGATAATACAATGGTGTTTTAAGTGCCACGCTGAAATGGTAACATAACAATAAAAAAGTTGTAATGTTACATGACTAAAGTAGTAGTGTTTTGAGAATAAAGTCACAACATTACGAGAATAAAGTCGTAATGTTTTTAGCTAAGTTGTAATGTTACAGTAATAAAGTCTGAATGTTTTTAAGGACAAAGTTGTTATGTTACGAGAATAAAGTCATAATGTTTTGAAAAATAAAGTTGCAACATAACGTCTAGGTTACATATGTAACCTCCGTTCCTTGATGGAGGGAACGAGACGTTGTGTCGAAGAAGAGACACTAGGGGTCTCTCTTGAGTCCCGAATATGCCTCTGATCTATGAAAAAAGGCCAATGAGAAGTTGGCAGACAGTATTTGTATGTCCCGCCCCCGGACATAAAGGCGGGGAAATATGTCTAGTTCATTCAGGATTTTTCTGAGGAGCCAGAAATGGTCCAGCCACAACAGTGGCTCGGCTCAGCAACGTGGCCGGGAGGACACAACGTCTCGTTCCCTCCATCAGGGAACGGAGGTTACATACGTGACCTAGACGTTCCCCGTCTGTCGCTCACTTCGACGTTGTGTCGAAGAAGCGACACTAGGGGTCCAATTTAAATCACGCCATGCGCTGAGCCGTGTACGTGTACTGCTGACACAGGAGTGGGCAGGTACTTGATGTGCCAAAGTGACCAGCTGTATGTACCCTTCCCCAATGCCCCAAAAAAGTCGCCGGGAGCCTTTACATGCATCGTTGGAAGGCGGTCTTACCTGGTTTCCTGTTTTTCAGGGGGAAAAGATCCTGCAGAGACCACACCTGCCCAGAGACGGGGAGGTAAGTGTGGCAAATACATCACATGGGTTTTTAGACGAAATGTGGAAAGTGGCGCGGTGGTAGATCCCACCTCTCCGGAGGGCGGAGTTACTAAAAACATGGCGACCAGGGGGCAGTGGAAACTGCTCAAGGGAGACGAGGGTCCGCTTGTAAGGAGACCGTACCGCAGAAATTACATACAGGGGGAGGCTATGTAGGTGTCCTGAGCTGTGGAGCACCTTTTCCAGTACAGGGTAGATTAAGTACCAACAGTGGATTGGGTCGGCAAGTTCCTCAGCTGAACTGCGGACCCAAAGGACTAGGGAGGAGTCATCCAGGGATCCGAATGAGTGGGATCTCCTGGGAGAGAAAGCGCCCAGTTTTACCTCGGCCGAGGGAAAGGGTGCTAGGTGCAAGCGATTCACCGTGTCAGTCCGTCAGCATGTACCGAGTTCTACCGGCTCGGACCTGAGAAAACACGGGACGATACTGACTCAACCCTGAGATTGTAGAATCTCGCAAAGGTATTAGGTGTTGCCCAACCCGCTGCTCTGCATACGTCTGCTAGGGAGGTGCCTCTGGCCAGTGCCCATGAGGACGCAACACTCCTTGTTGAGTGTGTTCGGTGGTAAAGCCTCAAGTGCTACCCAGAACGTTCACTACTTGGTCTTTGAAGGGAGCCGTAGGAACCTTGGGATCACATGAGTGTCTGCCGGACCGAACTCCAGGCAAGTGTCACTAACAGAGAACGCTTGCAGGTCCCCGACCCTCTTGATGGAGGCGAGCGCGATCAGCAGGGCCATCTTCAGGGAGAGGGATCTGAGTCCAACTGATTCTAGCAGCTCAAAGGGAGGTCTCTGAAGGCCTGAGAATAAGTCATAATGTTACGAAAATAAAGTCGTAACATTAAGAGAATTAAATCGTTACATTATGAGAATAAAGTCGTAATGTTACGAGAATAAAGTTGTAATGTTTTGAGAACAAAGTTGTAATTTTACGAGAATTAATTCATAATGTTATGAAAATAAAGTTGTAACTTTTTGAGAATAAATTCGTAACTGTAGAACAGTTCACACTCACTGGTAAGGAAGAGGCGAGAAACCGGCTTGACATATATATTATAGTTTTAATGGAGAACTCAAAATACAAACACATAAGTCAACGGACATGTCCATGAACGATCTCTCTCTCCTACACCGCCATCCGCGAGTGCCCTTTATCCCTCTTGACGGCTTGATCAGCCCCGGTCCCGCCCTCCACCGTGCCACAGTAACTTTAAGAGAATAAAGTCTTAACATTAAGAGAATAATGGCATACGTTACGAGAATAAGTTCATAATGTTTAAAGAACAACATTTATATTTTATGAGATTAAAGGTGTAATGTTTACGAGAAATAAAGCCATTATGTTACAAGAGTAAATTTGTGAAGTTCTAGAATGAAGTAGTAAAATTACGAGAATAAAGTTGTAACATTACAAGAATAAAATAATAATGTTACAAAAATGAAGTCTTTACATGTTGAGAATAAAGTCGTAACATTACAAGAATAAAGTTGTAACATTACGAGAATAAAGTCGTAATGTTTTAAGAACAACGTTGATATGTTATGAGAATAAAGTTGTAATGTTTTGAGAATTAAGTCGTAACGTTTTGAGATTAAAGTCATAATGTTACAAGACAAAGTCATAATGTTAAAAAATTTAAGTCATGAAGTTCTAAGAATGAAGTAGTAAAATTACGAGAATAAAGTTGTAACATAAGAATAAAATCATAATGTTTTGAGAACAAAGTTCTAATGTTACGAGACAAAGTCGTAATGTTTTAAGAACAACGTTGATATGTTATGAGAATAAAGGTGTAATGTTTTGAGAATTAAGTCTTAATGTTACGAGAAATAAAGTTGCTTTTTTTAAGAATAATGTTTTAATGTTTTGAGAATAAAGTTGTAAAGAATACAGTTCTTGAATTAGGAGATTAGGCTTGATATTGTGCAAAAGGTGTGAAAATGTGTGATTATCTCAATGCTAATGTGAAAGAGCGCAGCATCATGTCTTATTTGTGTACATACATCTGATACACATCTTCAAAAAGGTGGGCTGATATCCAATCTATATTATAAACATAGTTAAAACGGTTCAATCATCGGACAGACAACATTTGAATTACCATTTACAGAAGAGCGAACAATAAAAACGACATTGTTCGGATGAAAATGCACATTGAATAGTACAAATTTGGTCAGTAGGAACATTGATCTCATGTCATGTCAGTAACTGTGTTGGAAGTATTTCTGTTGCAAAAAAATCAAAACTGTGACAATTAAGAGGAATGTTGTTGATACTGCTTCATTTCTGAACAATGGTGCTTTTGGCTTTATTTAGGAGTTTTTTGTATGTATTTGGCAGCAGGACCCAGTGGCCTCTATTGAGTCTAGTCGCTTCTTGTTTGACTGAACGGCAGTAGAGGTTTGGATCAGACTCAGACTCTCGGGCGGCTGTGACTCAGTTGGTAGAGCGGGTCGGCTGCTAATAGCAGGGTTGGTGGTTCGATTCCCGGCCCACACGACCCCACATGCTGAAGTGTCCTTGGGCAAGACACTGAACCCAATGTTGCTCCCAATGGCAGGCTAGCGCTTTGCATGGCAGCTCTCCCGTCATTGGTGTGTGACTGTGATTGTGAGTGGGTGAATGGGACACAGTGTAAAGCGCTTTTCTAATCTCTAAGTTTAAAAAAAGAAGTGCTATATAAGTGCAGAACATTTACCATATTTACCATTTCTCACTGGCATCGGCGACCATTTTGGATTTGTCAGACATTACGGCTCTGAAGCTATTTCAGTTTCCAGTTTCAAAATATCATCTGTGCAGTTGGCTGACTGACAATATGAACTCAAAGTTTCTCTCTCCTTTAGTTTCCTATCAGTGAGAACCATTAGAAAAAAAATGAACTTCATAAAGTATTTATACTATTTGTAGAGTTACAGCTTATAAGACATGTTTCACTCCAAGCAAAAATCGATGGCCATATACACACTGCAACGTCACTACTGTTATCTTTATTATCTTTGTTCTGCTGTCTTTTACCCTCCCTCAAACACGCTTCTAACACACACACACACACACACACACACACACACACACTCACACACACACACACAGACCTCCCATGACTCTGCTGTAAGACTCTCTCTCGGTCTCTAGGCCATCAGCAGACTGCAGAACTGTTTTTGGTGGCACGCAAAGAGGGAGCGAGGCATAGAAAGAGGCAAACGTAGAGAGACAGACTCAGCAGGGTCTGTCTTTACGTGAGACCCTCGCTGATCCCCTCAACACCTCTCAACCAACTCATCTCCTCCACTGAAGAGAAACCCCGCTGAGGTTGTGTTATCCATCACACAGTCTCGCTCTCTCTACATGTGTAGGTGTGCAAGACGTTGCCGATGTTTGATTGCTAGGATATTGAAAAACTGCAAAATGGGATAAGTAACACTGGACTTGGAGGACAGATCAATGCTTTGCTCTCTATTCTATTGTTGGACACAATTCTACTGCATATTAGCATTTATTTAGGCTAAGAACCGCCCACTTAATATGTTGAGAAATGATCAAATTCATACTGAAAACTCAGACTTTTGATTTCCGTCTTTACAGAAAATCTAGAGGAGACATGTGAGAATACTTGGGCACTTTCTCAGGAGAAACATCTGAGATGAAAGAGACTTAAAGGGACAGTTTAACCAAAAATGAAAATTATGTCATCATTTACTCACCCTCATGCCATTCCAGACAGATGCTGTACAGAGGCTGTCAAGTTCCAGAAACAACAGAAAAGTTGTAGTCCACATGGCTTGTAGATATACGATAGCTTTGTATGAGGAACAGAACTGATTAACTGATAATCTTCCCCCTCAGTCATATATTTAAATGTCATTTGTCCATTCGGATATTCAATCTTGGTTGGAACAGGTTAGATGTTCACACCATACTGTACACCCTTGGTCCTTGTGTCTCTTAAAATAATATCTGAAAACAATACAATGAGTGTGGATAAAAAAATCATCTATCTATTTCTCTCTGTGTGTGTGTCGGGAACAGTCAAATAAAGTCTGTTAATGTGAACAGGAAACTAATCAGCTCTCTCTTTCTGTCTCCGGATAGGAGAGTGTAGTTTCAGCAGTGCAGGGGTTCATGATGGCGCGGCGTTCAGCCGGATCTTTCAGATCCTCTACAGGAACGAGGAGGTGACCCTAGAGGACCACATGAACTTCAGAGTTCACCTGCTTCTAGATGGAGAGAGGGTGAGTCTCATGCTTTTTTCCCCACTTTTTTTTTTTTTTTTTGTAACAGACGTGAGGTTAAAGACATAGTTCACCCAAAAATGGAAATTATCTAATATTTTCTTCTGCTGAACACAAACAGAGATTTTTAGAAGACTATCTCAGCTCTGTGGGTCCATACAATGCAAGTGAATGGTGACCTATCAGGTCCGTTGAAACTTTGAAGGTCCAAAAAGCACATAAAGTCAGTATTAAAGTAATCCATACAACTCCGTTGGTTAAAACCATATCTTTAAAAGTGATATGATAGATGTGGGTAAAAAACAAATACATTTTTAAGTCCTTTTTTACTATAAATTCTTCTCCCTGCCCAGTAGGAGGCAAAATGCACAAATAATGTCAAATAAATGCCAAAAACAAAAGAATGTGAAAGTGAAAGTGGAGATTTATAGTAAAAAAGGACGTACATATTAATGTGTTTCTCAACCACAACTATCATATCGCGAAGACATGGATTAAACCACTGGAGTCATATGGATTACTTTTATGCTGCCTTTATGTGCTTTTTGAACTTTCAAAGTTCTGGCCACCATTCACTTGCATTATATGGACCATCAGAGCTGAGATATTCTTCTAAAAATCTTTGATTGTGTTCTGCAGAAAGAAAGTCACACATCTGGTATGGAAAGAGGGTGAGTAAATGATGAGAGAATTGTATTTTGGGGTGAACTATGCCTTTAATCGCATGGCTAAGTGTCACCAGTCCTACTCTACCCACCCAGAGTGGGATTCAAACCAGCGGTCCCCAGCATGGGAGTCGGACATTCTAGCAAGGAGGCTATAAAGCCATGGCTTCTAGCGTCAGTCACTAGTGCATCTCTTAAGTCCAAGAGAGTGAGGTTTACACACTGCACAGCCATGTACCAGCTGGCTGCTGATACACTCACCACCCTAAACCTCACTCCCATCCAGGTCATGGCACCAGTGTCACCGGTCCTACTCTACCCACCCAGAGCGGGATTCGAATCAGTGGTCCACGGCATGGGAGTCGGACACGCTTGCAAGGAGGCTATAAAGCCATGGCCTCTTAGCCTCACTCGCTAGTGCGTCTCTTGAGTCCAGGAGAGTGAGGTTTACACACTGCACAGCTGTCACGTACCAGCTGGCTACTGTCACAAAAGTTCTTAAATGACTGGGCTGGACCCAAAAGGTTAAAATCCCACAAGGGCAGTTAAAGGGATAGTTTACACAAAAATGACAATTCTTTCATCATTTACGCACCATTATTTTGTCCCCAACTCGTATGACTTCTTTCTTCGGTGGAACACAAAGGGAGATGTCTACATTTAATGAAAGCAGTGAGTGTCTAAGGCCTGTCAAGCATCAAAAATGCACAATAAAAGTAGACATATGACTCTATATTCACTATATTACAAGTCCTTTGAAGCCCTACAATACTTTGTGTGAGGAACCTTTAAACGTGGTCCTAATGGAGTCATTTGGCCTATATTTATGATGTCTTTTGTCAATCTTTGGAGCTCAACAGCCCCAGTTCCTATTCACAATTTATGGAAAAGAGCAACATGAACATGAGCTCTCTAAGTAAATCATACAGGTTTGTAACAACATTAACGGTGAGTAAATTATGACAGTGTTTTCATTTTTGGGTGAAATATTGCTTTAACCACAAGACGATACATGGAGACTTGAATAATTCTAATAAGTATCAAGAATATAAAAACAGTTGCTCAGAACAATTCTTCCTGCATCCCTGCAACATTTCTACGGCAATCTTTCTTTTTACGGTAACCTTGAAACAGTTATCTCCATCTCCTCTCCTGCCTGTCTCACTCCA